>CANNZV010000747.1:0-227139 GCA_947561585.1 Caprella mutica
TTACAAGTAAAATCCTGTTATTACAAGTAAAATCCTATTATTACAGGTAAAATCCTGTTATTACAGGTAAATTCCTGTTATTACAAGTAAAATCCTGTTATTACAGGTAAATTCCAATTATTACGGGTAAAATCCTGTTATTACAAGTGAAATCCTGTTATTACAAGTAAAATCCTGTTATTACAAGTAAAATCCTGTTATTACAGGTAAAATTCTGTTATTACAGGTAAATTCCTGTTATTACAAGTAAAATCCTGTTATTACAGGTAAATTCCAATTATTACGGGTAAAATCCTGTTATTACAGGTAAAATCCTGTTATTACAGGTAAAATCCTATTATTACAGATAAAATCCTGTTATTACAGGTAAAATCCTGTTATTACAGGTAAAATCCTGTTATTACAGGTAAAATCCTATTATTACAGATAAAATCCTGTTATTACAGGAAAAATCCTGTTATTACAGGTAAAATCCTGTTATTACAGGTAAAATCCTGTTATTACAGGTAAATTTCTGTTATTACAGGTAAATCCTTGTTATTACAGGTAAATTTCTGTTATTACAGGTAAATCCTTGTTATTACAGGTAAATTGCACGTGGTTCCTAACTGTTTTCTCCTCTATATTCCAATGGGTACCATCACGAATTAGTGACCGTAAGTGTGGAAGTTGAGTTGACCAATTACAGTCTTTTGTCTCTTGCCAAGTTGGACCCTTGAAAACTTTTTCGGGAGCAAACTTTGGTGTTTATGTGATTAGCGGCGAAGAAGAGGGACAAAGTTCAACAGAGGAGCAACAACGCAACTTCCTGCCTTTTGAGCACTTCTGCAACATGCAAATGAGTGGAATTATCACTAAAAATGTCGTGAGGGATGAAATGTCAATGTTGAAATTACTAGGGTTGAAATTACTGGGGTTGAAATTACTGAGGTTGAAATTACTGGGGTTGAAATTACTGAGGATAAAATTACTTGGGTTGAAATTACTGAGATTGAAATTACTGGGGTTGAAATTACTGAGGTTGAAATTACTGAGGTTGAAATTACTGGGGTTGAAATTACTGAAGTTGAAATTACTGGGGTTGAAATTACTGAGGTTAAAATTACTGGGGTTGAAATTACTGAGATTGAAATTACTGGGGTTGAAATTACTGAGGTTGAAATTACTGGGGTTGAAATTACTGAGGTTGAAATTACTGGGGTTGAAATTACTGAGGTTGAAATTACTGAAGTTGAAATTACTGGGGTTGAAATTACTGAGGTTGAAATTACTGGGGTTGATATTACTGAGGTTGAAATTACTGGGGTTGAAATTACTGAGGTTGAAATTACTGGGGTTGAAATTACTGAAGTTGAAATTACTGGGGTTGAAATTACTGAGGTTAAAATTACTGGGGTTGAAATTACTGAGGTTGAAATTACTGGGGTTGAAATTACTGAGGTTGAAATTACTGGGGTTGAAATTACTGAAGTTGAAATTACTGGGGTTGAAATTACTGAGGTTAAAATTACTGGGGTTGAAATTACTGAGATTGAAATTACTGGGGTTGAAATTACTGAGGTTGAAATTACTGGGGTTGAAATTACTGAGGTTGAAATTACTGGGGTTGAAATTACTGAGGTTGAAATTACTGAGGTTGAAATTACTGGGGTTGAAATTACTGAGGTTGAAATTACTGGGGTTGATATTACTGAGGTTGAAATTACTGGGGTTGAAATTACTGAGGTTGAAATTACTGGGGTTGAAATTACTGAGGTTGAAATTACTGGGGTTGATATTACTGAGGTTGAAATTACTGAGGTTGAAATTACTGGGGTTGAAATTACTGAGGTTGAAATTACTGGGGTTGAAATTACTGAGGTTGAAATTACTGAGGTTGAAATTAGTGGGGTTGAAATTACTGAGGTTGAAATTACTGAGGTTGAAATTACTGAGGTTGAAATTACTGAGGTTGAAATTACTGAGGTTGAAATTACTGAGGTTGATATTACTGAGGTTGATATTACTAGGGTTGAAATTACTGGGGTTGAAATTACTGAGGTTGAAATTACTGGGGTTGAAATTACTGAGGTTGAAATTACTGGGGTTGAAATTACTGAGGTTGAAATTACTGAGGTTGAAATTACTGGGGTTGAAATTACTGAGGTTGAAATTACTGAGGTTGAAATTACTGAGGTTGAAATTACTGAGGTTGAAATTACTGAGGTTGAAATTACTGAGGTTGATATTACTGAGGTTGAAATTACTGAGGTTGAAATTACTGAGGTTGAAATTACTGAGGTTGAAATTACTGAGGTTGATATTACTGAGGTTGAAATTACTGAGGTTGAAATTACTGAGGTTGAAATTACTGAGGTTGAAATTGTTAGTGTTGAAATTAGTGAGGTTGAAATTACTGAGGTTGAAATTACTGAGGTTGAAACTACTGAGGTTGAAATTACTGAGGTTGAAATTACTGAGGTTGAAATTACTGAGGTTGAAATTACTGGGGTTGAAATTACTGAGGTTGAAATTACTGAGGTTGAAATTACTGAGGTTGAAATTACTGGGGTTGAAATTACTGAGGTTGAAATTACTGAGGTTGAAATTACTGAGGTTGAAATTACTGAGGTAGGGTAGGGTTAAAATTATTAGAGTTAAAATGTCAGGGTTAAAACTACTGAGGTTAAAATTTTATGGTTGGAATAAGAAGCGTTAAAATTTTAAGGTTGAAATAAGAAATGTTAAAATTTTAGTGTTGAAATTAGAAGCGTTTAAATTTTAGGGTTGAAATAATAGGGTTAAAGCCTCTGGCTCCATCTTCCGAGACACACATTTCCCATCTCTGTCTTCACCTCTCAATGAAATATTTGTCATTATTCCTCAGTAGAATACATCTTTACTTCTCAATGAGTTGTTACTATTCTCCAGTAGAATGTTTTGTGTTCTCCAGAGACAATGGGTATCAATCTGCAGTGGAAATGTCAAACAGTCACCATTGTTGATGTAGCAGAAATAGGAATATTTATTCCGAACAAATGTGAGCACGGAGAAAAATTTTCTTGCTGAACGCTTCACTAATCAATTCAGTAATGAAATATTAACTTTGATAATATAAAACAACCAATTGGAACACTATATACAGAATAAAATAAAATTGAAAGGCAAATAAAGTAAAGGAAATATCTAATATATAAAAAATAGGATATACTAAAAAATAAAAATTGAATATTATAATGTTTTTTCTAATATGACCGAAGATGTAAAACTGACTAACAATTCGTAACTTACCCTATCTATCATTTTGAGAGTTTTCCTAAGTGATATAAGGTATAGAATCTATCTAACATTTAGACCCTTTACTTACAAACATTAAAACGGTTCTTTTAACTTCTTTTCCCTTAATTTAACCACTCTATTTGCATGTAAGGATATTTCAGTACATCGACAGCTCAGGGCTGATCCAGCGCTATGTTTTACACCATTATGAACGATGTCGAAGACGAGGAACAAGACACAAACCTTCAATTATTATTCGAACCGAAGACTTCCTTCGTTCAATGCAAATCACATTTCGAATTACATGTTTAGCTATTTTACACAACAAATTGCGGTTGTACAGGTTAACGAATTGATCTAACAATATTTGATCTTCGTTTTGTTTTGGTGTATTACAAAATATGCGCACTCGTGTAATTATTTCTTATCTATTTCTTGCACTTGTATTAATGTACTCGTGCAATAACTGAACTGATTGAATTATTATCAATTATTTCTTGATAATGATATTTTACACTATACAGTTATTGCAGAGTTGCTCAATTAAATAGGTATATATTTTAGCATATTTTGAAACAATTATCTACAAAGGTGGCCCAGCCAAGTGTGGACAGATAAAAGTTACTGGTTTTTAGCTTTAAGAATTCCAATAAAAGAACTATACAATTGAAAATAAGAGGAACAATAATCCCCTTTTCTATTTGCCAGGGGATCACCTGATCACAATTGGTACGCACTGTTTCACCATCAATTTACGCCCAAGATTTTCCAGTTTGTACTTCATGAAAACCAAATTGAATGCCAATTAGTACATGGCCCATCGTGGAGTGCTATCTTGCATTCAAGTTTGGTTCTTCTGAAGCCAAATCTTGATGGTGAAACCTGTGTCGAAAGTACCATCTTTTCCAGGCGGTCACTCGCGTTATTGTGGCGCATGTACGGTGCTCATTCCGTGCATATCTGAGGACAATATTCGCCAGAGAAGGTATGCGTGGCGGCAACGGAGGAATGTACCGCCACAAGGTAATGCTTCGTCTCAACTTTTAGTCTAAACGTTATTGAAGTGATTGCTGCTTGGAGTCAGGCAGCTTCTATTGGATACCCAGGGAGAAAATGCAGTGGATTATTGAAGATTAAAAGGAGCCAGGCAGCTTCTATTGGATACCCAGGGAGAAAATGTAGTGGATTATTGAAGATTAAAAGGAGCCAGGCAGCTTTTATTGGATACCCAGGGAGAAAATGTAGTGGATTATTGAAGATTAAAAGGAGCCACACAGCTTTTATTGGATACCCAGGGAGAAAATGTAGTGGATTATTGAAGATTAAAAGGAGCCACACAGCTTCTATTGGATACCCAGGGAGAAAATGTAGTGGATTATTGAAGATTTAAAGGAGCCACACAGCTTTTATTGGATACCCAGGGAGAAAATGTAGTGGATTATTGAAGATTAAAAGGAGCCACACAGCTTCTATTGGATACCCAGAGTGAAAATGTATCTTTTAATCTATAGCCCCCACCAAAATTATTTCTCAGGCAATAAATATAAAGCTATTGTTTCAAACAATAAATTATTTTTTAATAATCCAAAAATGAATAATACTTATTTTTTTAGTCTTGTGTGTAATTATTGAGATATTTAGTTAAACAATTTTGAACTCACAAACTAATTTGAAAGCTAATTATTCAAAGCAAAAGGGAACAAACACTTCCATATCAAAAATAATATTATTATGTTTTTTTTATAGAAAAAATTAATAATTGTTCAAAGATTTTTTTTTTTGATGTTCAGGTCTTTCTCACTCTGAGGTGTAACTGAGTACTTTGATTTATTTACAGTGACAAAAAGAAATCTAGAAGCATACTCAGCTCTTATTACGACTCAGTCTTATGACAAACGAATAAGTGTCTTGATTTTACTTCTCCTGGTATAGGATATAATTTAAGAGTAAATTTGGTAATTTGGTTAGCAGTTTTATGTTAAGTTGTTTTTGTCGTAACTAATGAAAATAATTTAAAAAAATGATATATAAAAACCGTTTTATGATAACTAATATATGATTTTCACAATAGAATTATCTCTAATCCATGCCATCTGTGTAAGTTATGACGAATTTTTTTTTTTTTTACAAAAGTTACTCCTAAAATTGATTCTATACCGAGACATATCTCACACTTATTCGATTGCCATAAGTCTGGGACGTAATAAGTGCGAGGTATGCCTGTATAACAATTAATGTTACTATTATTTATTAATCCTATATACTATATTATTAATAGATGATTTTACTGTTCCCAATCTTTCTTCATTACTAATTATATACCTTATTTCAGTTCAAATTTTACTGCTCTAAGACAGTCGAAATTCTTTAGTTTCCAATATCGCAACACCACAATCAGCATTAGGACACGTAACGTCTTCGCCAAATTGACTTGAGAGCGAAATTAAAGACCACCAATAAAGATCTTGAGAACGACTCGCAGGACCTATTTAAAAGGATCGTAATGGCGACCTTCTAATTCCACCAAAACTGTCGACAATTTAATTAAAAGAGAGAAATACGGGAGTGGAAAAGGCTATTGAACCTACTTAGGAAAGCATGCGAACAGTACCTAGGGGATAGTTAGGTGTACACACCTGTTAATGGAAAGAACACCTAAAGAATTATTATTGGGGGTGATGTTCGTTGCTCCGTTTCCATTTAGTTTTGTTTCTTTATGCCTAGTACAGGTACAGGTTACAGCTAAAGAAAGAGCATATATTTTACGGGTTACAGATCATCCCAAGATATTAAGAGTGACCAGTGAAAGATAGGCGTTTCACAGAAGCATTGTACACTGGTGTATTATGCTTCTGTGAGACGCGTGCTTTCGTGAGATGCGTGCATATATGAGGCGGAGAGTTGATTGTGGGCGTGGCGTTATTATTGCCAAATAACAGAGTTGAGTAGCTCTGTGCGTAGTGTGTACTAATTGATAATGTATTTGAGATTCAGTTGATTGTGAGGGCAGAATTGACCATTAGATTATTATTGAATAATTTACCAATAGTGCGATTTGAAATAAAATATTATAATTATTTTTTCATTGATTTGATTGAGATATTAAATTGTCATTCAAATAGAAAATAAAATAGATGATAAATTAAATGTTCTATTTATCTATTTATTGGTTGTTGTATTTTTTAATCATCTAAATGAAAGTAGTTCCACATGTTATTTTACGTGACGACCATGTGATTTGAAATAGAAAAAATTAAAAAGATGGAGAAAATCATTTCAAAACTGATTTGCTTAATGGAATAATAAATTTATTGTACTCAAATAAGGTTGTGATTTTGAACCGAAAAAAAAAACTGAAAACAAATCGGCTTAATGCATTTTTTGTACTCAATGTAAGTTTCACTTCATTTTATTTCGTAATTTACAGGCTACAGTTACAAAATGTGGTACAAATCTATACTACTACAAGCATTTTAAGCCCTGATTATATTGTGACAATGTGTAAAACCCTTATACTACAGATTTTACCATGCATACATAATCAAGAACTACCCAGCTAAATTCTCATTATCGTGGCACACTTGGTACTGAGAGGAGCAATAGCACCACACCCAAAATAAGTCTCCGCCACAAATATGCCATTATCTCAAAAAAGCACGCATCACATAGAAGCATAATACACCGGACCGAATTTAGTGCTAAAATATCTGGTGAGGGAAAGACTGAAGCACCTAGTGAGATGAAGAAAATAACAGAGACAATCTGTTTACGCTACGATCCCCTTGTTACTGCTCCTTGCTGTTATTCACAGTTGCTATAACACCCCTTGCTTCACTGTCTGTTTTTCACAGTGACTATAACTGCTGCAATCTGTTCAATCAGCCTTCATTGGAAGCTTTAATTAGAGCCATGGATTTAATCGCCTCTGATAAAGAGGGGCAAATGTACCCCGTAGATTTATTTTTCCTTGACTTCGTATCGGTCAGCTTTACGTTAGAATTGTACAGAAACTAGAAAACTGTAGGCTATTTCTCAGACTTTGAATATTTTAAAATTGATCAAGCCTCAAGTTTTACACTAGATTGGTTAATATAATTCATGGGATGAAATAGTAATGAACCTGCAACTTAGAAGGGGCTACGTATTTCTTATTATCCTGAAGCACGACATTACAGATGGTGATGACACAATATGTAAGAGTTTTATTTAAATGGTTACAGTAGATCGAACAGATTGTAGGAGGGGTGATGGCCTAAGATAAGCCTCAAGCACATCTCAGTAGAATACTGAGACTATAGACTCCAAGTGCTGAATCCATCCAGAACTTCAAGCTACAGACCACTGAAAGCCTGTATTACATTTCCATGCCTTTATACAGTCTAAGTATATTAACCAGAATTCACTAATAAGCTAAAACCACATCCATAGTTTCGGTGGTCCAACTAATTCTCATAGGCCTCAACTACCCACAAGAATTCTAAGTCTTTACCTGTATCATAAAACCCATCATAAATTATTAATTACTCTGTGAGAAAGATATCTAGACTTCTTACTTCACGACTTAGTTACCATTTGAATAGAGACACCTACCGTACACTGCAGTGCAAGTTACCATTAGCATAGAGACACCTACAGTACACTGTAGTGCAAGTTACCATTAGAATAGAGACACCTACCGTACACTGTAGTGCAAGTTACCATTAGAATACAGACACCTACCGTACACTGTAGTGCAAGGTACCATTAGAATAGAGACACCTACCGTACACTGCAGTGCAAGTTACCATTAGAATAGAGACACCTACCGTACACTGCAGTGCAAGTTACCATTAGAATAGAGACACCTACCGTACACTGTAGTGCAAGTTACCATTAGAATACAGACACCTACAGTACACTGTAGTGCAAGTTACCATTAGAATACAGACACCTACCGTACACTGTAGTGCAAGTTACCATTAGAATAGAGACACCTACCGTACACTGCAGTGCAAGTTACCATTAGAATACAGACACCTACCGTACACTGCAGTGCAAGTTACCATTAGAATAGAGACACCTACCGTACACTGCAGTGCAAGTTACCATTAGAATAGAGACACCTACCGTACACTGTAGTGCAAGTTACCATTAGAATAGAGACACCTACCGTACACTGTAGTGCAAGTTACCATTAGAATACAGACACCTACCGTACACTGTAGTGCAAGGTACCATTAGAATACAGACACCTACCGTACACTGCAGTGCAAGTTACCATTAGAATAGAGACACCTACCGTACACTGCAGTGCAAGTTACCATTAGAATAGAGACACCTACCGTACACTGTAGTGCAAGTTACCATTAGAATAGAGACACCTACCGTACACTGCAGTGCAAGTTACCATTAGAATAGAGACACCTACCGTACACTGTAGTGCAAGTTTCCATTTGAAAACAGACACCTACCGTACACTGAAGTGCAAGTTACCATTAGAATACAGTTTGTCTAACTCATACTTTCGGTTCATTGAATATTCCCTCACAAGTTAACGATTCATCGATGTAAAGTTGTGGCTTAACCGATACCGATAAAGTTATAGGAGATACAATTATCGCACAGAGTGAAGGAAGCTGGTTATTGTGTAATACTAGTCTACACGTGCTGTCAAAATCGACGGCAATTATAGTATATCAAGTTTGACGAAACTGATGGTAGTTAAATTTTGTGTAATAAATATTATTCCCGACACCGCTTTTACACCAAATATTTTCAACTTAAAAAAATTATTTTAGTTTTTGAAACCATTTATTGAACTGATATCAGAATAATTTCATATTCATGCTATCAGCTGCTCACCAAGCGTATTATTAGGTTAGTGTGACAGACAGACAGACACAAACCATTTATTGAACTGATATCAGAATAATTTCATATTCATGCTATCAGCTGCTCACCAAGCGTATTATTAGGTTAGTGTGACGGACAGACAGACACAAACCATTTATTGAACTGATATCAGAATAATTTCATATTCATGCTATCAGCTGCTCACCAAGCGTATTATTAGGTTAGTGTGACGGACAGACAGACACAAACCATTTATTGAACTGATATCAGAATAATTTCATATCCATGCTATCAGCTGCTTGCCAAGCGTATTATTAGGTTAGTGTGACAGACAGACAGACACAAACCATTTATTGAACTGATATCAGAATAATTTCATATTCATGCTATCAGCTGCTCACCAAGCGTATTATTAGGTTAGTGTGACGGACAGACAGACACAAACCATTTATTGAACTGATATCAGAATAATTTCATATCCATGCTATCAGCTGCTTGCCAAGCGTATTATTAGGTTAGTGTGACGGACAGACAGACACAAACCATTTATTGAACTGATATCAGAATAATTTCATATCCATGCTATCAGCTGCTTGCCAAGCGTATTATTAGGTTAGTGTGACGGACAGACAGACACAAACCATTTATTTTACTGATATCAGGATAATTTCATATCCATGCTATCAGCTGCTTGCCAAGCGTATTATTAGGTTAGTGTGACGGACAGACAGACACAAACCATTTACTGAACTGATATCAGAATAATTTCATATCCATGCTCTCAGCTGCTTGCCAAGCGTATTATTAGGTTAGTGTGACGGACAGACAGACACAAACCATTTATTGAACTGATATCAGGATGATTTCATATCCATGCTATCAGCTGCTTGCCAAGCGTATTATTAGGTTAGTGTGACGGACAGACAGACACAAACCATTTACTGAACTGATATCAGAATAATTTCATATCCATGCTCTCAGCTTCTTGCCAAGCGTATTATTAGGTTAGTGTGAAGGACAGACAGAAGTATATAAGCTGCTCTTGTTATAGTGTGTGTCCGCAAAAAATGTATCTACTGCCTTGAATCTGCATAAGGCCACGTTCACTCTGCAAGCGGAGCGGAGCGGCGCGCTCGAAAAATTAATGTATATTTGACGCTAGCGGTATATATTATACATATACATTAATTTTTCGAGCGTGCTGCTCCGCTACGCTTGTAGTATGTACGCACCCTTATTCATGATTTCACGACAATATGCATAATATGTCGGTACCATAGATATATTCGATGGCAGTGGATACATTTTTTGCGGACACACTTTAGTATTGATAGATATAATGGAACAAATATTGACTTTCCAGACCAAAAAATAACTTGGTTCGATAGTTATAATTTTTATTAAAAAATGCCAGAAAAAAAATTAATGACGGATGAAGTTAGAAAAATAAGAAATCTATTTATTTATTATTTCATTGATTCGAACAACAAATAATAATATATTTACTATTTTCAATTTTTGATTATTTTTTTTCACTATAATAAAATAATATATATTGAATAAGGAGCCTACCTTCACTGTTATGAAGAAATATTACTTAACTAACCTCCTAACAGTTTTCATTCATAGTTAAAAATATTATACATAGTTATTCCTATACAGGGTGACCCACAAAAAAGTGTACTCAACTTTCAATAAATCTAAATATCGTATTTAAAAATCATTTTAAATTAGAGCTCTAGTAAAATTGAAACCACCATCATTCTTAAGATTTATTATTTATTTATAAATACAATTTTTATATTAATTCAAAATTGGGTACACTTTTTTGTGTGTCACCCTGTATTGCTATTTACCATAGCTATATGTCAACTAAGGTAAGTTCCAAGATGTTGAACGTCGCAATATTTTTAATTATGTATAAAGAAAAAACTATTTTATTTATCAACTCCTGCACTTATCATGGATACCAATTAAGATAAAAGTTAAATAATAACTATCATAAAAACTTGTTTTCTTACATGACTGAAAATGTCGAACCGTCCGATAACTCGAAACTTACCCTACCAATAGTTTATTAAATAAAAGTTTATATTTACCATCCGACATCAAAGAGGCTCTATAATTAGTACTGAAAAATAATAATCTCATCTATTTGCTGAGGGCAAAGGCTATCTGTTGATATCAAGCATCCACAAATTGATGACTAAGCAAATGATTTAATTGTCATTCCTTGGGAGTTTGAGGCAAAGGTAGTGACTGCCTTTGTAGAGGTACAAAGGCAATATTAGCATTTAATTAAAGGGAAAATAGCAGCTATTAAATTAAAGGGAAAATAGCAGCTATTTAATTAAAGGGCTACTAGCAGCTATTAAATTAAAGGGCTACTAGCAGCTATTAAATTAAAGGGAAAATAGCAGCTATTAAATTAAAGGGAAAATAGCAGCTATTAAATTAAAGGGAAAATAGCAGCTATTAAATTAAAGGGAAAATAGCAGCTATTAAATTAAAGGGAAAATAGCAGCTATTTAATTAAAGGGCTACTAGCAGCTATTAAATTAAAGGGAAAATAGCAGCTATTAAATTAAAGGGAAAATAGCAGCTATTAAATTAAAGGGAAAATAGCAGCGATTAAATTAAAGGGAAAATAGCAGCTATTAAATTAAAGGGAAAATAGCAGCTATTAAATTAAAGGGAAAATAGCAGCTATTTAATTAAAGGGCTACTAGCAGCTATTAAATTAAAGGGAAAATAGCAGCTATTAAATTAAAGGGAAAATAGCAGCTATTAAATTAAAGGGAAAATAGCAGCGATTAAATTAAAGGGAAAATAGCAGCGATTAAATTAAAGGGAAAATAGCAGCTATTAAATTAAAGGGAAAATAGCAGCTATTAAATTAAAGGGAAAATAGCAGCGATTAAATTAAAGGGAAAATAGCAGCTATTTAATTAAAGGGCTACTAGCAGCTATTAAATTAAAGGGAAAATAGCAGCTATTAAATTAAAGGGAAAATAGCAGCTATTAAATTAAAGGGAAAATAGCAGCGATTAAATTAAAGGGAAAATAGCAGCGATTAAATTAAAGGGAAAATAGCAGCTATTAAATTAAAGGGAAAATAGCAGCTATTAAATTAAAGGGAAAATAGCAGCGATTAAATTAAAGGGAAAATAGCAGCTATTAAATTAAAGGGAAAATAGCAGCTATTAAATTAAAGGGAAAATAGCAGCTATTAAATTAAAGCGTTACTATCAGTTATTTAACTATATGGGTGATGGTACTATCAGTTATTTAACTATATGGGTGATGGTACTATCAGTTATTTAACTATATGGGTGATGGTACTATCAGTTATTTAACTATATGGGTGATGGTACTATCAGTTATTTAACTATATGGGTGATGGTACTATCAGTTATTTAACTATATGTGTGATGGTACTATCAGTTATTTAACTATATGGGTGATGGTACTATCAGTTATTTAACTATATGGGTGATGGTACTATCAGTTATTTAACTACATGGGTGATGGTACTATCAGTTATTTAACTATATGGGTGATGGTACTATCAGTTATTTAACTATATGGGTGATGGTACTATCAGTTATTTAACTATATGTGTGATGGTACTATCAGTTATTTAACTATATGGGTGATGGTACTATCAGTTATTTAACTATATGTGTGATGGTACTATCAGTTATTTAACTATATGGGTGATGGTACTATCAGTTATTTAACTATATGGGTGATGGTACTATCAGTTATTTAACTATATGGGTGATGGTACTATCAGTTATTTAACTATATGGGTGATGGTACTATCAGTTATTTAACTATATGGGTGATGGTACTATCAGTTATTTAACTATATGGGTGATGGTACTATCAGTTATTTAACTATATGGGTGATGGTACTATCAGTTATTTAACTATAGGAGTGATGGTACTATCAGTTACTTAACTATATGGGTGATGGTACTATCAGTTATTTAACTATATGGGTGATGGTACTATCAGTTACTTAACTATATGGGTGATGGTACTATCAGTTATTTAACTATATGGGTGATGGTACTATCAGTTATTTAACTATAGGAGTGATGGTACTATCAGTTACTTAACTATATGGGTGATGGTACTATCAGTTATTTAACTATATGGGTGATGGTACTATCAGTTATTTAACTATATGGGTGATGGTACTATCAGTTATTTAACTATATGTGTGATGGTACTATCAGTTATTTAACTATATGGGTGATGGTACTATCAGTTATTTAACTATATGGGTGATGGTACTATCAGTTATTTAACTATATGGGTGATGGTACTATCAGTTATTTAACTATATGGGTGATGGTACTATCAGTTATTTAACTATATGGGTGATGGTACTATCAGTTATTTAACTATAGGAGTGATGGTACTATCAGTTACTTAACTATATGGGTGATGGTACTATCAGTTATTTAATTACAGTGTTAGTTTTCAGTACAGTTTACACTCTAGCAGGCTTCTTTTACTTAAAGTTGTGTACAGAAAAAAAAACAATAAAATAATTTATTGCTCAATCAACAAGAATCTTAATTGAAACGTTAGGATTAATGAATATATGTAGTTATTTTTTTAAAGGGGCACTATCAATAATTAATAAATATATTTATTATATAGTTTACAGTTATTCATTGATTATTTTCTCCAGCTTAATGGAAAATATAGTGTATATAAACAAGATATTAACCATCATTATTTGAGAGCCACTTCAATAGTTTTTGTAATAAAATATCTAAAAATATAGGAGTGTTATACAGGGTGACCCACAATAAAGTGTTCCCATTTTTGAATCAATATAAATATCGTATTTATAAGTTAATAGAAAATATATTTGAAGAAAAATCAAAAATTATATTTCATACATGTATCCATTGTATCATCGTCATGTGATTATGCCCTATAGTCAATGGGTGATGTCATATGAGCGTTTGTACAGCGTTTTCAACGCTCCAAAAGCGTCGCGTTACATGGATACATATGAAATGGGTTTAACAATAATTTCCTCAGAGTCAAAAACGCTGTGAAAACGTTATGCAAAAACGCTCGTGTGACCGGGCTCTTTATTGTTAATGGGAATTAAAACGTCAACACATATAGAAGAAACACAGAAATTAATAAAATACCTTTAATTAACCTCTGTAGATTTTAAGTTATACTAATTCAAATTAAGGGGTAGTCTTCGGTATTACACACATACAATCTTAAAAGCAATGACGGTGGTAAAATGCATAGCCACATGCAAAATATATAATTATCATTTTTACCTGAACTGTAATTTTTATCAACCTATAAATACTATATTGAAAGAAATCAAAGTTGAGCACAATTTTAGTTAGTCACCCTGTATAAGATATCATTATTCATATCCAGATAGTGTCTTGATGATGAATTTATAATGCCTTGGTGTAGCCATTAATCATATATTGCAATGTCGTGTAGGGAGGATCAGCGACTCTACACTTAAATACGTTATTTGTTTTTCAAAAAAGCTGTGCGTATTGTAACGCATAGTAACTACCTGGAGCTTTCTCATCCTCTATTGCACCAGACGGCAGTATTGAACATATATGATTTTCATAATTACCTATGTTCAGTTCTCGCTTATAAGAGAAAAGATACTTTAACTGTTACAATTCATGGCCATAATACCAGAAATAGTACTACCTACTTCATTCCTCAATTTAAACGACTGTCAATTGCATAACGCTCTCAATCTTATGTACTACCATGCAAAATTAATAAATTCTATTATATATAAAAAAGGAAAAACTCTTAAGAAATTTAAAAAACTTCACTAAAAACTATTTTATTAGTAATTAACTGTCATCATAATAAGAATGTAAAGCCAAAATTCTAAAAAAATCCGTACTTAATTATGTTCTCGGTAAATGGTTCCGTGTTTTTTTTCTATCCTTCTTCCTTGTTTCTTCTTTCTATTTCTTTTTCTTTCTCTGCCTCTTTTTTCTGCTATTTAGTAGCCCAAAAGATCTATTTAGATCTCTATAAAAAGGTTTGAATTACAAGAAAACCTATGAAAAAATTAGTTAATATGTTTTACTGCTTTTAAATAAAGATATTATTATACTATTCTAAATATGGTCTTCATGAACAAGAAAGTAATTAGGGTAAGTTCTTAATTATCGGTCAGTTCCACATTTTCGGTCATATAAACGATATAATAATAATTATTTCACTAGGATAGGTTGAAAAAAAAATCCTAGTGAAGTAATTACTATTATATCGTTTTTCTTATATGACCGAAAATGTGGATCTGACCGATAATCAAGAACGTAGCTATTTCAAATAAAGAAGCAAAATAGCATAATTCATTTTTTATCGATTTATCATTATTTCCCCCTACCTCCAAACAGATAGGAGAAAAGAGGCGAAAATTCGGTTTCTAATGGACTATTTTGCCCGAACAGGAAATAGAGAGTTAAGCCTTCGTGCGACTTGGCCTGTAGCAGGCAAAATTCTTAGGTGATTATGGTGGGAAAAGAAGCCTTTTACAGGATTACTAGTGTACTCCCCCATTAAAATTAACGGGATATCAATAGTAAATGATATAATATGTAAATGTATGTAAATTTATGTAAAACAATTTATGTAAAAAATTTGTAAAACAATGCTTATGGTGGGAAAGGAAGCATTTTAAATATTTATGGTGGGAAAATTCTTAGATGATTATAGTGGGAAATGTTGCCTTTTAAATGATTATTGTGGGAAAATATGCCTTTTAAATGATTATGAAATCAAAATTATAATAGTTGTTTATATTTTATCGATACATACGCATTATTCTTTATATTATTAATAACAAAGAAAATATATTTATATCCGTATTCGAGAATAGATGAACAAACAACTAAAATAAATTCTTCTTCCTAAATAAGAATAATTTATGAACGGATAACATATTTGAATTGTAGGAAATCACTCTGGACTTAGCGTTCATTGAAGAGGATCGGAATCTTTAACCCTGGACACATTTCATAGGATTTAGATCGTCACTACCCTAATCCACATCGTCTATTACCCTTCATCGTAAAGGCCTCTGAGGAACAAATTGATCGCTTAGAGCAATTCGTCATTTTTTTTACAAGAAGTAGGAAGAAAAACAGTCACAAATGTTATTTGTTTTATTATAATGTGATCCATGAGTTGTAAAAAATTAATTCCGAAATAAATTTTCCCATCTATGTTATTTTTACATTTTTCAGTTTTACTGAAATATTTTATTTTTAATTTTATGGATAATATTTTCTATTTTCATTCCATGCTAGCTGTAAGTGCCAAGGATAATAATCTATTATTCTATGCTATAATGAGAGCCTCGTCCATCTGTCTGTCCGTGTGTCACACTTTTATTAAGAAATACATATTAAAAGGAAAAACAAATAATTTGTGGAGGTATCATGACTAGGGGCTACAATAATATTGACACTAATTAATAAAAAAAAATTATATTTTGGCTTTTGAGAGACAATTTATTGTTTAAATCATAATATGTCTATCCATAATACATTCTTGCATTCGAATATAATTTAGATTCAATTACAGGTACTGGACTAGTTGAATAAAATTTATTATATACCTTTTCCTCATATGACCGAATATGTGGAACCTTCCAATAACTCGTAACCTACCCTTCCTGACACCGTTTCATGAGCGATGTTCCGTGTCAACATTACTGACACTCTGTGAGGCAATTGGCCTCATTATCAAAAGATAATGACACCTTTGGTGGGCCAGAGAAGATCTTAGGAGAGATTGCGCACCTCGACCCTTTCTTCCTCCTCTTTTGTGTTTAATAAACCGAAGGGGCCGGCACTAAGAAAAAATTGCGAGTCAGTCTGACTCATCGTTTGAGTGAAGGCTGGTAAAACAACAATAGTGGAGTCTTTTTCTTGATTGACTCTACCTGAGTCAATCTGACTATGAATTAGGAGTTAATATGACTCTTGTTTTTGAGTAAAATGTTAGGATGAGTCAAATTGACTCACATTTTTGAGCCGGTTTTGAGACAAACTGAAAACTCAAATTTTGAGTCAAATTGACTCTGTGACGGACAGACAGACACAAACCATTTATTGAACTGATATCAGAATAATTTAGTGTGACGGACAGACAGACACAAACCATTCATTGAACTGATATCAGAATAATTTAGTGTGACGGACAGACAGACACAAACCATTCATTGAACTGATATCAAAATAATTTAGTGTGACGGACAGACAGACACAAACCATTCATTGAACTGATATCAGAATAATTAGCTACTATAATATTGTTAACAAGTTCATCAAAATGTCTACGGACTTTACTACTAATATTTGATTTACTTTTTCTGCATTATGAATATGGGGAAATAGTTTTTAATTGATATATATTTACCATTTTTTTCTATTCAAAATGAGTCAATTTTACTTTTTTAGATAAAGTATAAGGGAATGAAAATTAATTCTCAAAATGTTCAAAATGAATCTTGAAATATGCATTACATGTAATGTAAAAAATTATGTATACATATTTGACATTTATTTTGATACATAAAATAAATATTGTTCTTCAAATTATTTTAATTTTTATAATAACATTTCGTAGGAACACAGACAAATGTATTAATTGGACTTTAGATTGTATTAATGGTTTGATTTTGCCCTGACCTACGTGGTGAGTTGCAGGTACTACCTAAAATGAGATAGACGAGGGTTAAAACAAAACAGTCGTTTTGACTCACACCTAAACTTAAAAAAAGTAGCGCCAACTCTCATAGTAAGTTAATTTATACACCAGATACATTGGATTAACAGTCTTTGTGAGTTACTACAATACACTCTGTCATAGTTGTTTCAACATACGTTAAAATTCTCATAAAAGTAACTTTTAACTCTCATAGTAAGTTAATTTATACACCAGATACATTGGATTAACCGTTTTTGTGAGTTACTACAATACACTCTGTCATAGTTGTTTCAACATACGTTAAAATTCTCATAAAAGTAACTTTTAACTCACATAGTAAGTTAATTTATACACCAGATACATTGGATTAACAGTCTTTGTGAGTTACTATAATACACTCTTTCATAGTTGTTTCAACATACGTTAAAATTCTCATAAAAGTAACTTTTAACTCTCATAGTAAGTTGATTCAATCCATAAAACGAATTGAATTAACTAATGATTGATGACACACCACATCATAGCTGTTTTAACACACGTGAAAACATGAATAAAGTCCAACCAACTCATAATAAATTGTTTCAAAGCATGAATTGATGACCCATTAGATATGACCATATGGGTTGTACATTTTTCTCTCTGTGTATGAATAGTCCTCCTATGAGGTAAGTTTTAGGTCATGTAAGAGAGAAAAAACATAATATTGTATATGATTATTTATATTGGTATCCATGATACCTGCAGGTGTTCAATTGGTATCCATGATACCTGCAGGTGTTCAATTGGTATCCATGATACCTGCAGGTGTTCAATTGGTATCCATGATACCTGCAGGTGTTCAATTGGTATCCATGATACCTGCAGGTGTTCAATTGGCATCCATGATACCTGCAGGTGTTCAATTGGCATCCATGATACCTGCAGGTGTTCAATTGGTATCCATGATACCTGCAGGTGTTCAATTGGCATCCATGATACCTGCAGGTGTTCAATTGGTATCCATGATACCTGCAGGTGTTCAATTGGTATCCATGATACCTGCAGGTGTTCAATTGGTATCCATGATACCTGCAGGTGTTCAATTGGTATCCATGATTATATTTGTAGGTATCAGGATACCAAAGAAAATAAATATCAAAATATTAAAAAAAAATCATTTGACCGAAAATATGGAACTGTCCGATAATTCAAAAATTACCGTAGGAATTCACTCACACCATTCCAGACAGAGACATTCAATCGCTCTCACCCTCTCTCCCACATTAGGAATCGTTTGGAATGGCTCTCTTTGCTAACACACTAACCGTGTCAGTCTCATATTCCTATCATTCCTCTTATCATTTACATCAGTTAGCCATTATGCCATTCCCAGTGAATGTGCGTCTTTACTCTCACATTTAGCGCCACTTGCCACTTTTAATTTACTGCCAGTTGCCACTTTTCGAATTGAAATGATTGATGAAGGAGATTTGGAAAATTAAATATCAAGTTTATAATAAATGGTGTTTTTATATTTCAATGTTTCGATTATATTTACATATAATAATTTTAAAATAAATATTATTTCTTATATTTTTATGACAATATTTTACTATTAAAACAAGAATAGTATAGTCTTTAAAGACGATATATTTTTCTTCAATATTCTACTTTAAAAAATGAGAAGTTATGCAACCAACCTATGTATGTTACATGACTTAACAAATTATATAATATATATGTTACACAATCAAAAATATTATTAGGTTAGTGGTCAACTTTTTTACTAACTACTCAGGTGACCATATCATTTTCTATATTCAAAATACTTCTTAATACTTCTTACTTAATTTATTAATTAATTTAATTAAATTAATCGAAATTAGATTATAATGATAAATATTTTATTATTCGAGAGCTCTAAAAAATAAAAAGGTGTATTAATTTTTTATCGTCTTCAATGTGCTGCACTTTATAAATTAAATGAAATTTTCCAGAAGGAGACCAATTAATCAATTTAAAACAACCTATATATGCTACATAATATAACAACCTATATATGTTACATCACATAACAACCTATATATGTTACATCACATAACAACCTATATATGTTACATCACATAACAACCTATATATGTTACATAACATAACAACCTATATATGTTACATCACATAACAACCTATATATGTTACATCACATAACAACCTATATATGTTACATCACATAACAACCTATATATGTTACATCACATAACAACCTATATATGTTACACCACATAACAACCTATATATGTTACATAACATAACAACCTATATATGTTACATCACATAACAACCTATATATGTTACATAACATAACAACCTATATATGTTACATCACATAACAACCTATATATGTTACATAACATAACAACCTATATATGTTACATAATATAACAACCTATATATGTTACATCACATAACAACCTATATATGTTACATCACATAACAACCTATATATGTTACATCACATAACAACCTATATATGTTACATCACATAACAACCTATATATGTTACATCACATAACAACCTATATATGTTACATCACATAACAACCTATATATGTTACATCACATAACAACCTATATATGTTACATCACATAACAACCTATATATGTTACATCACATAACAACCTATATATGTTACATCACATAACAACCTATATATGTTACATCACATAACAACCTATATATGTTACATAATATAACAACCTATATATGTTACATAACATAACAACCTATATATGTTACATCACATAACAACCTATATATGTTACAAAACATAACAACCTATATATGTTACATAACATAACAACCTATATATGTTACATCACATAACAACCTATATATGTTACATAATATAACAACCTATATATGTTACAAAACATAACAACCTATATATGTTACATAACATAACAACCTATATATGTTACATCACATAACAACCTATATATGTTACATCACATAACAACCTATATATGTTACATAACATAACAACCTATATATGTTACATCACATAACAACCTATATATGTTACATCACATAACAACCTATATATGTTACATCACATAACAACCTATATATGTTACATCACATAACAACCTATATATGTTACATCACATAACAACCTATATATGTTACATCACATAACAACCTATATATGTTACATAACATAACAACCTATATATGTTACATCACATAACAACCTATATATGTTACATAACATAACAACCTATATATGTTACATAATATAACAACCTATATATGTTACATCACATAACAACCTATATATGTTACACCACATAACAACCTATATATGTTACATCACATAACAACCTATATATGTTACATCACATAACAACCTATATATGTTACATCACATAACAACCTATATATGTTACATCACATAACAACCTATATATGTTACATCACATAACAACCTATATATGTTACATCACATAACAACCTATATATGTTACATCACATAACAACCTATATATGTTACATCACATAACAACCTATATATGTTACATAATATAACAACCTATATATGTTACATAACATAACAACCTATATATGTTACATCACATAGCAACCTATATATGTTACAAAACATAACAACCTATATATGTTACATAACATAACAACCTATATATGTTACATCACATAACAACCTATATATGTTACATAATATAACAACCTATATATGTTACAAAACATAACAACCTATATATGTTACATAACATAACAACCTATATATGTTACATCACATAACAACCTATATATGTTACATCACATAACAACCTATATATGTTACATCACATAACAACCTATATATGTTACATCACATAACAACCTATATATGTTACATCACATAACAACCTATATATGTTACATCACATAACAACCTATATATGTTACATAACATAACAACCTATATATGTTACATCACATTACAACCTATATATGTTACATAACATAACAACCTATATATGTTACATCATATAACAACCTATATATGTTACATCACATAACAACCTATATATGTTACATCACATAACAACCTATATATGTTACATCACATAACAACCTATATATGTTACATAACATAACAACCTATATATGCTACATAATATAACAACCTATATATGTTACATCACATAACAACCTATATATGTTACATAACATAACAACCTATATATGTTACATCACATAACAACCTATATATGTTACATCACATAACAACCTATATATGTTACAAAACATAACAACCTATATATGTTACATCATATAACAACCTATATATGTTACATCACATAACAACCTATATATGTTACATCACATAACAACCTATATATGTTACATAACATAACAACCTATATATGTTACATCACATAACAACCTATATATGTTACATAATATAACAACCTATATATGTTACATAATATAACAACTTATATATGTTACATAACATAACAACCTATATATGTTACATCACATAACAACCTATATATGTTACAAAACATAACAACCTATATATGTTACATAACATAACAACCTATATATGTTACATCACATAACAACCTATATATGTTACAAAACATAACAACCTATATATGTTACATCACATAACAACCTATATATGTTACATCACATAACAACCTATATATGTTACATCACATAACAACCTATATATGTTACATAACATAACAACCTATATATGTTACATAACATAACAACCTATATATGTTACATAACATAACAACCTATATATGTTACATAACATAACAACCTATATATGTTACATCACATAACAACCTATATATGTTACATAACATAACAACCTATATATGTTACATCACATAACAACCTATATATGTTACATCACATAACAACCTATATATGTTACATAACATAACAACCTATATATGTTACATAACATAACAACCTATATATGTTACATAACATAACAACCTATATATGTTACATAACATAACAACCTATATGTGTTACATCACATAACAACCTATATATGTTACATAACATAACAACCTATATATGTTACATCACATAACAACCTATATATGTTACATCACATAACAACCTATATATGTTACATCACATAACAACCTATATATGTTACAAAACATAACAACCTATATATGTTACATCACATAACAACCTATATATGCTACATAATATAACAACCTATATATGTTACATAACATAACAACCTATATATGTTACAACACATAACAACCTATATATGTTACAACACATAACAACCTATATATGTTACATCACATAACAACCTATGTATGATACATAACATAATAACATGTATATGTTACATAGTTATACTTTAATAAGATCCGCGTCCGTCTGTATGTCCGTGTGTCACACTTTTATTAAGAAATTCATATTAAAAGAAAAGCAAATCGGAATATGTTTATCCACAATACATTCTTGCATTCAAGATAATTTATTTTCAATAACAGGTACTGTACTAGTAACACTTAAAGTAACGCATTAAGTTACAAAGCATTAAATGCAAAGTTCTATAACATACTAAGAAGTTCTGGCGGTAATAAATACACCACAGACAGCTACACTGAAAGCTTTTAAAATAGATAGATAAGGCGTATATATTAAACGTATCTATTTACTATCATATGTTATTCAATGGATATCAAATAATTCAAATTAAGTGTAATAATAAAACAAAAATTGCATTCTGTTTATATTCAATAGGAATATTTTATAAAGAATGACTTGAATTGTTATTGTATAATTATTGCATGTGAAATTATATTTTACATCTATACATAATAATACAAAAGAAAATATTGTTTCATTTTAATTAAAATAATATAAATAAATGAATGGCATTAAAGAAGTTATTGTATATAACTCTACGGTTTTTGTACCGAATATTTAACTTATTTTAAAGATATTATTTCAAGTCAATTAGCTAGAGCCAAGTAAAAATATTCAATTTATTTAGATAGTAATTTTAAGTAAAATTATTGTAAAAAAAACTTGTCGAAACGTTTGACATATGTTTCTAATTATTAATAAATATTTTTTTAATTTTATAATCATATTCGTCTATTAGGGAATTATACAACTGAAGTGCGGATTGTATTTGCAACAATATCATCTGTCAATTATTATCTATACTGCCAATCTGTGAGATTAATGAATTATCATAATAAATATTCATTTTAATTACTATAGTTAGAAGCGATAATGGATATGAGATGATAATTTAACATCCAAGTAGTTGTTTTGTGTTAGTAAGGTGTCCGCGTGGGCAATGTTCAATCAGAGGGAATAATATGAACACCCTTACCCTCTGATGAACAGCATTGAACTGAGGTACAGTACTGAGAATAGGGAAGTAACAACATCTTATAGGACTGGTAAAGGCACAGTATACAGGATAGGGAAGTAACAACATCTTATAGGGATGGTAAAGGCACAGTATACAGGATAGGGAAGTAACAACATCTTATAGGACTGGTAAAGGCACAGTATACAGGATAGGGAAGTAACAACATCTTATAGGACTGGTAAAGGCACAGTATACAGGATAGGGAAGTAACAACATCTTATAGGGCTGGTAAAGGCACAGTATACAGAATAGGGAAGTAACAACATCTTATAGGACTGGTAAAGGCACAGTATACAGGATAGGGAAGTAACAACATCTTATAGGACTGGTAAAGGCACAGTATACAGGATAGGGAAGTAACAACATCTTATAGGGCTGGTAAAGGCACAGTATACAGAATAGGGAAGTAACAACATCTTATAGGACTGGTAAAGGCACAGTATACAGAATAGGGAAGTAACAACATCTTATAGGGCTGGTAAAGGCACAGTATACAGGATAGGGAAGTAACAACATCTTATAGGACTGGTAAAGGCACAGTATACAGAATAGGGAAGTAACAACATCTTATAGGGCTGGTAAAGGCACAGTATACAGAATAGGGAAGTAACAACATCTTATAGGACTGGTAAAGGCACAGTATACAGAATAGGGAAGTAACAACATCTTATAGGGCTGGTAAAGGCACAGTATACAGGATAGGGAAGTAACAACATCTTATAGGGCTAGTAAAGGCACAGTTTACAGAATAGGGAAGTAACAACATCTTATAGGGCTGGTAAAGGCACAGTATACAGGATAGGGAAGTAACAACATCTTATAGGGCTGGTAAAGGCACAGTATACAGAATAGGGAAGTAACAACATCTTATAGGACTGGTAAAGGCACAGTATACAGAATAATACGTATCCAGTGTTTTCTTTATCAAACTAATATTCTTGCATGCAATAATCATTTACGTTTATGTATCTAGAGTTTTATTTATCAAACAAATATTAAACTAGGCAACAATCTATAGGTATATGAGTATGTATAAGTATTTTCTTTATCAAACTAATTCAAATTCAATTTGTTTATAAAAAATATTCCATTAGGCAATAATCATATACATGCTTGCATCCAGTATTTTAATTATCTCTTCTTATAAATATAGACCATTGGGTTCTTATATATAAAGTACATATATCAAACACACTCAAGAAATATATTTATATATACAATATACATATATATATATAAATATAAATATGGTATATTCCACCCCGGTATATTCAACACCGGTATATTCCACCCCAGCTATATTCCACCCTATGTTTAGATGGCTATTTGTTAAATACTGCGTAGTCATGAAGAAATAACTCAGACGATATCCTGAGACATTTGGACTATATTTAGAGGTAGCTCAAGTCAATTGAAATTTTATCCTAATAGACAAAAACACAAATATTCATAATATGACAGTTTATTTCAAAGTTTACATGTTGAGCAAGTTAATATTATTTCCTCTTTAACATGAAACTGCAGTATATGTTTTTACAACAATGGTTTGGATAGGTGTGGAGGGGTTCGTCTGACAGAAACAACTCCTTTAATGTGTTCACTTTTTGCATGCTTATAAGTTTCTGTTTTGGATACTAGGACATAAACTCGCTTGGCCAAGATCTCTCCATGTAAAAAAAAGGAAATAACCTCCCCAGTCTTAAAACCCTGTGCAATAATCCACACCTGCATATCGAAAACCTCCAGGTCAAAAAAATAAAAACATGTAAAATACCCCCCTGAGTAAAAAAAGCCTTCGGTCAAAAACCATTTTACACCACTATTACTCGAAATCGAAATACCAAATTCAAAATAGAATTAAAATAACAAGAAGTACTGAATGACATCATCTCACAGTTAATATCGCTGTTGTGTTGGCGATAGTGGAGAAAATCAGCTAGAGATTGAAAATCTAAATACCTCAACTGATAAAGAGCGTTCACACAACCTTTCTTTCTGCTGTTCTATCCCACTTGTAGGGGAAAATAAACCGCTTTTGATTGATCAACAAAAGGTTTAATTTACTACAGTGAAAATACAAGTTACTTAGAATTATATAAAATATTAATAAATGATTAATATCAATAACTAACCAAACCTGACCCGTAAAGTGGGGTGGAACTTACCGGGGTAGAATATGCCTAGGGTTGAATATACCGGAGTGGAATGTACCTGGGTGGAATATACCGGAGTGGAATGTACCTGGGTGGAATATACCGGACACTATAAATATATATATATACATATTTTTTTACCGTTTACTATTGAAATTCCGTTATTTCTATCAGGGAAGCACACTAGTCAGCTAATATTTCAGCATTTAATAATGACTTGGTCAGACTGTAGCTTCACCTGTCCTAAATCAGTGAGCTAAGTGATGGTGATTACCGACTGGACTAATTAGTTGATGTCGAGAGCAGAACTCAATTGGTGAGCGAGCGCAATCACTGCGCTCAAATTAGCGTAAAAATCCATTATTACGCCATGCATATTGCATGCGCTGCCATCCCGCGTATGGTAAGTGAAAATCTCGAATTTTATCCGAATTTCAGAAAAAAAATTGATGCAATGAATGAATATGTTATCGAATGTTGTTTACCTTATTTAATTTGTATCGTTTTATTTAAGCTTATAATTACATTATTCTTGTTTTCAATTGAAAAATATCGTCTATTTGAATAAAAAATCATTTTTAAATATACCCTTATTGTGTTTGTGTTTCGTACGTACGTTTCACCTTTTCACACTCGTTATACGGGTTATAGAATCTATATAAAATGATGAAGACGCTATTATGTTAATAAATTCAATAGAAATTCAACCTTATGGAAAATAAAATAGAGTATAAATTTAGTAGAATAAAAAAATTAGAAAACAATGAGTATAAGAATATATATTTTGGAATAATTTTATCATATTTTTGCACGGGTCACACTATAGTGTTGAATCAAAATACTGTACACAGATCAACAATATATGGTACATATGTATTATTTATCCGCGCCACTTTATTTCCATCGCAATTCACATAAATTGTAGCGATGGCGTCACTCGAAGCAACAGCTGGGTAGCCTCGCTCATCGCCAATTTTATCGTGAGCAATATCTAGCGTTGCGAACTGCTCCCTCCCGCCCGCCGACTCTGCCTGCCGTCAATAAAAAGAAGCAATAAAGCGCCTCGTCGGGCGCGACGTCCTCCGACTCGTCACAATGTCAATTCGATCCGACGAGTGTGTTAATGAAAACTTTTTTTCATAATGATCACAGTGGGTAAATGTCGTAGAGAGTCGTTCAAGCGAAGGAAGGCCTGCAGATGAAGATATTGGATTGTGTTACGCAGCAATACGACTAAATTGTTTTTGGGATTAGCTCTATCCTGCGCTCTTAACCTTCAGATATTGCAGCGACAAAACTCCTTCATATTGGCAACAATGTGCTGAATTTATTTTAAATGGCATACGAAAAAAAAATGAGATACAAGATATGTGTTTTCCTTAGATATTTTTTTTTTTGTATGTAGGGTAAGTTACGAATTATCGGTCAGTTCCACATCTTCGGTCATATAAGAAAAAACAATATTATTTAATTTTAATTGGTATCCATGATACCTGCAGATATCATGGATATTAGTTTTTCTTATATGACCGAAGATGTGGAACTGACCGATAATTCGTAACTTACCCTAATTATGCAAACAACTTTTTCAGAGTTTACTATTAATTTCATTATTTTTATAACTATTATTCTCAATCTCAAACTCACACGCTTCTTACGCTGAGACCTATAATAGCTAAACACGCTGCGAATTCTAGCGCACAATATTCGCTAGATAACGATAGAATACGCTAGATAGCGCTAGAATTCTCTAGATACCGCTAGAATTTGATCTCCTATCTCAAACATCAGTAGCATAGGGAGGACGTTTGTTTCCTCACTAATACAAATCTGGGAGCAGTGATAAAATGGGCAAATGCAGAGGATTGACTTTACTGACGCTATGAGTTACATCTAGAACTTTTTATTGCCATCGCATTGTTTTAACAAGGAAATGGCTAAGACATTTGCATGGGACACACGTGGAGGATAGGGCTTGGTATATTAGAGTACAGGTGACAATTTTACAGGGTTACAATGTTTAACATATTGATATAATAGTGCATATATTATAAAAATATTGATGTAATATTTTAACAATTTAATCAGGATAACACCTTTTGTATAGTAAATTATGCTAAATAATTATAGTTTTTTTTCATATTAGAAATGTTCGATGAAAAAGGATAGACTATAAAGATTTTAAACTTATGATAAATTACTATTGTATTTTGGTCTAATCATTTATTGTCGTAGAGAAATGATCTTCTTATCATCGATTGCAATCACCGATAAAAAACGGACAATTAGAGATTATAATTTTCAATATTCCCCTTTTATGTTTTTCCCTGGAAAATTTGTAACTGCAAAGCAATTCAAAAATGAATCAATAAATAATTCTTTATGACTTATCATTAAATAAAAAAATTTTATCCATAACAATCCAATGAATAATAAAGGATGTAGAATAAAAGAATGCAGAATAAAATGATGTAGAATAAAATGGTGTAGAATAAAATGGTGTAGAATAAATGATGTAGAATAAAATGGTGTAGAATAGAAGGATGTAGAATAAAAGAATGCAGAATAAAATGATGTAGAATAAAATGGTGTAGAATAAAATGGTGTAGAATAGAAGGATGTAGAATAAAATGATGTAGAATAAAAGAATGCAGAATAAAATGATGTAGAATAAAATGGTGTAGAATAAAATGGTGTAGAATAAATGATGTAGAATAAAATGGTGTAGAATAGAAGGATGTAGAATAAAAGAATGCAGAATAAAATGATGTAGAATAAAATGGTGTAGAATAAAATGGTGTAGAATAGAAGGATATAGAATAAAATGATGTAGAATAAAAGAATGCAGAATAAAATGATGTAGAATAAAATGGTGTAGAATAAAATGGTGTAGAATAGAAGGATGTAGAATAAAAGGATGTAGAATAGAAGGATGTAGAATAAAAGGATGTAGAATAGAAGGATGTAGAATAAAAGGATGTAGAATAGAAGGGTGTAGAATAGAAGGATCTAGAATAAAAGAATGTAGAATAAAAGGATGTAGAATAAAATAATGTAGAATAAAAAGACTCTCCTTTGAAGATACTGTAGAGAACATCCCAATGTTACACCTCGTACCGAATACTCCGTAGAATTCATTGTTTGTCTCTCCATATCTTCTGAGCAGTTTTCAATTTTCTCTGGAAAATTTGACGACAGCGTTTCACGTGTCATTGCACGCACCGAGAAAATTAGAAAACTTGGACAGAGATGATGCCACGGCTGATAAATGATATCTGATTTATATTTTAAACTTTCCTCAAATTGATGGTAGTTTGAAGTCATCATCATGAAAGTTGTTCTTTGGGATATACTGCAGATAGGGAGGAATTTGGAGGTGATGTAGTTAGGGTGAGTTACGAATTATCGGTCAGATCCACATCTTCGTTCATGTAAGAAAAGCAATATGATAATAACAACTTTTTTTGATTATAATTGGAATTGGAGAATCGTTGAAGAAGAAAACGAGAAAAGAAAAATCGAAAGAAAATTATTTTTCTTTACTTGCAGGTAATGGATACAAATTATAATTAGATAATAATTATTTTGTTATTTTTTATATGACCGAAGATGAGTAACTGACCGATAATTCGTAACATACCCTATACAGCTAAGTTAGATTGTTCAAAGTTGCTATCGCAAAATTATTATTGTCGGCTGAACGGTGATAAGTATCCATTATAAAAAGTCTAATTATAGTCTAACCTCCTTCGTCGGACTTTCCCTACAATAATGTCTGTAATTTATGACATTTTACAAAAAAATCAATAAGTTCTATAGTACCATCAATAGAATAGCTATCAGTTCATTAGTACCATCAATAGAATAGCTATCAGTTCTATAGTACCGTCAATAGAATAGCTATCAGTTCTATAGTACCATCAATAGAATAGCTATCAGTTCTATAGTACCATCAATAGAATAGCTATCAGTTCTTTAGTACCATCAATAGAATAGCTATCAGTTCAATAGTACCATCAATAGAATAGCTATCAGTTCATTAGTACCATCAATAGAATAGCTATCAGTTCTATAGTACTATCAATAGAATAGCTATCAGTTCTATAGTACCATCAATAGAATAGCTATCAGTTCTATAGTACTATCAATAGAATAGCTATCAGTTCATTAGTACCATCAATAGAATAGCTATCAGTTCTATAGTACTATCAATAGAATAGCTATCAGTTCTATAGTACCATCAATAGAATAGCTATCAGTTCTATAGTACTATCAATAGAATAGCTATCAGTTCTATAGTACCATCAATAGAATAGCTATCAGTTCAATAGTACCATCAATAGAATAGCTATCAGTTCTATAGTACCATCAATAGAATAGCTATCAGTTCTATAGTACCATCAATAGAATAGCTATCAGTTCAATAGTACCATCAATAGAATAGCTATCAGTTCTATAGTACCATCAATAGAATAGCTATCAGTTCTATAGTACCATCAATAGAATAGCTATCAGTTCTATAGTACCATCAATAGAATAGCTATCAGTTCTATAGTACCATCAATAGAATAGCTATCAGTTCATTAGTACCATCAATAGAATAGCTATCAGTTCTATAGTACCATCAATAGAATAGCTATCAGTTCTATAGTACTATCAATAGAATAGCTATCAGTTCTATAGTACCATCAATAGAATAGCTATCAGTTCTATAGTACTATCAATAGAATAGCTATCAGTTCATTAGTACCATCAATAGAATAGCTATCAGTTCTATAGTACTATCAATAGAATAGCTATCAGTTCTATAGTACCATCAATAGAATAGCTATCAGTTCTATAGTACTATCAATAGAATAGCTATCAGTTCTATAGTACCATCAATAGAATAGCTATCAGTTCAATAGTACCATCAAAAGAATAGCTATCAGTTCTATAGTACCATCAATAGAATAGCTATCAGTTCTATAGTACCATCAATAGAATAGCTATCAGTTCAATAGTACCATCAATAGAATAGCTATCAGTTCTATAGTACCATCAATAGAATAGCTATCAGTTCTATAGTACCATCAATAGAATAGCTATCAGTTCTATAGTACCATCAATAGAATAGCTATCAGTTCTATAGTACCATCAATAGAATAGCTATCAGTTCATTAGTACCATCAATAGAATAGCTATCAGTTCTATAGTACCATCAATAGTATAGCTATCAGTTCTATAGTACCATCAATAGAATAGCTATCAGTTCATTAGTACCATCAATAGAATAGCTACCAGTTCATTAGTACCATCAATAGAATAGCTATCAGTTCTATAGTACCATCAATAGAATAGCTATCAGTTCAATAGTACCATCAATAGAATAGCTATCAGTTCTATAGTACCATCAATAGAATAGCTATCAGTTCTATAGTACCATCAATAGAATAGCTATCAGTTCTATAGTACCATCAATAGAATAGCTATCAGTTCTATAGTACCATCAATAGAATAGCTATCAGTTCATTAGTACCATCAATAGAATAGCTATCAGTTCTATAGTACCATCAATAGTATAGCTATCAGTTCTATAGTACCATCAATAGAATAGCTATCAGTTCATTAGTACCATCAATAGAATAGCTATCAGTTCTATAGTACCATTAATAGAATAGCTATCAGTTCTATAGTACCATCAATAGAATAGCTATCAGTTCATTAGTACCATCAATAGAATAGCTATCAGTTCTATAGTACCATCAATAGAATAGCTATCAGTTCTATAGTACCATCAATAGAATAGCTATCAGTTCATTAGTACCATCAATAGTATAGCTATCAGTTCTATAGTACCATCAATAGAATAGTTATCAGTTCAATAGTACCATCAATAGAATAGCTATCAGTTCTATAGTACTATCAATAGAATAGCTATCAGTTCTATAGTACCATCAATAGAATAGCTATCAGTTCTATAGTACCATCAATAGAATAGCTATCAGTTCATTAGTACCATCAATAGTATAGCTATCAGTTCTATAGTACCATCAATAGAATAGCTATCAGTTCAATAGTACCATCAATAGAATAGCTATCAGTTCTATAGTACCATCAATAGAATAGCTATCAGTTCTACAGTACCATCAATAGAATAGCTATCAGTTCATTAGTACCATCAATAGAATAACTATCAGTTCATTAGTACCATCAATAGAATAGCTATCAGTTCTATAGTACCATCAATAGTATAGCTATCAGTTCTATAGTACCATCAATAGAATAGCTACCAGTTCATTAGTACCATCAATAGAATAGCTATCAGTTCTATAGTACCATCAATAGAATAGCTATCAGTTCTATAGTACCATCAATAGAATAGCTATCAGTTCATTAGTACCATCAATAGAATAGCTATCAGTTCTATAGTACCATCAATAGAATAGCTATCAGTTCTATAGTACCATCAATAGAATAGCTATCAGTTCTATAGTACCATCAATAGAATAGCTATCAGTTCATTAGTACCATCAATAGAATAGCTATCAGTTCAATAGTACCATCAATAGAATAGCTATCAGTTCATTAGTACCATCAATAGAATAGCTATCAGTTCTATAGTACCATCAATAGTATAGCTATCAGTTCTATAGTACCATCAATAGAATAGCTATCAGTTCATTAGTACCATCAATAGAATAGCTATCAGTTCTATAGTACCATCAATAGAATAGCTATCAGTTCTATAGTACCATCAATAGAATAGCTATCAGTTCATTAGTACCATCAATAGTATAGCTATCAGTTCTATAGTACCATCAATAGAATAGTTATCAGTTCAATAGTACCATCAATAGAATAGCTATCAGTTCTATAGTACTATCAATAGAATAGCTATCAGTTCTATAGTACCATCAATAGAATAGCTATCAGTTCTATAGTACCATCAATAGAATAGCTATCAGTTCATTAGTACCATCAATAGAATAGCTATCAGTTCATTAGTACCATCAATAGAATAGCTATCAGTTCAATAGTACCATCAATAGAATAGCTATCAGTTCATTAGTACCATCAATAGAATAGCTATCAGTTCTATAGTACCATCAATAGAATAGCTATCAGTTCTATAGTACCATCAATAGAATAGCTATCAGTTCATTAGTACCATCAATAGTATAGCTATCAGTTCTATAGTACCATCAATAGAATAGTTATCAGTTCAATAGTACCATCAATAGAATAGCTATCAGTTCTATAGTACTATCAATAGAATAGCTATCAGTTCTATAGTACCATCAATAGAATAGCTATCAGTTCATTAGTACCATCAATAGAATAGCTATCAGTTCTATAGTACCATCAATAGAATAGCTATCAGTTCATTAGTACCATCAATAGAATAGCTATCAGTTCATTAGTACCATCAATAGTATAGCTATCAGTTCAATAGTACCATCAATAGAATAGCTATCAGTTCAATAGTACCATCAATAGAATAGCTATCAGTTCTACAGTACCATCAATAGAATAGCTATCAGTTCATTAGTACCATCAATAGAATAGCTATCAGTTCTACAGTACCATCAATAGAATAGCTATCAGTTCTACAGTACCATCAATAGAATAGCTATCAGTTCAATAGTACCATCAATAGAATAGCTATCAGTTCATTAGTACCATCAATAGTATAGCTATCAGTTCAATAGTACCATCAATAGTATAGCTATCAGTTCATTAGTACCATCAATAGAATAGCTATCAGTTTTATAGTACCATCAATAGAATAGCTATCAGTTCATTAGTACCATCAATAGAATAGCTATCAGTTCTATAGTACCATCAATAGAATAGCTATCAGTTCAATAGTACCATCAATAGTATAGCTATCAGTTCAATAGTACCATCAATAGAATAGCTATCAGTTCAATAGTACCATCAATAGTATAGCTATCAGTTCAATAGTACCATCAATAGAATAGCTATCAGTTCTATAGTACCATCAATAGAATAGCTATCAGTTCTATAGTACCATCAATAGAATAGCTATCAGTTCATTAGTACCATCAATAGAATAGCTATCAGTTCTATAGTACCATCAATAGAATAGCTATCAGTTCTATAGTACCATCAATAGAATAGCTATCAGTTCATTAGTACCATCAATAGTATAGCTATCAGTTCAATAGTACCATCAATAGTATAGCTATCAGTTCATTAGTACCATCAATAGTATAGCTATCAGTTCAATAGTACCATCAATAGTATAGCTATCAGTTCAATAGTACCATCAATAGAATAGCTATCAGTTCAATAGTACCATCAATAGTATAGCTATCAGTTCAATAGTACCATCAATAGAATAGCTATCAGTTCTACAGTACCATCAATAGAATAGCTATCAGTTCTACAGTACCATCAATAGAATAGCTATCAGTTCTACAGTACCATCAATAGAATAGCTATCAGTTCTACAGTACCATCAATAGAATAGCTATCAGTTCTACAGTACCATCAATAGAATAGCTATCAGTTCTACAGTACCATCAATAGAATAGCTATCAGTTCTACAGTACCATCAATAGAATAGCTATCAGTTCTACAGTACCATCAATAGAATAGCTATCAGTTCTACAGTACCATCAATAGAATAGCTATCTAGAAACAATTTACAGAAACTTTCAGAAACTTTCAAACTAACTTAGTTGCAGGACATCAACGGGAAAAAAACTCCAGATTGGTAAATGTTTGGCAACAGTGTGCAAACTGAAAATAATGAAAGGTATAATCTATATCGATATTATTATACAATGAACAGTTAAAAGTAAATTAATAAGATAGTGTGAATTAACTGAGTGTGTTCATCAATACATATTGTAGTAATGGTAATTTTAAAGTATTAACATAGATTCCTAGTAAAGCAGTATAACTGCTAAATAAAATTTCAATATTTTTGGCATTTTTAACTAGAATCGCTACCAATGGAAAACATACACAGTACTGATGAATAAAATGAATCACGTTACATATTATTTCCTACAAAAAGAAGGAATATATGAAATATACAATATGGGCCACAAAAATGCTTCTGCTTTTTCAAATACATGTAAATCGTTAGCCAATTGACAAAAAAACTGTATCTTGGTCTCTTTTTCTCCACCTCTTATTGTACTATTAACAAGTAAAAACTGTTTTTAACTGATGGACATAGTTTAAGAACAGGTAAGCAAAGAGTGAGGGTGACTATTTTAGCTCTAAGAATAACCTTCGCGCAATGACAAAAATAATCACCCTCACTTTTTGCTTAACTGTTCTTAAACTATGTCCATCAGTTTAAAATTGTTTTCACCAGTTAATAGTACAATAAGAGGCGGAGAAAAAGAGACCAAGATACAGTTTTTTCATCCATTGGCTAACGATTTATAAGCATTTGAAAAAGCGGAAACATTTTTGTAGCCCATACTGTCTATACTCTACATTCATATTCTCCAACTTTTATTTATCTTCTCAGGGCAACACACTTGGTCAGAGGCAAAGACATCGTTAATAAGCCCCTTTAGTGTGAGTTTTCACGCTACTTGATGATTTCAATATGTTGTCAAATATCACACAGGGAAGAAGGTTATCTTCTTCTAGATCCTACAAAACATAAACTCCAGAATCTAGAGCCACCAAACAAGCTCTATCTCCTTCACGTCCCATTGCGTATTATGGCACTCTCTATCTAAATAATTTGAAGTCTCTCACCATAACTTACGATAATTTACCTTAAAATATGCCATCACTTCACCTTTTTTGGGGTACGTGAATAGTGTCGTTTTTCAGCAAAGTTGAAAGGACAGCAGGTAAGGATGTTTCATTTTAAACCACAGCCATATTTCACAAGATAGCAAAACATAAACACTATTGAAAATGCATAAACAGGAGAGAACTCCAATAGATAAATAAGCACTGTCTTATCTCATGCTATTTAGTGTGCGAAAGAAGATATATTTAGTGTAGCATGGGGTGCAAAGTAGGCTTAGTTACGAGTTATCGGACACTGACACATTTTCGGTCATATGTATAAAAATATATTATAACAGATTAACTAGTTATTTGAATTGGTATCCATGATACCTGCAGCTAGGTATCATGGATACCATTTAAACTAGAACAGGCACTCGTAGAGCGCATACCTTCACCGCCGCTACATTTTTTGTCCATGTTAACCTTTGATAATTTGAGTGAATTCTTTTTTGAGTTATGCGAATAACCAGATGACAAATAAATTCCGGTTAAAACATTACCTTCTGCAATTTTGTGGAGAAACTATCGAGTTAAATGTTAAATTAAATTTATAATAGAAATACAAATCCTATGAATAAAGGTTTCAATCATTTTCCTATATGTGTACCTATAGGTAATACATATACAGCAATTGGGTAGACATATCATATAAACAATTCAGATAAATAGTTATACAAATGATATGACAACTTACAAAGGTTTCAATCACACCCCTATATGTATCTATAGGTGATATACAGCAATTAGGTAGAGATTTGCAAACAGGTGCAGGCAATGTTTACAAAGGTTTCCCCTCGCATATATTTCACGCCAAACTATTTAGAGGAAGACTGGCAGTGCGCCAGCCGAATAATTTGCTCAGTTTGCCGCAATTTGGGAAGTTTTAGGAAGTTCTTTGCGTAGAGAATAGTAGCGGTGGGGCGGTAGAATCAGGAGCATCGAAGCTCCCTGTCGCGACACACTCACACTCATCGTCAAACTTGCTAATTAATTATACCTATTGGAGCGGTAAGATATTCAAGGCTAAGCATTTGAAATCTAATTCATGTAATTCGTTACTCATTAGAGAAAAGGATATGGTGGGCCCACTGAAGATTGAACAGGGGTCTACCAAAATCTTCCATGGTGACAAAATATTTCCATCTAAACTAACGATATGTCTGAGAGAATCGACTGTTCATCAATCTTTGATGAGAGGACAACTTGTTTAATTTTCTATGGCCCCTCCATAACTCTCTCTTCCATGCCCCACCATATCTCTCTCTTCCATGCCCCACCATATCTCTCTCTTCCATGGCCCCACCATAACTCTCTCTTCTATGGCCCACCATAACTCTCTTTTCTATGGCCCCACCATAACTCTCTCTTCCATGCCCCACCGTAAGGGCAATGTCACACGAGCGTTTTTTCACAGCGTTTTTGACTCTGAGGAAATTATTGTTAAACCCATTTCATAGGACGATTTTGGAACGTTGAAAACGCTCGTGTGACAGGACCCAACTCTCTCTTCTATAGCCTTAACTCTCTCTCTCTCTCTCTCTCTCTCTCTCTGGATAGCTGCTCACCATTATTTCACTATCACTCTTCACGATCTCCACAGAAGTTCTTTGATAACAAGAGTCTTGCGTTCTTTCATTTTAGGTAGAACATGGAAATAGATAAAACATGGAAATAGATAAAACATGGAAATAGGTAAAACATGGAAATAGATAAAACATGGAAATAGATAAAACATGGAAATAGATAAAACATGGAAATAGATAAAACATGGAAATAGATAAAACATGGAAATAGATAAAACATGGAAATAGATAAAACATGGAAATAGATAAAACATGGAAATAGATAAAACATAGAAATAGATAAAACATCGAAATAGATAGAACATGGAAATAGATAGAACATGGAAATAGATAAAACATGGAAATAGATAAAACATGGAAATAGATAAAACATGGAAATAGATAAAACATCGAAATAGATAGAACATGGAAATAGATAGAACATGGAAATAGATAAAACATGGAAATAGATAAAACATGGAAATAGATAAAACATGGAAATAGATAAAACATGGAAGTAGACAATAAATTGAAATAGGTAGAATATGGAAACAGAAAGTGAGTTGCTACAATTTTATAAATTGAGAAATTCGTTAGTTATAGTTTTAAGTTGCAGCAGTACTCAATAAAAGCTTCTTGAGCGGTTTCATGTTCCAAGCATATTACTAGCATATTACAAGCATATTTTAAGCATCATCTTCTAACTATCATGCTCCAAGCATGTTTAAGCATGGTGTTCCAAGTATGTCCCGTACATCATCGGACTATACATGCCCCATGTTTGATGTACCAATCACCATATATTTCACTCTCATTTCTTTAGGTATGTACCCAGAGAGGGAGTTATGGTGGGGCCATAGATGATTAAGTGAAGGCAAATAGGGTCAGGGTTCTATGTATCTAACACTCTGAGACTTATCCTCAGTCATATCTAGGGTTGGGACCATATGCTTTTAAAATCATGGATGCTGGAAATATTATAGACGTAGAGAATTAAAGAGAATTGAATGGTTCTACACCAGCGGTATATAGTATTCGATACCATTTCATTTCGTCTGTGATATTATTAATCCTAAGATCTATGATTTTAAATGCATATTATCACAACCTTAGTCATATAATATGAAGGATCTATTTAGACAATAGACCCTTTATCCGCAAAATGTTAGATAGTTCCTTTACCCAAAAAATGAAGGAAATCTTATAATCTTCGTTTACCCAATTTTAATTTTTTTCTGGGTATATTCTTTTTATACCATTGCAACAAAGGAAGTAATTGAAACTATTTATTGAACTATATTTATTAACAATTTATTAAACATTATCAACTATATTTATTAACCATTATTAAATTTATTTATTAACTCAGTAATATTGATTTCACATAGTTTTAGCTTAAATTTCTGACCATGTAGCATCAATTTTTTTGTTCATTTATTATGTAAAGTGATCACATTTACTGTTCTATCTGATAAAATATCAATGTTAGATTGAACCTTCGTATACACATGAATTTTCATAGAATCACAATGTTTCGATTCTAAATTTCATGAAAATGAAAATTTTATTTCAAATCTACCTTCATAAATTAATATTAAAAAATACATGTTGCTATGATTGACTAGTGTAAATTCCGAGTCACCAGACGATTCCCCAATTCCGATCATATGAAATAAAAATGATAAATACTATTGAACTCCTATTTTAATTAGTATCCATGATACCTGCAGGTGTCATGGATAACAATTTGAATAAAAGTTATATAACTCTTAGCTATTAAATATTTTTCATTTAAACGAGATTGTGGAGCTGGAAAACTTCCTCTATATCAGAATTTTAAGGCAATAAATAATATGAAACCTTCATCAAGATTAAATACCAAATGAAGATCATCATTGTCCCCGGACACACTATCAACACAAAGTAACGAATAGTTTGTTCATGTACACGCCTCAATAAACCATAAAAACTGGTGTATGTTTTAAATTGAAGTGACTATGAGGAGAGTACAAGGTACGATAGTGACATCTCTTTTTAACGTGTGTGTGTGTCGTCATATTCATGTTTGCAGTTCAAAAGTTAAGTCGGGCATATGTTGCAGCATATATTTCATCACGCAATGCCTTCTCCCTCGATATGACCTGATGCAACAACATAAACTGTGAAAAGACTTTACTTCAGAGAGAACAATCACTGATTTTCTTACTGAGGATCCTCAATTTCTTGTGAAACTATTAAATGTATATTGAAACTGTAAGAAAATTAGGAAATTAAGTTAAATAAAATACGAAATACATTCACAATTTCACCTATAGCATCATTTAGAAAATTATGGACTATAAATGGATTTAACTGTGATTTTTTTCATGTGATCAGGTAGTTGACGTTGAGTTGGTACGTCTCCTGTTTCATTACATGCAAATTCTGTTCTTTGAAACAAGTCTTCAAAGGGTGTAGCTAATAAATTGTCTGCGTAAGATTGCCCTGTGATAAAGATTCTATTGCCCCTCATATCCATCATTTGAATGCAAAATGCAAATCACAGATTTTCTTCATTAACGCATTTTCCAATATCAAGGGATTGTTTGGTATGGTGGGAAGAAGGGGAAAGTGTTACCCCATTGGAAGGGGAAAGTGTTACCCCATTGGAAGGGGAAAGTGTTACCCCATTGGAAGGGGAAAATGTTACCCCATTGGAAGAGGAAAATGTTACCCCATTGGAAGGGGAAAGTGTTACCCCATTGGAAGGGGAAAGTGTTACCCCATTTGAAAGGGAAACTGTTACCCCATTGGAAGGGGAAAATGTTACCCCATTGGAAGGGGAAAATGTTACCCCATTGGAAGGGGAAACTGTTACCCCATTGGAAGGGGAAAGTGTTACCCCATTGGAAGGGGAAAATGTTCACTGGAAGGGGAAAGTGTTACCCCATTGGAAGGGGAAAGTGTTACCCCATTGGATGGGGAAAGTGTTTACTGGAAGGGGAAATAGTTGAGTGATTTGTTGTAGAGGATTACGTTTGCAGAGTGAGTGCCATTTCCTTTTTAGTTTGCAATTACAAGAGAGTGTGAGTCACGCTGGATGCTCTTCAGAAATGCTTTGAAGACAGGGGTGAAATATGCCAAATCGGATCAAACAAAACCAACTAGAGGGACTCAAGACCTGAACAACATGTAAAAGGTTGCTGCCTTCCTTCACCCTTCCCAAGAAGAAATTTGTGGTGGGGATATACATAGGTTGCTTAACTATTAATCTTCTAGACATGACTTTCAATTTGAGATAAGAAAAAAAAGAGTCACTGTGATGATGTACTATCAGAGAAGATAGTCACTGTGATGATGTACTATCAGAGAAAAGAGTCACTGTGATGATGTACTATCAGAGAAGATAGTCACTGTGATGATGTACTATCAGAGAAAAGAGTCACTGTGATGATGTACTATCAGAGAAGATAGTCACTGTGATGATGTACTATCAGAGGAAAGAGTCACTGTGATGATGTACTATCAGAGAAAAGAGTCACTGTGATGATGTACTATCAGAGAAAAGAGTCACTGTGATGATGTACTATCAGAGAAAAGAATCACTGTGATGATGTACTATCAGAGAAAAGAGTTACTGTGATGATGTACTATCAGAGAAAAAGAATCACTGTGATGATGTACTATCAGAGAAAAGAGTCACTGTGATGATGTACTATCAGAGAAAAGAATCACTGTGATGATGTACTATCAGAGAAAAGAGTCACTGTGATGATGTACTATCAGAGAAAAGAGTCACTGTGATGATGTACTATCAGAGAAAAGAGTCACTGTGATGATGTACTATCAGAGAAAAGAGTCACTGTGATGATGTACTATCAGAGAAAAGAGTCACTGTGATGATGTACTATCAGAGAAAAGAGTCACTGTGATGATGTACTATCAGAGAAAAGAGTCACTGTGATGATGTACTATCAGAGAAAAGAGTCACTGTGGTGATGTACTATCAGAGAAAAGAATCACTGTGATGATGTACTATCAGAGAAAAGAATCACTGTGATGATGTACTATCAGAGAAAAGAGTCACTGTGATGATATACTATCAGAGAAAAGAGTCACTGTGATGATGTACTATCAGAGACTAGAATGTACTAGAAAATGTCAAGATTAATCACTTTCGTCAAATATATTGATATAATAATAAATATACTCAATAAACGAATCTAACTGTGAATATTCTGATATTTTGAGATGAAAAGTAGAGCTCAATTCTAAAAAAAAATTCTAGATAGTTTAAAGTGGTATGCATGCGGGTCTGTATATTACAGTCACTTGCAAAGAGTGATTAGCCACCAGAGGAAGTGACTGTACAAATCGTTTGAAAGAAGATCAAATGCTTAGTCTCTTACATAATATTGAAGAAAATACTCAAATTAGTATTGCTATGACTACCGAGGGGAAAATAAATAGAAAATAAAGTACAGAGAACATTGGTTGAATAGTAGATATTTAGTGGAAAATTATATAATATAAAATATAGATTCTGGTTCAGTTAATAATGTATTGAAAAAATTGACAGATTAAATTATTTTATTATGATTTTTTATTTTAATTGGTATCCATGATACCTGCAGGTATCATGGATAAAAATTAAAATAGAATGATAATTAATATATAGTTTTTTCTTATATGAACGAAGATGTAGAACTGACCGATTATTCGTAACTTACCCTACTTTTTACTTCCTGACATAAATAGAAACAACCACAAGAACTGCATCCAATGATCCGAACTGCAGATTTCAGTTTTTCAGCCCACGGGCACGAAATATCGAGGGCACAGTTTTTGGAACTGCCTGCAATGCAGGTTTCGAACGTTCTTTGAATTCGATATTTGCCAAAGTGATTGAATACAAATAAAGGCCGTCCCTTTGGCTAAATACTCTCTATCAATTAATAAGGGAGTGTGAGTGTGTGTGTAGATGTATGTGTGGATGTGTATAGTGGTGTTTACTTGTGTGTGGATGTGTATAGTGGTGTTTACTTGTGTGTAGATGTGTATAGTGGTGTTTACTTGTGTGTGGATGTGTATAGTGGTGTTTACTTGTGTGTGGATGTGTATAGTGGTGTTTACTTGTGTGTAGATGTGTATAGTGGTGTTTACTTGTGTGTAGATGTGTATAGTGGTGTTTACTTGTGTGTGGATGTGTATAGTGGTGTTTACTTGTGTGTGGATGTGTATAGTGGTGTTTACTTGTGTGTAGATGTGTATAGTGGTGTTTACTTGTGTGTAGATGTGTATAGTGGTGTTTACTTGTGTGTGGATGTGTATAGTGGTGTTTACTTGTGTGTGGATGTGTATAGTGGTGTTTACTTGTGTGTAGATGTGTATAGTGGTGTTTACTTGTGTGTGGATGTGTATAGTGGTGTTTACTTGTGTGTAGATGTGTATAGTGGTGTTTACTTGTGTGTAGATGTGTATAGTGGTGTTTACTTGTGTGTAGATGTGTATAGTGGTGTTTACTTGTGTGTAGATGTGTATAGTGGTGTTTACTTGTGTGTGGATGTGTATAGTGGTGTTTACTTGTGTGTGGATGTGTATAGTGGTGTTTACTTGTGTGTAGATGTGTATAGTGGTGTTTACTTGTGTGTGGATGTGTATAGTGGTGTTTACTTGTGTGTAGATGTGTATAGTGGTGTTTACTTGTGTGTAGATGTGTATAGTGGTGTTTACTTGTGTGTAGATGTGTATAGTGGTGTTTACTTGTGTGTGGATGTGTATAGTGCTGTGTGTAGAGTGTAGTGTGTGTCAATTTACAGACTTTGAAATCATGCCAAAATATAAATCTGGAGATCAGTTGCCGGAAATTTCGGTCTCGAAAAATTCGATCTTGAAATTTCGGTCTCAAAATTATAAATGACCTCACAACGCAAATGACCGTTATGTAGTTTGCTGTATCCGCTAGTTCGTTGTACTGCACACTTCATGCTTGTTTTTTAACGCGACAGAGGGGTTCGGAGGGCGGCACTTCCCCCGATACATCTAATTCGTAAGTTTTATTTATACCTGAGACCGAATTTTCCGCTCGAGTCTCATGTTAAACAATTATGTCAAAACATGTTAAAATTACCAATGTTACGTATCATTTTACAACGGTTAATGATGTTATCTTCTTTTAATAAATTCACTATGCATTTTAGTACTCATAATTTTAACTTTTTCTATTATTGTTCTTAAATAACACCATTATAAACTGAGACCGAGTTTTCCAAGACCGAAATTTCCGGGACAAAATTTTCCCGGAATTTTCTAGAACCCTGGAGATCATATCGAAACAGGATGGAGCGGTTCGAATAAATCTATTTACATGTACAAAAATGATTTAAACATCGAAACAAAGATGTTGATCCACTTTCAATAGACTCTATTGATGTGTTTACCAATTCAATATTGTTTATATTTTGACAGATAAAAGGGTAACTATAAAATAACTATCACGGATCATCAAAGACTTTTTTTTCCAGTTTTATATATTTCCTTTGACAAAAGGAGCGATGAACTCGAGACTGTATTCAGCATTCAGGTGAAATATTCTCCAGAATCCATTGAATCGCTGAGTAATTTAAATTAGTAACATTTTAACATGTAAGTTCAATAGAGAGGACATCGCTGGGATAGAAACCACCTGTTGAATTCTCATAGGTCAGTACTACATGCCTCACTGAATAGAACACTGTTATTGATATGATATGTTGTATATAAACACTTTTTAGGATGTATATTACATGTTATTCAATGGAAGCGGTTTTCTATTTTAAAAGATGTATACCTACTATAATTAGAGTCACGTCAGTCTGTCTGTCTGTCAGTGTGTCACACTTTTATTAAGGAACATACATTAAAAGGAAAAACTAATAATTTGTGGCCATGGCTACGGGTCACACTAATATTAATAATTTGAAAAATTAATAGTTTAGACTTTAGAGAGTAGGTAATAATTTAGTTAAATCAGTATATATGTACTGATAATACCTACTTGAACTTTAATATAGACCAATTATATCAATTGAATTACCAATGGATGAACAACAGGTACTGTACTTTTGTATATACAAACTAAAACTATTTTTTTGTCTCATCATAATTTGCATATAAGATTAAACAATATAGCCTGAAAAGTTTAAAGAAGTTGTGAAAGCGGAAACAACAGTTTTTCATTTTTTATTATAAGCTTTACTAATATAATTGTCCGTCTGTCTGTCCGAAGCCTCTGCTAATATTAGAAATAAAAACTTATAATTTGTGGAATATTGAAATCTGAGAACTAATTTCATATATCGATATTGCAAAAATTCATAAAACTACGATTTATTATATATATAGCTCATGTAAATTGATATTCACCTAATATTTAGATAAATAGAATTGGGTTTTAGAGATGGAGAGTAAATAGAATACTGGTGTTCATTTCCGTAGATTAAATAGGAGTGAGGTATAGAGTAAGTTCCCAATTATCGGACAGTTCCACATCTTCGGTCATATAAGAAAAAACTATGTAATTATCCTATTTTAATTTAATTTGTATCCTTGATAGCTGTAGGTATCATAGATACAAAATAAAATTATTAATTATTAGTATATCGTATTTTCTTCTATGACCGAAGATGTGGAATTGCCGCTATTTCGTAGCTTACCCTAGACACCAAGATATGATCTTGTGAATAATCAATTATCCTCTTGGTGTTCATTTATTTCGTCAATAAATTACTAGCTATCAGTTGCCGCAGCATCGTAAAACACATCAGCTGATGTCAATCAGCTCATCAATCAGCTGTTTGAAGCCAAACCAATCGCCTCATTTTAATAATCTCTCTGTGTAACACTAATAATCTACACCAGAGGTAATTTAAAGACATTCCAGAGACACACAAACATTATGATAAATAAATTAAATGTCTAAGGATAAATAGTAAAACAATTGAGATGAATATTATTATATATGTTATTTTTATCACTTTATTTGTTCATCTTTCTATTGTATGATTTATATATTTTAATTATTTCTCTGTGTAACACTAATAATCTACACCAGAGGTAATTTAAAGACATTCCAGAGACACACAAACATTATGATAAATAAATTAAATGTCTAAGGATAAATAGTAAAACAATTGAGATGAATATTATTATATATGTTATTTTTATCACTTTATTTGTTCATCTTTCTATTGTATGATTTATATATTTTAATTATTTCTCTGTGTAACACTAATAATCTACACCAGAGGTAATTTAAAGACATTCCAGAGACACACAAACATTATGATAAATAAATTAAATGTCTAAGGATAAATAGTAAAACAATTGAGATGAATATTATTATATATGTTATTTTTATCACTTTATTTGTTCATCTTTCTATTGTATGATTTATATATTTTAATTATTTCTCTGTGTAACACTAATGATCTACACCAGAGGTAATTCAAAGGCATCAAAGAGGTACACTAGTTAACATAGAGGACAAATAAATGAAATGATAGTAACCTAAATATCTTAGGATAAACAGTAAATCAATTGAAATAATATGAATACTATTAAAATATACCTTTTCATTACTTCAATTGTTGCTCTTTTTAGTATAAGATTTCAATTCAAACATAGCCATCCAACTTCAACTAACTTTAATGCTAGATCATAAAAAGATAGATAGATATACAGGGTGACCCACAACAAAGTGTACCCAACCCCAAAATGATACTTGAAAGAAAACTGTACCTTCAATAGTTGTTGAAATATATTAATTCAAAGTTAGGTACACTTTTTGTGGGTCACCCTGTATAGATAGATAATAATATAGGTAATTAATAACTAGATAGTATTAGAGTTTGATAATAAAGCTAGATATTATTGTTTATAATGAATAGATAAAAAAATTATATAATAATTAAATAAAAATTTAGAGCTAGTTAATTTATTTGACCAAAATGTCAATAAAATTTTCATGGACATCAGTAATAGAATAATATTAAACTATTCAATTTTTAAAAGCATTATTAAATTATATAATTACGCCATCTAGCGGTGAAAACGTCAATCTCTGTGCGTGCGTTTGTCACGTTTGTGTTCATAATATTTGTCACCAAATCTGTAGCAATGCCATCTAGTGGTACAACTGACTATTTATCCATTTAACCCTAATTTATCAGCTGTTTCATTAAGATGCGTAATTTCCAGAATGTGTCACAATAATGTATGTCTGTTAGTTAAGAAAATGAAGTGGAAAAAAGTTGCACTGGTCATTTATTATCATTTTTATTGAATAGATTTCCAATCAGGATGAATTAATATAAAAAAATAACATTTATTTAATTATATACCTGTGCCAATCTTAATTGCATGGATTATAATTGAAATTAATTTTCATTAAATATAAATGAATTCAATATTAATGCTAAATAGATTATTGTAATATTTTGATGGATTATTTATGTAACAGTATCTATTTAACTATAACTATTAAAGGATACAGTATAGTTTTACTATAACTTTAAAAGAAATACTGTATAAAAACAGACGGACTGCTATTATTAAAGATGAATATTAATGCAAGTACAATTTAAATAAATAATACAAGTACAATTTAAATAGATAATGAAAGTACAATTTAAATAAATAATACAAGTACAATTTAAATAGATAATGAAAGTACATTATAAATATAAAAACTTTACAAATGCTCCCACGTTTACAAGCAATACTTTGAGTACGTGTCATATTATCTAATCAGTTACTAACTTATTATGAGCATATAAACAATCAACTGAAATATATTAGTGCACCCACCGCTCTTCAATAATTTTAATGCATTTATTCGCACGCACTAATTAATTCTATATCGAAGTTATTGCTCCTTTCAATTAGAGCGTTTGATTTTAATTCCCAGTAAATAAATGTTAGCATATTGTCAATCAAATAGAGTTATTAATAAAAGGAAAGAAAGGTGAACAGCAGCAGCAGGTATTGATCTGAAATGAAATTGTGATGGCGAATTGAAGAGATAGCGTTTGGGGTATAAAATCTATATGGAATATATTGGAAAAATTAAAGTAAATATATGTATGGAGACATATAAAAGTAAATATTTGGAGACATATAAAAGTAAATATTTGGAGACGTATAAAAGTTAATATTTTGAGACGTATATAAGTAAATATTTGGAGACGTATATAAGTAAATATTTGAAGACGTATAAAAGTAAATATTTGAAGACTTATAAAAGTAAATATTTGGAGACGTATATAAGTAAATATTTGAAGACGTATAAAAGTAAATATTTGGAGACGTATAAAAGTAAATATTTGGAGACGTATATAAGTAAATATTTGAAGACGTATAAAAGTAAATATTTGAAGACTTATAAAAGTAAATATTTGGAGACGTATAAAAGTAAATATTTGGAGACGTATATAAGTAAATATTTGAAGACGTATAAAAGTAAATATTTGAAGACGTATAAAAGTAAATATTTGGAGACGTATATAAGTAAATATTTGAAGACGTATAAAAGTAAATATTTGAAGACTTATAAAAGTAAATATTTGGAGACGTATAAAAGTAAATATTTGGAGACGTATAAAAGTAAATATTTGGAGACGTATAAAAATAAGATTTAGAAAAGCATAAAAGTATATATTGGAAAATAAGTATAAAAGAATATATTTAGAAATGTTCAAATCTATATATTTGGAAAAGTATATATGTTTATTAAAAAAGGATTAATATTAATCACAAAATAAAACTATACGGTATAATAAAATATAAGAGTTATCGGATGGTTTAATTTTTTCAATTAGCATCCGTGGGATGCCAATCAAAATAAAAAGGTAAATATAGCTTACTATATTTCTTTTCTTACGTGACCGTAAATGTGGAACCGTTCAATAACTCAGAACTGCAAGTTCATCTAATATAGAAAGTATATATCGAACATAAGAGTTGGTCATAAAATTCATTATATAGTCCAGGGTTTTTACCTCATCTTCCTGATGATGAATAGACATCATTCAATTCGAAATCTCGAATCCTAAAATAACCTACATTATTGATATATAAATATATAATAGTAATATTTGTAATAGTTGAGTAATATTTGTATATTTGTTGTGAATAAAAATATTTAAAGGGGTTACCGTGCTTTTTTCAACAAATGAATATTTCATTTTTTTTACAATGACAAGGGCATATGATACATCAGGTGGTGTTACAGCCATTACTCATTTAATTTGCTAATTGTACAGACCGGTAATAACATAGGGAGCTTTTTAACTGCCTCTGAAAGGCTTAGAGTTTTTATAGATGTAGGTATGGGATATAAGTGTGTTTGTAAGTGTGTTTGTAAAGGTATTGTATAGTTAAGGTATTGTATAGTTAAGGTATTGTATAGTTAAGGTATTGTATAGTTAAGGTATTGTATAGTTAAGGTATTGTATAGTTAAGGGGGTCGTCTAGTGGTCACCCCCCCCCCCCCCCCCCACGAAAAGTCTATAGACTCAATAGGGGTTGGTCCTACAGAAAAATTTGTGGAATATAATATGTTTAGTTCGACATTACTAAGATCATCAAGTGAACGTTTTTTGAATTTCGATCTAGATATTTTGTTATTTCACTTTTAAATTTTTATTCATTTTTTCTTATTTTTTAAATAAAAAAATTTTAAGATTGAAATTCAAAAAAGCTCAATAGACGATTTTAGGAATTTAGAGCTGAAACAGATTAGCTTCTATAAAAAAATTGTGGGACCGACTCCCATTGAGTCTATAGACTTGGCGTGAGTGATATTTGAGTAAAAAAGTTGTTTGTAAAAACCAAAAAACTCATCAGGTCGCTTCGGGTGGACCAAGGGTCCCCCCCCCCCCCTGTCTACGACTAAGCCATCTATTAAAATTGAGAGGCTATAACACAACATAAGGTCTCTTCGGGGGGTCCAAAGGGCTCCCCTGGCTACGACGAAGCCATCTTCCACAAATGGGAGGCTATAACACAACAACACAAAAACAAACAAAGTTCATCCTTCCCTCCATTATTCTCACCTCTGACCCACTTCCAGCTGCCAGAGAACTAAAATTTTCTGTACGTTTTCTTTAGACTGTTTTCTAGCGAACCAAAGTAAAAAAAATCCATAAAAATTGCAAAAAAAGACTAATTAATTTAGTAGGGGTTTAACGTCTGCTTCGGAACCAAAGGCCATATCGCTGACGTCAAAAGGAAATTAAATACAAGGGACAAGAAGAAGCAGTCAGAAATAAAAGTGGCTCCATGAACAAAATCACTTACCACCGTCGGTGACAAGCTCTTGGATGCAGAAAAGCAACTCCATGAATGCAGTCCAAGGAATGTGACGAAACGGGACACAAGCACCGGTGGCTGCACTCACGGATGGAAGAGGAAAATGAAGAGGTGATAGTAAATGAAGCCTACGAGTCTACCTAACACAAAAATCTAAGACCTCGTAGTTGAAGAGCATAACCCTAGCGCTATACTCTAAAACTGCAAGTAGCGTTAAAAAAATGATAAACATGGTGGAAATGAAAATAGACAATACATAATCCAAATTACAACAGTTCGGGTCCCAAGGGACACCACCCCCTTCTCTTCCATTCACCACAGACAGCTTCAGGATAGAGCCCCTGGGGGGGGGGGGCAATAAAAAAAAACACTATACGAACCCCTTAATCAGAGAAAAGATGTATGGATATATTGAATAATAAATGTAATGGTGGTTAAACTGACAATGAATCTTATGCTTAATTAAGAGATATGTAATGATAATAAAAATTATGCATTATATATAAATAAATGATATAACTAAATAAATGATTAAAATAAATAAATGATAAAAACAAATAAATGAGACACATAAATAAATGATCAATTAAATAAATGATAGAAATGAAGGAATAATTGAATCATAAATTAAATCAAATAAATATACGATATTACACTATAGAAGTAAATATATGAATGATAAATAAATAACAAATGATGAATACTAATAATAAAAATAGTTCATATCATAAAATTTATAAAATGCAATATAAGTTCATTCCAGCACATGATGGAGCACTCAATAAATAGCAGTCAATACTTTCTAACAGATAAATAAAGACTATTAGAGAAAATATTCTACAGCCCCATTAGTACAGTGTAGAATGAAAGAGTAAAGCGTCAGTAGATTGCTAGGTCTTTTTTATGATGTTTGCGAGTGCTATCAGTGACCATGTCAATTACAAACAATGAATAAATGAGTCACTGTAGAATGATTTCAAAAACACTTTGAATTTCACATTAGCATTATTTCTAGCTAATATCCCTTTACCACCTGAATTCATTTTTAAAATATTATAAAGTACTTCTAATGCAAGTAGTAAGAGATAAATAGTTATGTACTTAGTTTTATTAATTTTTATATTTCATGAAAACAAATTTAGTTAAAATTAAAATTAAATAATAATTATTATATATTTTTATTCTCAAGTGTCCGAAAATGTGGAACCGTCCAATAACTCGGTACTTACTCTACTTATTTAAACAGCCAATTCACATATAGAATCTCTTTAACCATGAACAGCGCAATTTATCAACTACTTCCTTTCTAGAATCTTTCCAGAAGCATCAAAACATTTCAAATAATGACGCACGCCTCTAACACTATTTCTTGCCAGGCGATCAATTTGTTCCTCAGAGGCCTTTACGATGAAGGGTAATAGACGATGTGGATTAGGGTAGTGACGATCTAAATCCCATGAAATGTGTCCAGGGTTAAAGATTCCGATCCTCTTCAATGAACGCTAAGTCCAGAGTGATTTCCTACAAATAGAAATATCTAGAAACTTTAAATTCTTATCTAGAATGAATCATAGCATAAATGAATTAATATGTTAATTATGGATATTAATTGTATTCATTGTATTCAAATGGATAATTAACGATATTTTAGATATTTGAGTGTGGTAAACTATGGATGTATATGGATACTGTATCCCAAATGGATAGGGCAATTAACCCACAGCTTCTGAACGGGTAAGGATAATTCGAATGGAATTTGAACGCAATCTTTGAGCAGTGCCGACGATTATGTAACAACTGAATGTAATCAATTTAATCCTTTGAACGGACACGGTAAATATCCGTACAGTTACGGGGATTAATATACAGTTACGGGGATTAATATAGGGGATTAATGTACAGTTATGAGTGGATAGTACAGGGGAGGAATGTACAGTTATGAGTGGATAGTACAGGTGAGGAATGTACAGTTATGAGTGGATAGTACAGGGGAGGAATGTACAGTTATGAGTGGATAGTACAGGTGAGGAATGTACAGTTATGAGTGGATAGTACAGGTGAGGAATGTACAGTTATGAGTGGATAGTACAGGGGAGGAATGTACAGTTATGAGTGGATAGTACAGGGGAGGAATGTACAGTTATGAGTGGATAGTACAGGTGAGGAATGTACAGTTATGAGTGGATAGTACAGGGGAGGAATGTACAGTTATGAGTGGATAGTACAGGTGAGGAATGTACAGTTATGAGTGGATAGTACAGGGGAGGAATGTACAGTTATGAGTGGATAGTACAGGTGAGGAATGTACAGTTATGAGTGGATAGTACAGGTGAGGAATGTACAGTTATGAGTGGATAGTACAGGGGAGGAATGTACAGTTATGAGTGGATAGTACAGGTGAGGAATGTACAGTTATGAGTGGATAGTACAGGTGAGGAATGTACAGTTATGAGTGGATAGTACAGGGGAGGAATGTACAGTTATGAGTGGATAGTACAGGGGAGGAATGTACAGTTATGAGTGGATAGTACAGGTGAGGAATGTACAGTTATGAGTGGATAGTACAGGTGAGGAATGTACAGTTATGAGTGGATAGTACAGGGGAGGAATGTACAGTTATGAGTGGATAGTACAGGTGAGGAATGTACAGTTATGAGTGGATAGTACAAAGGATAAATATGGATATTATTTTCTTCATAATAAATTAAAATTAAATCAATTATTGCAGAAGAAACGGTAATTTAAATTATTTGAATTAATACAAGATGTGAATAATTTATTTACTATTTCTCAAATTGGTAATTATAATTATTAAGTAAAAAGTAATATCGAAATAATTTACTTGTTGAGTTTTACTCCCAACCTTCTATTTAATGTCTATTATATCATACACTGCCTACTTCTTTTATCTCCCACATAACTTGCAAGCTTTACTATTAGCAATTGCATTCATTTTCTCAGAGCAATTATAAATACCGGTATAATGAGGTTAAATGCGAGGTGTTATCTTGGCCAGTAGGTGGCGCTTGCTACCCTTCACGGAGCTTAATTTCTTCTGAGAGAGCTGATAAGGTGAAAAAGGTGATAAGTTACCTGCTCTAAATAGAAAGGTGATATCAGTAGCTTTAAATTAGGGGATATGAATTTGATAAGGTTAAAACTCTAATTTAATGGAGGTAATTAATAGGGTAAGTACCAAGTTAACGTACAGACCCAACTTCATTCATTGGTGAAATCTTGTATTAAAGTTTAAAAATATTATTTTATCATTTGAAGTTTTTAATAACTTTTCTTCTAAATATAGTTTATTTTATTATCAGTTTGTAAATTAATGAAAAGAAAAGTAGAGATATCAAATACAATATATAACAAATTTTGCTAATTCCACTGTAGAGAGATAGTATAGTGGTAAAATAGGTAAAGTTCTGGGTTATTGGACAGTTCCACAAGAAAAATAAAATAAAATTTAAAATTTACCTCTTTATATTTACCCTACATTTTTTTCTTATATGATCGAGATTGTGGAACCGTCCGATAACTCATTCCTTACCCTAATTAGCTAACTACTATAACCACAGAAGATGTACGACATAACTCCAACAGTAAATCAATTCTATTTACACCTAACTCTACGGACAATATCATCCAAAGTTCAAATTTAGCACATGATTGGCTTGGTCAATGTGCACGTGAAGAATGACTAACCGGCCAATTAGGAGTTTTAACTACAAAGTGATTTGCTCAAAGTTTTAGAGGAGGTGAGCAAGTTAGCAGCATGTTGCTCTCGATAGATCGTAACTTTATCGTTACCGATAGATCGTAACTTTATCGGTATCGGTTAAGCCACAACTTTACATTGATGAATCGTTAACTTGTGAGGGAATATTCAATGAACTGAAAGTATGAGTTAGACAAACTGTATTCTAATGGTAACTTGCACTGCAGTGTACGGTAGGTGTCTGTATTCTAATGGTAACTTGCACTGCAGTGTACGGTAGGTGTCTGTCGTTCTAGTTACCATTATAGTGGTACAGTGTGTGGTTTGTATGTACAAACTACAGGGAATTGAAATAAAATAGTCTGATGGTTTAAATAAATACAATCAGATCACTGTATTCAAAACTTATAGTTTTATTTGATGTACGGAAATGACAACCAGAATTTTCTTTATTTTTCGTTCATATAATTATGTTTACTTTGTTAAAAATTCTTTTCTGGTCGTAAGATATGCATTAATAAATACACAGTTATAAAAAATCAACTCATATCAATTGAACATAGATACATTGAATGGCAAACAGGGTATAGGAACTATCTCGAGGGCCGTACACACGTACGAGAATATAAGAAAATACCATTTAATAATTATTTACTTCAGTTGGTATCCATGATACCTGTAGGTATCATGGATACCAACTCAAATAAATAATTATTAAAAGTAGGAGGAGCTTAGCAAAAAGTCTGGTGGAAAGACTTAAAAAACCCTACGTGTGTACGGCCCTTAACATTAGTGAGTATAGATCCTATATATGATATGACATAGGAAAAGCCTTAATATGATAGATAGATTTTTTACCCTTTTTTCCCCTTCAATTAATCAAATGAAACCATCAACAACTTTATCGTACAACTCTAACCAAATAATTAACATTGTTCAAACAATAACCAACTGAAATCACACACTTATTGTCATTTTGCTGAAATCAATTTCTCATTCATCCCTCACTTGTTACGAAAAAAAAACACACACAAATACTCATGTCAGTTCGAAATCCAATATGCGTCAATTCGAAAGGCAGAATGTAATCGGGTGGCAAGTGGTCGGAATTTAGTACTCAGCCATTATCACGATGCCTATTATCATTTGCTAATTAACTACACCTAATTGCTCGCTGGCAATCAACTCCACGGACAACTCATCATTAAATCCCCCAAAACTGAGTTCGATTGAAATGTAGATTTGATAGGCCAAAGATATTCATAACCAGAGTTTTAAACTGAAATACAATGCTATGTTTAACTGGTAATACTCTAGTTAATCTAATAGAAACAAAATTCTGCTCCCATCTATCATTTCTATTTTCTTTATTAAATTAGTATTCAATCAATGGTGATATATTTTATAATTACAATAATTATTAATTTTCATCACATTGCTTTACCTGTAAGAATTGATAAATAATTCTATGCTTCCTATCGTTTTATTCGAATATTACCTATTTTCACAACAATATCATTTTCATCCTCTACATCGTCTCAATATTCCCTGAGTATCAGTTTTTCTCATCTACATCCTCTCAATATTCCCTGGCTACCAGTTTTCATCTTTCACATCCTCTCAATATTCCATGGCTGTCAAATTGCTCAAAATAAATAACTTCACATATCCTCGTCATCCCCTCGATATTCCATGAAGATCACATGCTAATGTAGCTCTGATATTCCCTCGATATCGTATTCTGGTATTTCCTCAATATTCCATGAAGATCACATTCTAATGTAGCTCTGATATTCCTTCAATATCGTATTCTGGTATTCCCTCGATATTCCATCAAATTCACATGTTAATGTAGCTCTGATATTCCTTCAATATCGCTTCCTGATATTCCCTCAATATTCCATGAAGATCACATGCTAATGTAGCTCTGATATTCCCTCGATATCGTATTCTGGTATTCGCATAACATTCCCTTTTTCTAATTAACCACCGAGTGTACAATTCTCACTCGTGTTAAGTGGAAAGCGATAACCATTGCAAAAATGATAGCAGATTGCTCGCTTTTATCATCGCGCTCTCGCTGCAAAAAAAGACACATCTGCTATTATTTATGGAGTCTCTTTATTGGATTCAATTTATCAAACAATATCGATAACTTTGCAATGATATTTACATTGATTATACAGTGTACACAGAACTAATTTATATCTCTCTCTCTCTCGATTGCAGGCTTTTTTCCCTATCGGTTACAATTCGATTTTCCTGAAAAACAGAAGGTCTGCAGATGAAAATAAAGCCAAACTGCTGACACAGCGAAATGAAAAGGGGAAGAACGAGATTGGAAAATTGCCATGTAATTTTATTTCAATTGACACCCTTTTCTCGGCTCTTTTTCTTCGCCATTCAGTACATAAATGATAGAAAAAGAATTTGCAGATTTAACAAATAGTTGGAGTAAAATAGATTAATTTACTCGTGTTTGCTGTATTTAATTATTTATATGTTTTCTACTGGTAAATAGAGCAATATTTCACTTGAACCATTTAATAAATTGCTATTAAGTATTCATTTTATAAAATGGGCAAGTTACGAATTATTGGTAAGATCTACATCTTCGGTCATATAAGAAGTAACTATATAATAATTTATTGTTATTTATTTTACTTGGTATCCATGATACTAGGTATCATGGATACCTGTAGGTATCATGGATACCTGTAGGTATCATGGATACCTGTAGGTATCATGGATACCTGTAGGTATCATGGATACCTGTAGGTATCATGGATACCTGTAGGTATCATGGATAGCTGTAGGTATCATGGATACCAATAAAAAAATTGAATAATAATGATTATATATTCTTTTCTTATATGACCGAAGATGTAAAAGCGACCAATAATTCGTAACTTACCCTAAACATTATCTTGGCTAACATACTGTGCACTCAAAGTCGGTGTGTTTCTACAAGTTTTCTACCAGAAGGATCTAATTAATACTCTTCCACATTCCTAACTCCTTTGTTGAACCAAAAAAAAAGAGCAACTCCCAGAAACAAATGAGGAGGCGAAAAATGATCCGAGATAACATTTCAATGAAGTATTTTGAAGTATTTGTTACCTACCACCGTCTTGTTCGACATATCTTAACGGCGGAAAAACGTCCAATTAGGGAGAGTTCCGTAAAGTCGGGTTATACCTTTTGTGGCAGATTCAAAAGAGGAGTGAGTTTTAGATCATTTGCTGTGGGGAGGAGAATGATTGGAAACAATAACAATTGCAAGAGGTTACAATGTATTTCCTCGCATCCCCTCCTTAGAAATAAGCTATTTAAAGATGTTCCTAGAGTAAACTTTGTTTCACCGCTAGTATCTCAACTCATAGAAAACTTGGCCAAATGATACAAAAATTAACTGAAATAATATTTAAACCAATTTTTTATCATATCTAAATGAATTCACGAAAAAAAGCTTTTGTATAGTTACGAGTAAATAAATAACAAAAGCAAACATTTATTAAATTATTTAAAATATATAATGTTTTTATATATTTTAAACTATATTTTTATCATAACTAAATGAGTTCACGAAACAAGTATTTAAAAAAATCCCCTTAACCATTCGTACGTTCAAGTCTCCCCTAAGTATAAATGTTAAATACATTCAGAAAACACAATTTTTTAAATTATTTAAAATGTTCTTATTTTCAAACTATTCTTTAATCTTAACTAAATGAATTCACGAAAAAAGCTTTAAAAGTATTTTCCTTATAAATGTTAAATGCATTCAGAAAACACGTACTTTTTGAATTATTAAAATAATGTTATTTTTAACCAATTTTTTTATCATAACTAAATGAATTCACAAAAAAAGCTTTAAAAATGTTTCCCTTAACCATTCGTACGTTCAAACCTCCCCTCTAAGTATATATAAATACATTCAGAAAACACGTTTAGAAAACAGGGCCTCAGTGTATTAATATCATCAAACCATGTTTCTTACCCCAAAGCTAATGAAGTCAAATCATGATGTTGAAATCCTGTTAACATGGCATTTCTTCGTGTTCTGCGCTTTTTGGCTCAGATGTTATATTAATGGACATAGGAATTGAATAATTAGAATGTAATGCGAATGTTATAATCACATTAACATGATAATTAAGAAGAAGAAGAGATGTTAGATAATCTCTGAGTTATTGAACGTTACCGTATTTTCGATATAATAAGAAATATACTAGATACTAAAAGTCGTTCTTTTAATTAGTATCCATGATACATGCAGGTATCATGGATACTAATTACTATACTATCTTACTATCCATGATACCTGCAGGTATCATGGATACTAATTAATAACGAGCTTTCTCTTATCGATAATGAGGAACTGTTCGATAACTAGAATTTGCCCTAATAATGTTTGTAAATGGAAAGAAATGATAATAATTAGTGATGTTTTATGTCTTACTAACTATTTTATTATTCACAACAGTAAATTAAGTTTTAATCCTTCTAAAAGGATTAATGAAGTTTAGAAAGATAGAAAAAAGTTAGGAAAGTTATAACTACAGTACTTACCAAGCACAGTTATGTAGCTTCTTTAAAAAAAGCTACATATCCATTAGAAACAAGCTATATCCAGATAGTGTTCATTCGCAAAAACGAGTCGAACTCAAAAAAAATATATTCTTTTTTCATTTTACTAAGAAAAAATTTCTGGATAAAAGTTTTATAATTGTAGCTCAAAAATTGACCGCTAGAGAGGATAATTGTCATAGCGACATAACATAAATATCACAATTTAAATAATAGGTAAAAGTTTAAATAATAATTGATTTGGAAAATTATTTCTATATTGAGAGAACGTTTCAATTTATTAAAATGCCTTTCCAGAAAAAGAGTTATTTTTAGTTATGACAACATTATCGCAAATGAGTGATAGAAAGTTATTGTGCGGCCATACATAGAAGATTAAGAGGGGTCATAGAAGATGAAGAGGGGTCACAGAAGATTAAGAGGGGTCACAGAAGATTAAGAGGGGTCACAGAAGATTAAGAGGGGTCATAGAAGATTAAGATGGGTCACAGAAGATTAAGAGGTGTCATAGAAGATTAAGAGGGGTCATAGAAGATTAAGAGGGGTCATAGAAGATTAAGAGGGGTCATAGAAGATTAAGAGGGGTCATAGAAGATTAAGAGGGGTCATAGAAGATTAAGAGGGTCATAGAAGATTAAGAGGGGTCATAGAAGATTAAGAGGGGTCACAGAAGATTAAGAGGGGTCACAGAAGATTAAGAGGTGTCATAAAAGATTAAGAGTGGTCATAGAAGATTAAGAGGTGTCATAAAAGATTAAGAGTGGTCATAGAAGATTAAAAGGAGACTCTTTTTAATCTTGTATGGCCCGGTCAAAAAATTCAATTCTTACATATTTGTCTTAATCAACCCAGAGCTATTCAAAATATCTACAAGTCATGTATTAATACAAACACTTTGACTGTTTCTTTCATAATCACCATCTTTATATCTATAATCCTTATCTTTATATCATAATTTTCATCTTTATATCTATAATCCTTATCTTCATATCATAATGATAATCATTTTATATCTCTAATCATTATCTTTATATCTATAATCCTTATCTTTATATCATAATTTTCATCTTTATATCTATAATCCTTATCTTCATATCATAATGATAATCATTTTATATCTCTAATCATCATCTTTATATCATAATCCTCATCTTTATATCATAATCATTATATCTCTAATCATTATCTTTATATCATAATCATTATATCTCTAATCATTATCTTTATATCATAATCATTATATCTCTAATCATTATTTTTAAAACTAGTTTGCTAGTCAGTGTTTGTTTTGGAATCCAAAGACTGTGGATTCCAAAGAACCACGTTCTGTTCGTACCTGAGTCTCTTCGCTGTGCATCTAGCACAATCACCTTCCGTCCTGAAATCCTCTTATCCGAATCGGTGTATATTGTGCATAGAACATAGAACATAGAACATAGTATATTTTTAAACTGTGCACGAATCAAAATCTGTATCTTGTAATCCTGTACTTAATATTTTTGCAATAATCGAATTCAGAGATGTTATCGAGTTGTTTTAATATCATAATCCTCATCTTTATATCATAATCATTATATCTCTAATCATTATCTTTATATCATAATCATTATATTTTTAATCATTATCTTTATATCATAATAATTATATCTCTAATCATTATCTTTATATCATAATCATTATATCTTTTATCATTATCTTTATATCATAATCATTATATCTCTAATCATTATCTTTATATCATAATCATTATATCTCTAATCATTATCTTTATATCATAATCCTCATCTTTATATCATAATCATTATATCTCTAATCATTATCTTTATATCATAATCATTATATCTCTAATCATTATCTTTATATCATAATCCTCATCTTTATATCATAATCATTATATCTCTAATCATTATCTTTATATCATAATCATTATATCTTTAATCATTATCTTCATATCATAATCATTATATCTCTAATCATTATCTTTATATCATAATCATTATATCTTTAATCATTATCTTTATATCATAATCATTATATCTTTAATCATTATCTTTATACCATAATCATTATATCTCTAATCATTATCTTTATATCATAATCATTATATCTCTAATCATTATCTTTATATCATAATCATTATATCTTTAATCATTATCTTTATACCATAATCATTATATCTCTAATCATTATCTTTATATCATAATCATTATATCTTTAATCATTATCTTTATATCATAATCATTATATCTTTAATCATTATCTTTATACCATAATCATTATATCTCTAATCATTATCTTTATATCATAATCATTATATCTCTAATCATTATCTTTATACCATAATCATTATATCTCTAATCATTATCTTTATACCATAATCATTATATCTCTAATCATTATCTTTATACCATAATCATTATATCTCTAATCATTATCTTTATACCATAATCTTTACCTATAATCAACGCGAGATTTAAAAATGTAAATCCCATCAAATAATATTCTTTTTAGAGAAGCCTAATCTAATATCATAATAAATCCCATCAATAAATATAATATAATATTAAATACTCCATCAATAAATAAACATAATCAATAGTTAGGGTAAGTTCCGAGTAATCGAACAATTCCACATTTTCGGGACCGTAAGAAAAAAAAATTATTTAATTTTTATATATTCACTATGGACCAATAAAATAGAACTTAAATCATAATTATTATATTTATTCTTCTAACCATAAATACGGTACAGTCCGATAACTTCATTCTGAATGTACGCAGCCTCCCCTCTCGCCAATATACCACGCAAGCGGCCAAAATCGAATTTGGAAAAAGTTTGCCCGAAAGCGATTTAGCAGCATAGATATAAATTAAGCTGGGAGAAGTTGCGCGAAGTAAGTTTGAGTGCCTCATATTGTCTACCGTGTATTTTAAGTGAAACTCTAAAGAGTCCATTTTGCCTCATGGTGGATATAAGTGAATGGATATAAATCAGAGCTATAAGAAAGTGATGATAGTTGAGAAATTTTGTTCATCGTACGAAATGATCAGGTAGCTTGAAGTTTATTTTTAACCCTTCACAGTTAGAGAAATTCTGATGCACTCTGCTGTTTCGAGTTCAACCCTGTGGCCTTGTCTTTAAAGCGAGACACTTTAGTGCATCTGAACTATAGTTTGGATGCACTAAAGTGCATCAGTTCGGTGCACTTTAGTATCTTAGCTATAATTTTGTTAAAATGATGAGAGAAGAATAACTTCCTCATAATTTTAACAAACTTATAGCTAAGACACTTAGTGCATCGAATTGATGCACTTTAGTGCATCCAAACTATAATTTGATGCACTAAAGTGCCTCGCTTTAGAGACAAAGCCATAGGGTGAACTCCAAACACTTGGGTACATCAGTTGAAGTTGTACATTTTTCTCTGTGTACGACCGGAATTAGTTGTTAACAAGTTGAAATTATATAAACTACTTTTAATGCGTCTAGCTAGTTAGTAATAAAGAGTTAATATATGTACTAATTTTAATTAATTTTTAAATTTCATAAGAACATATTTTTTAAAGCAGAAAATTATACTATCTCTGTACGTTTCATCTTTGAATAATAAGAATATTAATATGAACTGATAAACCTATTTATGAATATATTTTATGAATGAATCATAAAAAGGAAAATTTGCCATGAAAAATTTATTAGATAGCACCATAAATAAAATTTAATTTTTTTCACACTTAATTTATCTATTTTGTTCTAATGGTGATGGAAAATATTAGCTAGTCGAAGCTCAGAATTGAACCTCTGATATAAGCATTAAAAAATCCACTATCAATCGTTGTAAATAAAGTGCACAGTGAGAGACTGGATGAATGAATGATCACGGAAAAATAACTTCGGATAACACGAGGTTTATATTCAATAAAAATAATTATCTTCTATAAAAGTCCGTTAAAATTTAGATCTGATGGACAGAAGGCAGCGCGAATTTACTCCGATAATGAACCATCAATAATCACTTATCGGAGAACAGTCGTTGTGAAAAAGACGTCACAGCCACATTAACAGAGTTGACTATGTATGTTTTTCTTTCCGATGAATGATGTATGATTCATTCAGTCCAGTGCCGCTTGTTCACTTAATGGAATTCATTCGATCACCGACAAGGAATCTGATTACATTTTTATGCTGATTTGCACCAGTGATTTGTCTCTGAAAATTCACACTGTACCTTTTTCTACGTCCAGATAAACTCGACACTTTTCGACCGAATGGACGGGATAGTTGATACCATTTTCGTATCTAAAGAGCATTCGTACAGTCAAATATGATTTCAAAATACATTAGGTGAAAACACGAAAACCTTCTTTTTAGATATTCATCTTATTTTTTGAACTGTAAAAAAAGAGTCCTACGTATATAAAAAGATCCGATATCAACTGGTTAGTTATGATAGGACACAAGTAAATCACCAAACTTATGATTAGAAATATAAATGATTCAAATTCCCATATTATTCAAACCACGTCTAAAGGGCCATACACACGTAGTGTTTTTTAAGTCTTTCTACCAGACATTTTGCTAAGCTCCTCCTACTTTTTCCACTACAATATAAGAAAAAAACTATAAAATTATTATTTATTTTAGTTGGTATCCATGATACCTGCAGGTATAATGGATACCAACTGAACTAAATAACAATTATATCGTTTTTTTTCTTATATTATCGTGGAAAAAGTAGGAGGAGCTTAGCAAAAAGTCTGGTGGAAAGACTTAGAAACACTACGTGTGTACGGCCCTTAAGATAAATTTATTGAAAGTTAAAAGAACTTATACATAAAAATATCAACAGGCAGGTACGAAAGAACAGTTTAAAGGATTAAAATAAGAATTATTGATCAAGGGATAGATCAAAGTTATTTTACGTGTAAAATAGCTATTGCTCCTTATGTTTCTTGTTAAAAATAGTTAATAAAAGCATTATAGCCACACAATATACGAGAATAACGCACTTAGTCGTTCGAATCGTGCGACAAAAAAAACAGATGGCTTCTTATGATTTACATGTAAAAGTTCCGAATTATCGGACAGTTCCTCAAAATAAAAAAAATGATATTTTAACTAGTTATATTGATTGATATCCATGATGTGAAAAATTCCACTGCCAATTAGACTAAAAAACCTAATTAAATATTATCAAATTAGGTACATATCTCCAAAACTTCATTGATTATATGGAGAGCTAAGATTGAATGGTCTCAAATTAAAGGAATTAGGTATTAGTACATATATTTTAATTACCTACATTATTTAATCATGATACTGTTAATAAATACATTGATAGATAAAACAGGTTGCTATTCATTGTTTCGAAACTTTTGCAATTTATTTTTATGATATAACATCAAATATATGTATAATTGTATATATGAGGAGTACAACAAACTATCGGCTAAACGAACTATATTACGGTTTCATATGTAAGTGTCGGACCAATGGGTATCGGACTATTTGAACGGTTTTATATAAAAAAAATAAGAGTGTCGGACCAATGGGGTCCGACACTCTTACCTATCAGACTTTTGAGAAATCCTAGCCAAGTAGCACACACACTTCACTAATTAATTAGGTAGAATAGTTTTAAACTTACCACAGCGACTGCAGGTAGGTAGTTTCTGGTAGAGTATGTTACTGTATGTATGATCATCATCTATGTCTTTCTTTCTATTTCTCAACAACAAAAAAGATAGGTAGGTACTTCATTTGTAACTATTTATCCCATTATACATATGTTAAACGTCTGATAATATTTTTGACACTAGGTGCATAAAATTTTCAACACTTTATCCACTACATATGTAGGTACAATTCACAACACTTTATCTCAAGGATTATATACAGTCTAAAAGCCTTGACTTTATCCACTCCAAAGTAGGTATATTTCTCCTTACTTTATCCACTACATATGTACATAGGTAGATATAAATTATAATTCACAACACTATACTTAAATAATATTTCGGTCGCCACTCTTTGCTCTAACGCCGACAAAAATCTAGTAACAGGTTATCATTTTCCATTGGTGTTCATTTTCACTTTTGACAATCAATGTGTTTGGTACAAAGCTAAAAAAAATACTAGATTACTAGTTGTTCTGATCAGGTTATTTCAAGATTATGAAAGATAAATTTATACATCGGAAGCTGTGGACCAATCACACAGTCTGCCCAACAGCGACACCTCTTGGCTGATAATTACTGGTGGGTAGTTAGGTAAATGATGCCTATGGCTATATTTCGTGAGCTTGTGAGTTAAAAATATTAAAATATGCTATAAACTAAACAGCTAGTGTTCATTCTTTAAAGTAATTTAGAAAAGTATCTCTTATTAATTTGTCTAGATTATCAACAAAATTAAAATTCCCACAATGATCAAGAATTGAGTGACGAAAGTTTTAACTTATTGACAGATATATTTCTGTTTTGCCTGCACATAAGATTAAATCAACTACCTAGTTATTCCTTGTGCATATGGTTTGCGTACATAAAATCATCACGAGAAACCATTAAACTAATAAGGAAAATTGATATGAATTTAGTTATTCAAACAGCTAAAAACTTAAATTTCGCTTTCAATTTGTTATCTTGATGACGTCGCAACTTATTCTGCATAGAGTGACGTAGAATAAAAAAACAGTGAAACACTTCACTCAATGTTTGGAAATAATAACCTACATGTACTACAGTTAAATATGAGCGTTAAAAGTCTAAAGTTTTAAACCCTTTCGAACCCGGGAGGTGAAAAAGAGTGTAAAAAAATTGGGGGTTTTATGACTCTTCTAGGGTCTAATTATCTCTTATAAAAAGGCTAAAATAAGTTGATGATTTGATTTTGAGAGAGAAAAATACCTAAAACTGAAGGAAACTAGGGACGCATTGTACAAAAATGGCGCTAGAATAGATGCCAGATTCTCCTTTCATTATCATAGAAAGATTATCCTTCAGGATAAGGAAAGTCCCAACAGGCACAGGCTCTCCTAAAATTACCTTGTATTATATTTATAACAGAAAACCTGAGATAGGAATGAAAGGTCTGAACCACAGAACATTGAATAAGAAGAAGCTCAGATTGAACGTGTACACAGACCTAAAAATTCAACCAATCACGTCCACTGATCTCTGACGTCACTATAAAAGCTCTCTCGATAACAGTTTGAACGTGCAGTCTACCTCAGCTCAATGTCTTTGCTTGTAGATGGGCAATTAAAGAAGGAACATTTTTTAATAGAGGGAGCCAAAGCCATATCTACCTACAAAATTATGCACACGATTATCTTTAGCCCAGCTACTACTATTCAAAATAAACCGAATCTTCTTTGCAACAAACACAAACTGACGCCATTTCGTCAATACTACGCATTCAAAATAACGACTCTAACAAAACTTTTCAAACGAAGTCTCTGATTGGCTTTGACGGAAGACTATTGTCTTGCGTGCTCTTGTCTAAATGACGTCACTGTAAACGGCACTGAAGAATAATATAGTGGGATCTATGCTTCTTCTATTCAATGTTCTGAGGTCTGAACCATATTTTAGTACGAAGAATTCTCAATAGCCCGACATCTCATTGATCTGACACTTTTCATTTTAAAACCCAATGTAGTTTTTAGTACAGTTGAACTTGTAGTGTACACTTACGATTTCTTAATGACCTGACAGAGATTCCGAGACAAGAATAATGAATTATAAGAGTTGGTTTATTAATTATAGTATTTATTTATACTGAATAATGTGATTTGATATTCTCAATGCTACAGTTAAATTTATTTCATTTACGAATAATTCAGTACGGGTTCAACGTCTGCTTCGGAACCAAAGGACATATCACTGACGTCGAAAAGAAATAAAATACAAGGAAGCTGTCAGAAGGAAAAGTGGCTCCATGAACAAAGTCATCTACGACAATGCTCATGGATTCAGAAAAGCTACTCCGAAAATACATTCACTTACCAAGGAATGTGACGAAAAGGGGCACAAGCACCGCTGGCTGCACTCTAGGATGGAAGAGGAAAATGAAGAGGTGATAGTGAATGAACCCCACGAGTCTACCTAACACAAAATGTAAGACCTCGTAGTTGAAGAGCATAACCCTAGCGCTATTCTCTAAAACTGCAAGTAGCGTTGAAAAAAATGCATTATACCAATCATTATATGACACAGATATTAGTTAAAAATACAAACACACTTGATATCAAATATCCATTTATTTTTATATAATATATTCTAACTCTACATGAAATAATCTATTTACAAAATATATATAAATAAAAGAAATAGCTATTGCAATAAGGCTACCTGATAAAAGAAAAATAAAAGAAACTATTCACAAAAGTGGGGGTAAAACGAAACTAATACATGCCAAAATAAAATTATATTGAGACTAGATAAAAGATAAGCTTATCTAGATAAAAGATAAGCTTATCTAGATAAAAGATAAGCTTATCTAGATAAAAGATAAGCTTATCTAGATAAAAGATAAGCTCCTCCTTATCTATAGATAAAAGATAAGCTTATCTAGATAAAAGATAAGCTTATTAAGATAAGAGATAGCTTATCTAGATAAGAGATAAGCTTATCTAGATAAAAGATAAGCTTATCAAGATAAGAGATAGCTTATCTAGATAAAAGATAAGCTTATCTAGATAAAAGATAAGCTTATCTAGATAAAAGATAAGCTTATCAAGATAAGAGATAGCTTATCTAGATAAAAGATAAGCTTATCTAGATAAAAGATAAGCTTATCAAGATAAGAGATAGCTTATCTAGATAAAAGATAAGCTTATCTAGATAAAAGATAAGCTTATCTAGATAAAAGATAAGCTTATCTAGATAAAAGATAAGCTTATCTAGATAAAAGATAAGCTTATCTAGATAAAAGATAAGCTTATTAAGATAAGAGATAGCTTATCTAGATAAGAGATAAGCTTATCTAGATAAAAGATAAGCTTATCAAGATAAGAGATAGCTTATCTAGATAAAAGATAAGCTTATCTAGATAAAAGATAAGCTTATCTAGATAAAAGATAAGCTTATCTAGATAAAAGATAAGCTTATCAAGATAAGAGATAGCTTATCTAGATAAAAGATAAGCTTATCTAGATAAAAGATAAGCTTATCAAGATAAGAGATAGCTTATCTAGATAAAAGATAAGCTTATCTAGATAAAAGATAAGCTTATCAAGATAAGAGATAGCTTATCTAGATAAAAGATAAGCTTATCTAGATAAAAGATAAGCTTATCTTGATAAGCTTATCTAGATAAGCTTATCAAGATAAGAGATAAACTCATCCAATGATAACGTAACTAAATAGAACGGAAAATTAGCATCCAATTGCAGTAAAAAGATAAAATGTAAAGAAAATCAAATACGAGTGACATTATAAAGAAGACCAATGGATTCAATGTATGAACTATCGAACACAGAGCTCATGAAGGCATGAAAGCTACTCCGAGTCTATCAGCTATAGATGGAACATTAATTTCAACATCTTTGAAACAATTTTTCTTTCTTCAATATTATAAATTTATATTTAAATTTCATATATTAGAAAAAAAATTGAAAGCAGTATCCAGTTATTTCTTCAATGTATTCATATTTAAAATAAAATACATTTTCCTAGTTTCCAAACAGAAAATCAGATTTATGACAAATTATCAAACAATTAAATAAAAACCTCGAAGATTCATTTAAGTATTTCGAACAAAAATAGTAGCCTTTAACTACTTTATTAATTACAGTAGAACTCCCCTATAGTGAATGAGTTAGGATGTAGCCTCTATAGTGAACAAATTTCTTTAGTCTGCCATGAATTAACATCAGTTATAGAAAACCAAAGGCAGTTTTATGGGAGACCAAAGAAAATTCACTATAGAGGCTACATCCTAACTCATTCACTATACAGAGTTTCATAGCAGAAATTATACAAGTTTGTGGTGGCAGAAAAGCTACTCAGTGCATACACAGTCTGCTTCTTACCATGGAAAAGTGGCGATAGTTTCTATAGGGAAAAATAGTGAAGACAAGAAGATATTAGGGAAAGTTCCGAGTTATCGGACAGTTCCACATCTTCATTCATATAAAAAATATTTAATAATTAAATTATCTAGTTATTTAATAATTAATGTATAGATCCTTTTATGTGCACGATACTTTGGAACCGTCCGATAACTCGCAACTTAGAAAAGAATATTGATAAACTTTTACACAATCACGATTTTCAAATAGAAAAAGAGTAGTTCTTGTTACTCCAAATCACAATAATTCATTACAGCTCTTTCGGTAGAGAATTTATAATAAACTACTCTGTTAACTCTATTGAAAAACAATGGATAGTTTTAGTTAATACCTACTTAAGGTAGTGTAGCATTTACCAGATGTGAGTTAAAAAAAACAGATACAAATGTATAAATTAATGTAGCTAACCGGATAAAAATATATATTATAATATTTTGATGCGTTTTCTTAATTCTATTTAAATTTTCATCCGGCATTTTAATTCATATCTGATAAATATTACTTTACATACTTGTCTTGGATTTCATTTCTTACTAAGCTATACGTAAGATAATTGAGACAAACATAAGACAATCTCCATCTCCTCCAAGGAAGTGAAAACATTGCCCCGGGGTTTCCCAAGAAGTCAAATAGAGCACCCGGAATTTTCCCGGAGGTTAGACATTGCTGATTTTTCTAGCCGGAGAGGAGTGCAGTGGTGGAGATACGGAGGAGAATCCGGGGGGTGGGACATGTCGAGGGGAGGAGTGTGTTGATTTGGGGGAGAGGTGGGTGGGGGAAGAGGTGTAGGGGGCAGTGGGGGCGAGGGGAGTTGCAGCAGGCTGAAAAATATAACAGTGTTAAGAAACATAAATTTCAGAACCTAAAGAGTCATTTATTTTTTACACATTTCGTTTCACAGTCAATAAATCTGATAACATTTTTATGCTGAATTTAGATTCAAAATTTAGATTTATAACAATATCCTTAATCAAAAAACTACAATTTTCGGCCAAATGGATACGATAACATTTCCGTATCTAAAGAAGAATGTGTTGCCCATTGAAAAAAGTGATAGCTTCGAGGATTCAAATAGCTATTTAATTTCCTATGCCCACTTTTACATTAACATTCAGGACTAAAGTAAAATATGATTTATGGGTCAGTACTACACTCTTCGGTCATATAAGAACAAACAATATAAAATTATTATTATTAGCTACACAGTGCTATCTAATAATAATTTCTATATATATTTTTTTTATATATGGCCGAAGATGTAGTAGCTACAGACCGATAATTCGTAACTTACCCTAGCTATGTAATATTAAATTACTTGAACAACATTAGAAGTCTAGGGTTAGTCCCGAGTTATCAAACGGTTCCATATTTACGAGTGTAAGGTATATAATTTACCTCATTAATACTGGTATCCATGATGGTAGACGCAGGTTTCATGGATCCCAGTATGTTTGAGATCATTATCAACGCGGGTAATTCCCCCGCACCTTGGATGTGAGGGCATTACCCCGCACGACACCCCCCCCCCCCCTTATCTCCAAAACTGTTTGGAAATTTAAATTTCTGTTTACGGTATTAAAAAGAGAAAAACTTTCTCTTCCCAATGCCATAAACAGAAATTTAAATTCCCAAATAGTTTTGGAGATAAAGGGGGTGCGGGGTAATGCCCGCACACTCAAGGTGCGGGGGAATTACCCGCGTTGACGCTAATTGTTAATTTCTAGAGTTTTTCCCTGAAAACATTTCAATCTTTTTGTTTTTTCAATGAAGAAATATAATCAATGAAATAAAAAACCAAAGCCTTCAACTCACCTGTTCAGGTAGTTTCTCAGAGTCACTATTGCTGAACATATTACTGACTTCTCTTACAATTACATGTGTGAATTTAAGTACCAGGCCATATGCTGCGTACTGGAGACACAGTACTCCAAAACCCTGCAAATAATATTAGAATTATAGACAAACAAACAAATTCTATTGTAAAAATTAATGTAAACATATTCATTTCACTATAAAAATCATTTATTAAAAATATACAAGCCAATACTAGAGCAACATTGATCTTTTATATAGAACAATATGGTAGGACTTCTATATAGTGAACTAGCTACAACTAGTTCACTATATAGAGCTTACTTCACTATATGTAGGAATCAAGAGATGCATAAAAAATAACGCAAAGTAAGTTCTTTCCAAAGGAATTAATTCATTATACAGGCTACTTCATTAATCATTACTCAGGATCTAATAACCAGAAGTGAATTGAATAAAAATTTCAATAGGTTATTAGTTATTATTAAAGAAACGCATCAAAATATTAAAATAAAATAGTGTTCTGTCTAGCAACAATGAATATTTTGAATATTTTTTGATGTGCTTTTTTTACAATAATCTATCAAAATTTTCTTATCGTACTTAGGGTAAGTTACGAATTATCGGTCAGTACTACATCTTCGGTCATAGTTATAAGAAGATGTAGCACTGACCGATAATTCGTATCTTACCCTAATTCGCTTTTAATAATTGAACTTTACCCTAACTATATTATTTGTATTAATTGTTACGGCAATAGAAATGGAAAAAAAATTATATGCTATAGCTAAATTGTGTACTTGTGACACAGCTCTACTATTAGTATTTCTCTTGTTATTAAAATGCGAATATAGGTAGGTAACTATGAAAAAAACGACAACTGACATAGCTTTATTAAAAATAAATCCTTTTTCATAGTTATTTCATCAAAAATATCTCTTTCCCCAATTAAGAACAATCAGACCCCCCTTTCCCTCACCTTGAGCAGCCCCGTGGGCCCCTCCTCATTGAGGGTAGTGCTGAAACAGTCCCAGAACCCCTCATAGCGGGTGAGTATCGGCTTGACTTCGTAAGTAGAGTCCAGACTGTCTATGATAGTGCGTGTGCCTTGAAGTTGCAGTCTGTGAAACAAATTAAAAAAGCATTCAATATTTGAGTAAGCTAATCAATTCACCAGAAATAATTGAAAAAAGCTTTTAAAAATTAAATATATATAATTATATTATTGATGTCCACGAATAAGTATATTGACACACCTGTTTACATCACACTAACTAAGATGTATATACCTTCACACTATACACAACTCGGTACACACTCTTGCATATGCGGATGATGTCATCACCATCATCTCGCAACAGCCCAAACAGGAAATTCAGGACAACGACCTACATAATGCATATACTCAGTAGAAGATTGGCTAAATACAAACAGAGTAAAGGTCTCCACTAAGAAATCTTCCAATTCTTTTGTCACACCCGATAATTTTGAATAAAGAATCCCATCTTGATACACACTAACAACACTCCGAAAATCATTTGAGTTAATTACGACAGCAGCAATATTTTCAAACACCACATTACAAACATCAACAACAGATCTTAAAACAGACTGAACGTCCTGCGCGCCCTCACTCACACTACTTACGGACACTCCAAAGAAGACATAACAACACTCTACAAACAGTTCATAAGATCCATCCTAACCTATAGTTAACAAAGCCAGGTCACCGCATTGCCACAAACTGTAAACAAACAACACCCACACACAGAATCAGAAATAATCTCACACAATGTCCGTCTCTACCACAACACAGGACAGCAAGATAACTTCCAGAGTGATGTAGGTTTCCCTTAGGCCTACACAGTGCCTAGGGTGAGTGACACTCTGGCCGCCCCTTTGTATTAGACAAGACTTTGGGAAGGCCAAAACATCAACAACAACAACACACTCACCTGTGTACTACAGTTTCCATGGGAAAGAGGAAGACATCAGCAAACATATGTCCGAGGAAAGTAGCCTGCAGCTGTACACTAGTGTCATTGAAGGGGTCCGTGTGATTGGAGGGGTGCTTGGCATAGGCCCCCTTTGATTTAACCACAGCCTGCACAGTTAATGAGTTTAGTATTATATTTAACCACAGCCTCATTCATTAAGAATTCAATAAATAGAACTAATGGGTTTAAGGATTAGGATTAAACTTATATAGCCAATCTCGAAAGTCAAAACTTTGAATTTTTTAATTATTATTATTTGTGTGAGCCGTTTCAATGATAGTGCCGCAAATTGTTAGTTTTTCCTTCTGATTTGAGTTTCTTAATGAAATAGTGACACACCAACTTTATGAGGTGCTGTAGATAGAATGTCTGTTTAACCAATTTTGTGATAGACAGAAAAGGCTTCTTAAATAATAGTATAGAACTATAGATTAACAGCCTGTAGCTACCACAAGAAACTGAAGAGGTGATAGTAAATGAAGCCTACGAGCTTACCTAACACAAAATCTAAGACCTCGTAGCTGATGAGCATAACCCTAGCGTTATCTTCTAAAACTGCAAGTAGCGTTAAAAAAATGATAAACACAGTCAAAATGAAACAAAATACATAGATAATCCAAATTACAACAGTTCAGGGTATTGAAAGTTCCCTTAGCAATCTAAAGGTGCAGAGCAGTAAAAACATACCTGTTGCTGTTGTTGCCTCACAATGATGGCATGTTGCATCACTCTAGCAGCAGCATTGCCTAGGATATACTGGAGAATTCCATGAGAGACTGTAGGTACGACTATCAGCCAGATGGGGAGTAGACGACCTGATGAACCAAATTAGAATTAGCTAATAATATTAGAATTAATAATATTGTTGAACTAATATTGAAATCTTCAAAGTAGGTAGCTACTATTATTAGTGACAGTTTGTCAGAAATACTGATTAGCTACTTAAAATTATAATTTAGAATAGCTATATACAGGGTCGTGCAGCTAAATTGGGACTAACATAACTTTTCTTAAATTCGCTATTTTGAAAGGCAAAGAATGATTAAATGTAATTTTCATTTGTATTTTTTGTTCGTTATTGTCTACAGAACAAAATCATTTTATGTGACTACCCTTTGCGTCAATAATTTGGGAGATTCTCGAGCGAAACCGTGAACAACTCCTTTTTACATCCTCGGGTCAAGATTACGAAATGCCCGACGAATGGCGGCCTTCAGAGAGTTGACACTTGGATGTGAAGTTACTTTAGACTCTTCTTCAATGACGTCAAACAGCCAATAGTCACAAACATTCAGATCTGGGGAGCTGCTGGGCCAAATATCCTTCGGGACCATCAAAGGAAGATTCTCCTTCTGCAAATCCTGAACTTTCTTTGCTCCATGCGAGGGCACAGAGTCTTGAACAAGCATCACTTTGAAGGGGTCGTAGTTCCTACGTATCCACAGCATCAAAACATTTTTCAGAATTTTCAAGTACTCCGCTGTGTTGATTTTAAGACCCGCTTCAATGAAATGAGGAGGCATCACCTTACCATCACTTGTGACGGCTTCAAAAACCATCACAGAAGCTGGATTTTTGCTCTGCATCACAGGAAGAACTTCTGATGAACGATCGGAGGCAACTACCCGAGTGTTCTGGTGATTTGCAACCTCATCAACAACGAGCTTTTTCTCGTCAACAAAAACCCGGACATGTCCTCCTTTGTGTTTCAGATGGTTCAGAAGCTTTGGCCATCTTTCAGCTCTGAGGGCTCTGGAGCGGGTAGTTAGGAGGTTACGGACTCTCCTTACGTATGACTTCATACCAAGGTCTTTCTTGACTGCCCTACTGATGGTGCTATGACTCACGCTGCGCTTTTGTGCCAGTTTTGACATCGGCTGGCTTGGGTCTGACTTCAACGTCCTTTTCAGCCCAGCAAGGAATGTTTTAATTCTCTTTCGATCACTGCGGGGACTGTGTCGACTTCTCTGAACCATACCCTCGTCATCAAAACAGCCACAACTCGATAAATAGTCGATTTCGCATAGCCAGTACTCTTAATAACGTCTGAAACAGAGTTCCCGGCGCGTCTCATTTCACATAAGGTCGTCCTTCGCGCTAATTCCGCCATATTTTAGCGAAATATGCTAGATCTTAATCTGAAATATTATAGCAAAGGGCTTAAAGAGTGTCTATAAAAAAGAATTTATTACGGAAGATATATGCTGTTAAAGTTAGTCCCAATTTAGCTGCCGACCCTGTAGCTATAATTGAAATTTATGAACTTGTATTCAATTAGCTAAGTATTAGAATTTAAAAATGTAGCTAATTATATGAGCTAGCTATAGCTATTTTTTATAGTTACTAATATTTTGGAGCAAGTAAAGATAACGGACTAGAGTCCGTTATCTTTACTTGGTTAATTTCTGGTCAGTTTGCTTCATTTCTGGTTTGTTAACTTTACTTGGTAAAATTAATAATATTTGGAAAATAATTGGAATAAGAATATAATTTTGAAATCATAGATACCACATTAAAGGATTTAAGCTGAAGTTTTTCCATTTTTTTAATAAATTGTTCTTCACAACTTCAAAATGGATCACGTTTTTTCATCAACTCTCAAAATTAATGAATAATCATTTATATTATCATTTAATAGGTTTGTATATTTATAAAATACTAAATCAATTACTTATTAAAACTAAAATAAAGCTCTGGTCCAGTAACTTTATTAGCTTCATATCTGGTCCGTTATCTTTACCAGATTCATTCCTGGTCCGTTATCTTTACCAGATTCATTCCTGGTCTGTTATCTTTACCAGATTCATTCCTGGTCTGTTATCTTTACCAGATTCATTTCTGGTCCGTTATCTTTACCAGATTCATTTCTGGTCCGTTATCTTTACCAGCTTCATATCTGGTCCGTTATCTTTACTAGCTTCATTTCTGGTCCGTTATCTTTACTAGCTTCATTTCTGGTCCGTTATCTTTACCAGCTTCATTTCTGGTCCGTTATCTTTACCAGCTTCATTTCTGGTCCGTTATCTTTACCAGCTTCATTTCTGGTCCGTTATCTTTACCAGCTTCATTTCTGGTCCGTTATCTTTACCAGCTTCATTTCTGGTCCGTTATCTTTACCAGCTTCATTTCTGGTCCGTTATCTTTACCAGCTTCATTTCTGGTCCGTTATCTTTACCAGCTTCATTTCTGGTCCGTTATCTTTACCAGCTTCATTTCTGGTCCGTTATCTTTACTAGCTTCATTTCTGGTCCGTTATCTTTACCAGCTTCATTTCTGGTCCGTTATCTTTACCAGCTTCATTTCTGGTCCGTTATCTTTACCAGCTTCATTTCTGATCCGTTATCTTTACTAGCTTCATTTCTGGTCCGTTATCTTTACCAGCTTCATTTCTGGTCCGTTATCTTTACTAGCTTCATTTCTGGTTCGTTATCTTTACTAGCTCCAATATTTTTTATAATCATTATTCATTTCTATACATTAAATTTCATTTCTTCAGTCTCACTCTCAATATTTCCGCAGTTATTTTTACCATGATTATGTCAGTGGAAGTAGCTACAGTGGTAATCCTCTATAGTGAATGAGTTAGGACGTAGCTACCGCGTATAGTGAACAAATTTTATTGAATCTGCAATGAATACCCATCAATTTTAGAAAACTGATGTCTATTTTATGGTATACTAAAAAAATTGTTCACTAGCTATACGGGTTACATCGTAACTCGTTCACTATAGAGGAGTTATACTATACAGTTATTCTCTTCACCTGTCTGTGGCTGAGTGAAGGACAGTAGTCGCATGAGACCTTCTTTGAACACATCGAACATTCCAGGACAGTCACAGGCGACGTTGCTCTGCACCGTCTCCACCAGAGAGGCGGCAATGAACGGTGTGGCTAAGGCCAGGGCGGTGCACTTCAGCAGCAGGTGCTGACCGAGGGACCGCAGTGAGCTACCAGCAAACACTTCTCTGAAAGGGAAGAATTAGGTAATTCAAATGTATTTAAATAGGGTAAATAATGAATTGTCGGTCAGTTTTACATTTTCAGTCATACAGGAAAAAACTATATATATTATAATTAAAATTAATAAATATAATGATTATTAGCTTGCTAGCTATATCATTCAATCAAATTTGAGAAATGGCAAATCATATAAACATTTATCGATGAAATTTATTGATGAAATTTAGCGATAATATACTTTTGCATCGATAATGAGAAACTTGATCAAAAGTTGAAGCAAACAGAAAGTGGGAAGGAATTTGTTTACTATTAGCCATCATTTGAAGGAAAATAAGACTGATCTAAATAGGTGAAGGTTATTCGAATTCATATTAAAATAATAGATCATATTAAAAAACTTTATATGAATTGAACATCATTCTTCCACAGCAAATGAATTTGAAAAAAATCCAAGTTCAGGAAATGAATAACAATCCTTGAAATCAATATGAAGTCTCAATTCACAAAACGTGTTTGTTTTTTGTTTAATTTATTTATCAAATTTATACTGACTTTGGTAATGGTGTGAATTTTGATATCAAATCCTCTAGTCCAATAGTCAGGCCTTTGACAATTAGAACAGATCCTAGACCCTTCCAGAATATGGTAGATCCCTGGCGACTCTTAATGGCAGCATAGACTATAGTGATGGGTAAGAGGTGATGTCGGCGACTGTTTACGTCTACCTGTAGATATAAAATATCAATTGGATTTTGTTTCTAAAGGAAATTGTAATCAACAATTCAGATAGGTACACTTGAAGCATGATGTATTACATGAATATGAAATCTGAGGCTTGATAGTTTTCAGATCAACTTTCACCAATTAACGGTTGTTGTGTTATATGAATTTCTATATAGAATTGAAATTAACTTAATAACCCAAATATATATATGGTAGCTATATAGTATAAAAACGAGAGGAATAGAAATTTGCAACATTTATGTATTCAAGAGGAGTGCTTTTCAGCAACGTACTTGACACACTCTCCTCAGTACAATAAAAGGGTGGCTGAGAAGATGCTCAGCCAAGAGACCAACACCAACAGACATTTCCGAGTACCTATCACTTCCGCCTTCAGGAGAGTAAGCTGCGGAGAAAGGAAAAAAAGCAGTAGATCAGAACTAGTGAAAAGCGTAATTACTAGTTCCTATATTTATTATGATTGGGAGTTAGAATTATGAGAAGTTATGATAATGATTTATAAATTATAAGATTTTAGAGACCTGCTCTCTTACTCTGATGTCTGGGTGAATTGTGTAGAGACTGAGGCAAGTCAGACGGTCTGTGTGACTGACTGTAGAGTAGAGCTGCTCCAGGGCCTCCTCCCTCAGCATTTGCTCTCTCCCAGAAAGGGTTGTCCTGCTCTTGCAGTCTGGTGTAGAACTGGTAATCATCAAGACCAGCCATTTCTATGGCAAACTGTCACACTTTTAATGAAGGAGATATATTATAGCTAGTATTCTGAAAGGAAAAAATTAGTGTTAAAATAGATTAAATGAATGGTGAAACTAAAGAAAAAACATATATATCTTTATGTGATTTGGATCTTTTTTCTTTTACAGTCAGAAAGAACCCACTTTAGTTATACAGTCCAAAATACTACATAGTACATCTGAATTTTTCTTACGAGATACTTGTATTATATTATTGGTTAAGGTTATATATAATAACAACAACACAAAAAAGGATCCCTCCATCTTGAATAATGAAGAATATACAATTTTATTTCTTAGTAAGATATGAAAGTTATCAGTAAAATAAATGTAAATAAAGAAGGAAATTAAAGATTGTAAAATTGTTCACACAGAAAGGGTTTAAAATGCTCACAAATTTTGCAAATAATTATCAATTGATTCATCCTACCTAGTTAAATATTTAATGCATCTTAGGACCTGGCCTCTGGGTTACAAACTACCTAGGTATTTTATCCAATTAATAGGGTTTCTTTTGTTTTATGACATACTCCGCAGAAAAACTATCTTTGAACTGCTGTATTCTCCGTAAAAAAATTAAATTCAGGAATTTCTATTCCGCAGCTATAGTAAAAAAGTAATCACTCTTTTGAATATACCTTTCTTCCAGTAGGGCTCTGTTTCAGAAGCCAATACATTCCATAACATAGGAGTGATTTACTTGTTATTTAGAGGTTTTGGTTTTCTAACTTTTTCAACCCCTCAAAAGTCGCCAATATACTGGTGATTTTGCACATACTTTAAAACATGGTCCAAAATGACCAGAATTCTCTAAAGTGTCACCAACAATAACTTTCAAGCATAGTAATTAAATTCCAGTCTGTAGAATATGGGAGATATTTGGAATATTCTCTTCAAACAATTTTTAATTGATTCCTATGTTTACATTAATTTTGCTATGAAAAATTCTGAATTAGTCCAAATCAATAAATTTATTTTGCTATAAACGGAATAAGAGCTAAGTCTATGAACACTTTCCCAGTTTCTGCAGACTGGGAATTAATTAGGAAATTGTCTCCAAGAATCAAGATCTTGCAAAAATATTTTTTCCCACAAAAAATGTTGTAGACGTGGAGATTTAAGCATTATTTTAATATTCAAAACTTCGCTATAATTTTAACCTGAATGTTTTCGTATATTTACAGAAACCTATATAATTCATAAGGTATAGAAGTAATAACTAATGAAAGCTAATTAGCTATATTGAATTCTCCTGATACTCCTCCTCCTAAGCACGTCTCCCTCTCCATTCTGAGTAAGTTACCTGTAAATATATAGAATAATTAATATTGTGTAAATATATGTGGTTGATATTATTATATATAGGTTTTGTTAATTAGGTAGGTATATTGTGTAAATAAAACTCTTTTAACTTGTATTACTTTAATAAATAATTATATATTATATCAACAGGGAATAATGTAATGTTACAAAATTATTAATAGTAATCTTCTTTTTCAGAGAGTGTGTCCCTCGCACCTCTCTTACCATACCTCTTAACTCTTATGAAATACCTCGCCTCTTGTAAACCTCCCTACGTTACGTCAATATACCATTCCATGTCCATCTCGTTATTCCTCCTGACCATACCTGCAAAGAAAGAAACCCATTAGCATCTGAAGTCATAATCACAGCAAATAGATAACAACTTGTTTATAGCACACCCGCCTATAACAGTGGCATCTTCGACGGGATGCTGTGATTTGTCCAATCAACAACGTTAAAGAAGATGGGGTTAATGAACTCACCAACTGTTGAGAGGTCAGGAAATGAGGTTGGAGGCGCAAGTGGTGGTATGGCAGAAGGAGCCAGACCAAAGAAGAAAGAGGTAAAGAGGTGTGAGGTTGAGGACAGCAACTTCGGAGTCGACCCGAAGAATGCTGGACACTGGAGGATCGGTGAGGACAATTGGGGAGAGAGCACTAAGAGGAGCAAAGCGAAGAACGAGTATGAGGTTAGGCTGTTGTCAAAAGTTGTTTCATACCAGTCATTGTTACAACAGTTCAGTCTCCCTCAAGTTCGTGCTGACTACATCAACAATAAGTTTGGCAGTGATGTCAGCTCATTCACTCTTCAGGCACTGGACGAACTCAGGTGTTCATTGTTTCCCCAGTGGCATGGAGGATCCCTTGAAGTGAGCCCTGAGAACTTTTCCTCGGCAGCCATCCAACTAGTCAAATTGATGTCCAACTGTCCAGAAACTGCCCCTCACAGGAGGGAAGATGCTTCTCCATTATCCTACGCAGATTGGAATGAGACTCTTGGTTTGTTGGCACAGAATCCTTACTGGACTGACACGGCGTCGGAAGGGCGTTGCACCCATATTGTGAGGGAGTTCAAGGCAATCCCAACAACGAACTTTGAATTCCCAATGGCCAACCCTACTGTATTCCCAACTAAAAAGCAGCCTCTCAGAACACGAAAACTGTCCCTTCTGGAGAGGAAAGTTCGTGGGAGTGAAGAGAGAAGAATTGAAGAGATTGTATTGTCCTCGGATTCGTCAGTTAGTTGCGATTTGAGCTCATCATCAACCGATGTCTCCAGCGGTGACGAAGGAGAGTCAATACTCCAGAGGCACAAGAAGAAAGTTGACAAGAGGGAGATCGTCACACCTCCAATTTTTCAATTGGATGGAAAACTGCACCTGAGGAGCTTCTTGTCCACTTACGAGTCTTTCTTTAAATCCAAGTATATCGGAGACTCTCGAGACAAATGCCAGCTGCTAGAACAGTTCCTCACAGGAGAACTTTTGAATGTTTATAAGATATGTGGAGGTAGAAGGTTGAAGTATAACCAAATGAAAGAGAGACTACTGGCTCACTATAAAAAACAGAAGATAGGTGGAAGGACATACTGGCGCAAGAAATTTGAAGAGGCTACACCAAACCCTGAAGAAACGTTAGATTTGTTTGGCATGAGGCTGATGGAGGTTGCAGAGCTCGCTTTTCCGAATTCACCTAAGGAAGCTGCTAAGACGCTGAGGCACACTTTCCTCACGCAGATTCCTTACAAAATTAAGGAGAAGATCGTAGACATGGAGAAGGTAATGAGGGCAACATCTGGAGGTTCACAGAAACACCTCAGCTTTTCCGCCATCATGCAGCTTGCAGCGGACCTTCAGACTGAGTTGCCACGCTCTCATACTATCATGTGGTCTGACGAAGTGCAAAAACACGTTCCAGGACGGCGTGACGGAAACAACAACTTAGAAGGTGAGCTCTCTCGTGATAGGCAGTTTTGGTCACAGAGTCGTTTCCGTCATAGAACCCCTGATCGTAGTGGCCGCAGCGTGGATGATCGTAGCTTTGCACGTAAACCTGAGAAGAGATGGCAAGCAGAATCTCCCGATCATTGGCAGTCTTCCTATCAAAAACCATGGCGCTCACCGGATTTCAGAGAAAATGAAAGACAACGATCTTCTTCAAGACAGTGGACGCCAGAGAAGCCTAAGAGGCAAGACTCTTCAAATAGCCAGCGGAAATTCTGTTCCTTTTGTGGAAAGAAAAACCACAATGAGAGTAGCTGTTGGCGGGCACAGAACGCTTGCCTCATATGCGGAGGTGAACACAAGATGAAGGACTGCTCAAGATATAATCCAAAGTTGTCCCGCAACGAATCTGAAGCGTCAAACTAGCGTCTCTCAATTCCACGGGGAGGGAATTGAGATGGAGGAACGTAGTCCCCAATAAACCTTCTGTGAACGACGCTAAGGAAACTGTAGCACCCTCACAAGGAAGACTGAATGAAGAGGATAGAACGGGAGGAGAGAAGAATAAGGAAGAAGAACCGAATTGGAGACCTCACAAAATTATAAATTTATTGCATGAGTCTTCTCCTAATAATTTTAAAATTGATGTAAAACTTAATAAAATTCACAATACCAATGCAATTATTGATTCAGGCGCTGCCTATTCATTAATTTCTTATTCTTTAGCTAAGGAACTTGATCTTGCCATTATTCCTAGTGAAATTAAACTTAAAGTTTTAGGTAGCGAAGTAGTGGTAACTGAGGGAAAGACTAGATGTTCATTGCAAATAGGTAGTATCATGTTTGAAGATAATGATTTCCATGTATTTCCTAATAATTGTGTTATGAATAGTTATCTGTTTCTAGGAGTGGATTTCTTGAAGGCAAACTCGATCGAACTCTGTATAAATGATAAATTAATGGTAAAGCATGTTGATGATCAGAGTGCCATAGAAATCCACTTAACTGATTCAGGAAACGTTGAAAGAACTGTATTTAGGAATATCAATTGTTACGCTGATCAAACTGTGGACCTAACGCGCGGTGTGTCATGTAGAGTCCCAATTAGATTTGCTATTCCCCTTGATCAATCAAATTATGAACAATTTCTTATGTATACTGATGATCAAATGGAGAGTAAGCTAGCTAAAGACACTCGAGGCTTATCAGGCATAATTAGCGCAGGTACTAACTCTATCTTGTGTGTGGCACCTGAAAGATCCTCCGTTATCAAGGATGGTCAGGTAGTAGGATCAGTGTCCACTGTGGTCGAGCTACCTCCAGATGAGGACAGAGATGAGCTATTGGTGGAGGACGATCAGCTACTGGACCAGGTTAAATTGCCTGAGTTAACTGAATCTCAAAGGATCCAGGTAATGGATACACTTCATACGGTGAGGAAGGTGTTCAGTGCAGGTGAATTTGATTTGGGTCACGCTCGAGTAACTGAGCACAATATCAAATTGAGTAATGATACCCCAATTTACATTAGGCCAAGAAGATTCTCTCCGCCAGTGGCAGATGAGATAGAAAGGCAATGCAAGGAGCTTCACTCACTTGACATCATTGAGCCGAGCGTCTCCCCTTGGAATGCACCTATTGTACCAATTATGAAAAAGGGTGGTGGCCTTAGAATGTGTCTTGATTATCGTAAATTAAATAAGGTCACCATTCCTGAACGACACCCTATGCCTAACTTATCCGACTCATTATTTGGATTGTATGGCACTAAGTGGTTCACTAGATTAGATTTAGTAAAGTCCTATTACCAAATTCCGATTGATCAAGAATCTCGGAGCTACACGGCCTTTGCTACTCCGAGGAACCACTGGCAGTTCAAGAGGCTGAGCTTCGGGCTACGCAACGCACCTTCTGCATTCCAGCGCCAGATTCAGGCTGTGTTAGGTTCGTTGCCATCCAGCAAGGTAATAATTTACATTGATGATATTCTGATCATGGGTGATTCGTTTAACGAGCATTTAGAACTTGTATATAAGGTACTGAGAACTTTAGAAAACTATAAACTAAAGATTAATGCATCTAAATGTGATTTTTTTAGAACGGAAGTAGAGTTCTTAGGACATATAGTTAGTATTAATGGTATAAAGAAAACTCCCGAATATGTGAACAAAATTCACGACTACCCTAAACCAAAGACCAAGGGCGAATTGAGGGAATTTTTAGGTTTAATCAATTTCCAACGTAAGTTTTTACCTAATTGTTCTGTCATGCAGCGACCTTTGTCCTGCCTAACTAGCGGTAAAAGAAATAGTGAGCTGGAGTGGACTGGTGAGATGGACGAGGCGTTTGAGGCACTGAAGACTGCGATGGCTGACGAAGTGGAACTCGCCTACCCGGACTACTCCAGTGATGCAGCAAGTCTTGAGTTGTGGGTCGACGCATCAAACTTCGGGGCAGGCGCGTACCTCGCTCAAACTCAAGGTGAATGTCATAGAGTCATAGGCTTCGCATCCATGATGTTCACTGGTGCACAACTCAACTACTCTACTTTGGATCGGGAGCTGACGGCACTGAGGTGGGGAATTAAGACGTTTAGGCCATTTCTTCACGGTGTCCCCTTCATTCTGTTCACCGACCACCAACCTCTAGTTCATCTCCACAACATGAAGCTAGTGTGTTCTAGGCTTGCACGCACGGTTGAAGAGCTGTCGGACTATGTTTTCGAAATCAGGTACGTCCCAGGACAACTGAACACAGCCGCTGATGCACTGTCACGCATCCAGAGCATCCCTCCTGAACACTCCCCTGCTGACAATGGTTCTCTACCTTGCGGTCTGATGGTTGATGGTGTTCCTGTTCCTGGTGGAGGTGAGTCTATGCTGGTAAGTCTTCATAAATGTCTGACGAGAGATCCACACGAGGAAGTCTTCACCGGTGATGTGCAACAACTAAGAGAGAGATTGGTAGATGAAATTCTGAATAACCATGAGAAATACAAGCTTTCCTTAGATAGAATAACTAGGAGAAATCTACGCCTTATGCGTTTCCCTGGTCAATTACCATCTTATGATCTATTGATAGCAGCCAGTCGTATTTTTAAAATCAGCATTCATGTGTATTTCTGGCCTACTTCTCCTGTTGTTTACCAATTTGAAGCATATGACAAGGTAATACAATTGCAGTGTTTGAGTGGTATTCACTTCAATCCACTAGTAGAATTGAACAATTATAAGTTGCCAAATGTGGAGAGTTGTTCAACCTATACAGTCCAACGTCCTGAATTGCCTTTATCTTTTACCAATACTGATCATGTTGACGATTGTGATTACGATATTGAGAATGTTAACATTAATCTAGTTGTTTCCTCCATTCACGATTGCTCACATGCACGCTGTTCTCTTCCAAAGGTTAATATCACTATAGGTGACGTTAAATGTTGTGCTATCCTTGACACGGGAGCGGAGATCAGCTTGATGTCCGGTTCTGTTCTGGAGAAATTGACTGGGGATGTACAGGTAGTTAAAGGACAGGTATGCGATATTGTTGGATTTTCGGGGCATCGAAAAACCATTACAGAGACTGCTGAAACTTTACTTGACATTGATGATTTTAAATTAAATACGCCACATAAATTTGCTATAGTAGAGTCTGATTGTTTTCCGTATTGTTTATTGCTTGGCTGTGATTTTATTATGAAATATCAATTGGAAATATGTTTTATGTCTGGTCAATTAAAACAGAGAGGTAATCCGATATGCACTCTTAAAATGGAAGACATGGAACCTCTATCACCAGTTGTATTACCTGTAGCTTCTTTTCCTACTAATTCTCCCACTCTTCAAGTAAAATGCAATGATAATGAATTTAGATTTGAATTGGAAGGAGCTACACCGTCTGTAACGGGATTAGCCTTGATAAAAGATAGCGATTCTCTTAAATTATTACAGTCGAGTTGTGAAGAACTAAGGACTCTTTATAAATTATTAAATAAAGGAACTGATGTTAAATTTTGGCCTGTCAAAGTAAAACGATTTAGACGACATCGTACAAGCTTATCACTAGAGAATGGACTGTTGATGTATTGTAATGTGGTAATTGTACCTTTCCATTTTCTTGTTAGTACAGCATTAGTCCTGCATAATGAATTAGCGCACATTGGCCGAGACAAACTCATTAATGTTATAAATAACGTGTTCTGGCATCCCTCTAGATATATGGTGTGTGATGATGTCTGTTCAACTTGTTCTGATTGTCAATTAGTTAAGGATTTTAGGCAGACCGCGGCTCCACCGGTGCAGAAGATACAGTCGAGCTTCCCCTTTGAGCTTGTCGCGGCTGACCTGGTATCTTTCCCACGCTCACGCCATGGTTATATAGGTTGCTTGACCGTGGTCGACCATTATTCGAAGTGGGTGGCAGCCATACCTATCAAGGACAAAAGGAGTTCTACAGTGGTAAGGGCGTTTAAGACCCAGATTTTCCCTTTTGTCCCTAGGATCCCCACAGGTATCCTGACTGATAACGGACCAGAATTCACGTCTGAGGAGTTCAATGAGTTCTTGGAGGAGCACGGAGTGAAGCACAGATTGACGACGCCTTACCAGCCTACTTCGAATGGAGCCATTGAGCGCGTCAATCGTACCATTAAAAACTTGCTGAGAAGTTTAGGTAGCGCTGGAGGTGACTGGGAGGAATTTCTCCCTAAGGCTCTCATCACTTATAATAATACGGTCCATGTGGAGTTAAGTATGTCCCCTTCTGATTTTCTTCTCACTAAACCTCACAATATGGAACTAAATTCGGCTATAAGTCCGGTAGTTAATACATGGAGACCCGGCCACCCTAATTTCATTCCATTTAATGTTGGTCAAAAGGTTTTGCTCAAAACGCAAACTAAAGGATTTTTATCCACTAATAAATTTTTACCTAATTTCCAAGGCCCCTTTGAAATAGTTGTTGCCCATCCCAATGGCTTAACTTATGAAATTAAAGATTTGAATAATGGCCAAATATCGAGGGCACACTACAGTAAACTAAGACTATTCAAATCCCCCCCTGATTATATCATTAACCACCCGCAATTTAAAATTAAAACTAATGATAACTTGACTTATGTTGACAACGATAATGACAGCGTCATTTTTCCAGGTGTTGGTGGCGGATTCATCAGTCCCGGCTGCTCTGACTCATCCCTCGACTCGTCCTCGGATAGCAGCTCTGGTTTCTCTGGTTTTGCTACAGATGCGCCACGAGAAGGTCGGCTACCAATCACTACTAACGAAAACTCGCCTAACGCTCATATCTTTACTTCGACGGGTGACTCCTGCATTAGCTGTTTGCTGGGAAAGTCTAAGGCGTCCCCAGACTGTGCCGACACTACAGAGGATCTTGCAGATTGTCTTGCTGCCCTGAGGTCGAGTCTGGGATGGTCAGAAGACGCTGGACTGTTGGATCCGTGTAGGGATGATGTAGTTGTGGTTGATGAAAAACGTAATGAATATAGTCTGTTAGATTGGTCATTTAGTAGTACGGGTACTTTTGAATTACCTTCTATTGATTCAACAGAAATGATGGATCGTGAATTTGAAACCCACTCGTTAATTTTACACCTAAGTTCCCCTAGGGAAAGCTGTGCCGAAAATTCAGATTTTGAAGGCTTTGGTGATAAAGAGGATACTAACGAACTCTATCAAAGATCTGATATAATAAGGAATATTTTGGAAAAGAAAAATTATCCCTTTATTAAGACCACTTCTAGTGTAGAATCCTTTAACGAGAGAAATTTGCGGTCTAAAGGACCAATAAAGGATCTTCCTTGGGTCCAAAGTAAAGCGATCGAACGCGTTAGGTCCAACAAATTATCAAAATATGACAGCGCGTAGGTCTATATGTATAGTGTTCAATTGAATGAGCGTAAATTTATTTTCTATACTATGAAAGTTCTCATTTTTAAATATTTCTAATAGCTAAATAATATTTTTCGATTATTTTAACGTTTGTCTCCCAAAGGAGGGGGGAGAGACAGTACTTATTTACTTTCAATTTCAGCCAAACGTTAAAAAATATATATATATATATATGTGATAACGTTAAATTTGGTGTAAAATTCTATATTGAAAATTATATCGTTTAAATAAATTTATTGTGTTCCAATTTTATAGGAACTTTTAGTCATTATGTAAATAAAACAAAAATTATATTGAGTAGAATTGTATTGTTGTAGGTAGGGATATGTAAATAATTATGTAATCTTGTTAGGTATATCAAATTCTTTTAATTTTAATGTTTAAAATAAAATAAATGAAATTATACCTCAGTTTGGTGGGAAGGCATGTAGACGTGGAGATTTAAGCATTATTTTAATATTCAAAACTTCGCTATAATTTTAACCTGAATGTTTTCGTATATTTACAGAAACCTATATAATTCATAAGGTATAGAAGTAATAACTAATGAAAGCTAATTAGCTATATTGAATTCTCCTGATACTCCTCCTCCTAAGCACGTCTCCCTCTCCATTCTGAGTAAGTTACCTGTAAATATATAGAATAATTAATATTGTGTAAATATATGTGGTTGATATTATTATATATAGGTTTTGTTAATTAGGTAGGTATATTGTGTAAATAAAACTCTTTTAACTTGTATTACTTTAATAAATAATTATATATTATATCAACAGGGAATAATGTAATGTTACAAAATTATTAATAGTAATCTTCTTTTTCAGAGAGTGTGTCCCTCGCACCTCTCTTACCATACCTCTTAACTCTTATGAAATACCTCGCCTCTTGTAAACCTCCCTACGTTACGTCAATATACCATTCCATGTCCATCTCGTTATTCCTCCTGACCATACCTGCAAAGAAAGAAACCCATTAGCATCTGAAGTCATAATCACAGCAAATAGATAACAACTTGTTTATAGCACACCCGCCTATAACAATGTCTTCAAAGATCTTTGGTGACATGGATGGACTTTGCAGACTGGGTGGCAGAATGGTGGAAGGAGTTTTTAGTTGAAATTTCAGACTTTTGAGTACTAAACTTAATTATTGAATGGTCCTGGGACCTGCAGGAGAAATGGTTTATTAAACATAATTGATGAATGTTCCTGCGGGAGAATGTTTATTAAACTTAATTAATGAATGTATTTATATTTTATGTTCCTGCGGGAGAAATGGCACATTAATCTATTAAACTTAATTGTTGAATGTTCCTGCAGAAAAAATGGTTTATTATTGATGCTATTGCTGCAACTGCAGGAATAAATGATTCCATATTCTGCAGACTGGGCTAGTGGATTCTGGCAAAGTCATCACTCGCCAGACTGCAAAAGATGCACATTCAGTCTCCAAATATGGGATATTATCATATTCTCTCCGAAATTTTTTGAATAATTCCTATATTTACATTAATTTTGCTACAAACAGAATAAGAGATCTATACGAACACTTAAACAGTTTCTGCAGACTGGCAAATATTTAATTTTAGGGGCAATTTGTCTCTAAATATTTTCAAATTTCTCTCCAAAATGGCCAAAAATTTAGGATCTTGTTAAGATCATGCACCCCAGTATAACCTTGTAAAGATCATGCACCCCAGTAAAAAGCTTGTAAATATCATGCACCCCAGTAAAAAGCTTGTAAATATCATGCACCCCAGTAAAAAGCTTGTAAATATCATGCACCCCAGTAAAAAGCTTGTAAATATCATGCACCCCAGTAAAAAGCTTGTAAATATCATGCACCCCAGTGAAAAGCTTGTAAATATCATGCACCCCAGTAAAAAGCTTGTAAATATCATGCACCCCAGTAAAAAGCTTGTAAAGATCATGCACCCCAGTAAAAAGCTTGTAAATATCATGCACCCCAGTAAAAAGCTTGTAAATATCATGCACCCCAGTAAAAAGCTTGTAAATATCATGCACCCCAGTAATTAGCTTGTAAATATCATGCACCCCAGTGAAAAGCTTGTAAATATCATGCACCCCAGTGAAAAGCTTGTAAATATCATGCACCCCAGTAAAAAGCTTGTAAATATCATGCACCCCAGTAATTAGCTTGTAAAGATCATGCACCCCAGTAAAAAGCTTGTAAATATCATGCACCCCAGTAAAAAGCTTGTAAAGATCATGCACCCCAGTAAAAAGCTTGTAAATATCATGCACCCCAGTAATTAGCTTGTAAATATCATGCACCCCAGTAAAAAGCTTGTAAATATCATGCACCCCAGTAAAAAGCTTGTAAATATCATGCACCCCAGTAAAAAGCTTGTAAATATCATGCACCCCAGTAATTAGCTTGTAAATATCATGCACCCCAGTGAAAAGCTTGTAAATATCATGCACCCCAGTAAAAAGCTTGTAAATATCATGCACCCCAGTAATTAGCTTGTAAAGATCATGCACCCCAGTAAAAAGCTTGTAAATATCATGCACCCCAGTAAAAAGCTTGAAAATGTCATGCACCCCAGTAAAAAGCTTGAAAATATCATGCACCCCAGTAAAAAGCTTGAAAATATCATGCACCCCAGTAAAAAGCTTGAAAATATCATGCACCCCAGTAAAAAGCTCTAAAATATCATGCACCCCAGTAAAAAGCTTGAAAATATCATGCACCCTAATAGAAAGCTTGCACCCAAGAGTGCCTCTGTGCCTGTATCTGTGATACAACAATGGGTGTTATTTATTGGAGTTAATATCATCCTTTCAAAGATGGCTCACAAAGTATTCCGAGTAGTGATGGAACGATAACAAAAAATTTAACGATTCTGATACGATTCCGATTCTATCCAAATTAATGATTCCCGATACCTGATTAAGTGTTTATTGGGCTAGATATTTAGCTACCTAATGATATCATACCAAGTACCATAATAAATCTTCAATTTATTTATAGTTTCATAAGTTATTTTGTACTGTTAATATGTTTATATGTAGCCTGAAACTTATATGATAAAGCCAGAAATGTTTTATTGAAACTCTTTTAACACCTCAGTTTTCATTTTATTGACTAATCATTAATGTAAATACTAAAAGTAAATTTTATAAATCATTGATTCATAGCTAATAATTTGATTCCACTCTAAACATTCCTTTAAAAAAAATCCTTAATGATATTGTAAGATTAGCAACTCTGGACAGTCTGGTAATTGTAAGATTAGCAGAGTTACCCGATTTCCTCCTCGCTGAAAATTTACTACTGCTCCCTATGGAAATTTTGCAACATCTTGAAGCATAAACTAAGTTAATTGTAAAACTATTGGAAGTCTGGAATATATTTAATTTAATTATTGTACAAGATCTTTAACTAGTTACTAACTTATTGGGCAGTAATGCGTTGGATCATATCTAGAAATACATGGTAGCTACTCTTTAAGTTATACTTATTACCGCATTACATATAATACACAAATAATCGTTTTAGGTATCGGAATCGCCCTAAAATTATGGAACAACAATACCTTGGAAAACCCCGATTCTCCGATTATTCCGATACGATTCCGAATAATCGTCCCATCACTAATTCCAAGAAATTGTTCTTCCCCTTATGAACAGCGATTCAGCTACAGTCATAATAAATCATTATTTTTAGTAATTGATTTATCTTTTTTTTTAATAAATTGTAATATTTAAAAAAATGTTCAATTAATCCTATTATACATTCATTTAATCTTGTTAAGATCATGCAACCCAGTAAAAAGCTTGTAAAGATCATGCACCCCCCAGTCTGCAAAATAATTAATTTTAGTAGGGGTTTAACGTCTGCTTCGGAACCAAAGGCCATATCGCTGACGTCAAAAGGAAATTAAGTACAAGGGACTAGAAGAAGCAGTCAGATAGGAAAGTGGCTCCATGAACAAAGTCACTTACCACCATCAATGACAATGCTCATGGATGCAGAAAAGATATTCCGTGAATGCAGTCACTTACCAAGGAATGTGACGAAACGGGACACAAGCACCGGTGGCTGCACTCACGGATGGAAGAGAAAAATGAAGAGGTGATAGTAAATGAAGCCTACGAGCCTACCTAACACAAAAATCTAAAACCTCGTAGTTGAAGAGCATAACCCCTAGCGATATCCTCTAAAACTGCAAGTAGCGTTAAAAAAATGATAAACATGGTAAAAATGAAAATAAGTCTGCAAAATAATGAAATATTGGAGATATTCTCTCTGAACAATTTTGAATTAATTCCTATATTAACATTAATTTTGCTACTAACACTTCCGAATTAATCCCTATATTTACATTAATTTTGCTACGAACAGAATAAGAGACCTCTATGAACACTTTACCAGTTTCTGCAGACTGGATGCACACCAATAACATCTAGGAGACTGGGGTTAGTGGCCGTGGGGTGCATGATCTTAACCCGCGCACAACTTTTGGGCATCTAGGTAGACAGCGAAAAGTGAGATGTGGCATATCAGCAAAATTAGAGTCGACTTACATCAAAATTCGTGTCTCCGTGAGCTCTTCCTAATGATGTGGGTCAAATAGGGGTGGAAGTTGGTGGTAGGAAGTAAGACGGGAGAATAGGTTTAGTTACCTGCTCATGATCAATCTGTGTGCTAAAGTTACGGGTGAGGTGTGTGGCTGCACACGCTAGCTGTGTACCTAGGTAGACAGTTTGTAATTGTTTTCCAGAAAATTGCTCGTAATTTCTGAATTATAATAGTTAGATGAAAAATTAAGACACCGTCAGATTTAGCATAAAAAACCTCTATCGAAATACATCACAAAATATTATGAAAATACCATAGAAAAAAATGGCATATGTTCTCCAAAACATATTTTATTCAAACATCTACAGACTTTGGACCATTATTTCGCAAATTTGGTCAAATTTTCAGAATTTCTGTTCAAGGTAGCATGAAGAACAACATCTTCCCTTTCGAATAACATTTGAGTGACACCTTTACCTATCCAAATGAACGTGTGGTTAACTGTACAGCAAACCCTGTTTTTGAGTCAAATTTTAGGTGTTGCCCATGCGTGCACGGATTAACATGATCCAAAATTCTCTTCAGGACAGTAATTACATGTAAACATATAAATTAATTGAAAAATTGTTGCCAGATAATTCAGGAGACCAATTTGAAAATTTCAAGGCCTCAACAGACAACAATTGCCAGATAAACTTCACAACTTCATGCATCTTTCACGAATTGCAGTCTGGCAAAGTCAGTGGATTTAAAATTCCAGTCAGCAAAATGTGTCCAGTGTCTCTTCTCCTGCAGAGATTTTAATTTGAGAGACAGTTACTCTTTGACTCTCAGTAGCAGATTCAGAATCTCACGCAGCTAAATTAATGGTAACATAGGAATTTATTCAAAATCTCCCGCAGCTAAATTAATGGCAACATAGGAATTAATTCAAGATCTCCCGCAGAGATCTCTAATTTCTAAAATTAAATCAAAAACTCTCGCACAGAGTCTTAGAAAAATGTTCCATATTCTACAGACTGACAGACTCCAGACCCAAGTAATAAAGCATGTCCAAACTCGCCATTTTAATGCCGAGTTTGTGACAGTTATTTTGAGCCCTTCAAATGCAAATGGCGAGTTTTATCTATTTTTCTCTTATGCTACAATGTTATTTTGGAGAGAATTTATGAAAATTTGATCATTTTGGAGAGAATTTGTTGAATTTTGGAGAGAGCTGGAGAGACAAATGGTGAGTTTATGAGATATAGGGTGTTTGTGCCAGTAATCGGCATACCTCTAGTAATCGGAATAGCAGACACATTGAGCATAATTTTCTATATAATATATTAAGGAATAGATGCATACGTACTAAATTATTAAAGAATCAACCACTATAATTGATTAGTAATTCTTTCTAATCATTTAACCACACAAATTAACAGGTAGCTTCCAATCATTGTCGGAAAGTCAAGTTATCAGTCAGTTCGTTGTATTTTTCATAAGAGAACGGTTCCTCTTTGAAACTCCTGAGTGTGTTTCAGTAGCTTTTAATGTACAAGGTGTATGTTTTTCTAGATGTACATTTTACGATCTATCAGTGCATTTTAAAATTTAAGCAAACAAATACTTACTTTTTATTTAAAATGGTAGTCCGATCACTAGATTATCAGAACATCTAATTTTAATGTTCAGACAGACTGGCCGATTAAACATAGAATCCATTCGTCCACCCTGACGATTACTGGAAAAACTTCCCGTCATGCGTCCGATAACAAACTGGTATTTTAACTAATTAATTTATATCGTTACATTGGCCGATAACATTAATGAATAAATTTTGAGATAGTAAAGCTTGTATATTCTCCGAATAAAATACGTTATTACATATGATTACTTTAATAATACCCACTTGAATAGTGTCACGTGTGAATTATATATGGCGTTTGTCAATAACCAAAATACGTAAAATTCAATCAGAAGGATTTAGAATCAACAGAAACCCGGACTTCCACTCCAGGTTGTGACGTCATTGATAGCGACAAAGAATGGTTGAATCTACATCACAATAGTGGAAGAGGGCAAACTAGAGGGAATGTAGACGGCATATATATCGGCATTTATTTTTTAAGGGGACATTCGAATTATGTCCCGTTTAAACTTAAACAAAGCAACAGTTATTTAGGGGCCGAAAATTACTTTTTCAATGAAAATCTAATTGAGGTAAATCAATTTCAAAATAATTTTATCAGTAAATAAAATGTGTTATAGACTTATAGTTAGCATTATAATAAGGGTAAGATATCTGCAACTAAATAGACATGAAATGCACATGACAATTACGGCTTGCTTTTATTTAAGATAGTTACCCCTTTTTCGGAACTATTAAAATCAAAGAAAACGTATAGACGCTAAAACTAAATTAATTGATATTACTAAATACCAATCTGAGTCTTCTGAGAAATGAATAAATTAAGCATTGATTGTCAATTTTAAAATATCTGAATATAATCTATGTATACTTGGCAGACGAATCAAATATATAATAAACCTTAATTTAAAGTAGCCGTTGATTCTTAAAGCGGCTGGGTAATTATTTCCTCTTGCATGAAGAAGGTAGCAGTTGTAGGAGCTTCAGCTTATGTAAATAAATAATCACATTTATATAAAAATAACTTAGTTTTCAATTCTGGTGTATGGCAAACAACAATGTATAACATGTTAAAACTTTCGAATGAAATGACAACACTAAAATATAACGTATTTTTAACCATTGACGAAGTGTTTGATTGTGTGTATGGCCTATGGGTAGGTAATAATAATATAAGCATAATACTTACTATTACTTAGTACAGTAGGAATTACGTTAATAAAAAATACATATTGATTGTATAGATATTAGGTATGACTAAATCTATTACTAGTAATTAGAAGCGGGAGAATAATTATACCATGATCAGTCACTAATCAACAAGTATGACGAACATTAGTTCCTTATGATTGGCCACCTGACGATAATAGAATTGGAAGTGACCAAACATAGATATTGCTATGACGATTACTAGCATTTTAGACTAATGGGACATTTTTACTTTTAATTGCATAAGTAATAATATAAATGTGTTTATGTGCAAAGCGATTGGAAAGATAAAAATTCCAGCTTTGTAATGATAGTTGCATCGCGTTGGTAGCGTTTATATGCGACTTGTTATTGTTATTTGTTTTTAATCTATCCTTAAGTGACCGATTACTGGCACAAACACCCTACTATTTTACTTGGCTCCATACTGTATTTCATTGTAACTTGTAAATTCCACTGACATGTTGGTGGAATGTTTTCCTCTGTGAAATTAATATTCTGGCAAAGTCAGTGGACTTTTAGCTTTTTATTGCTATGTCCCCAATTATTTTTGGTGGGAAAATGGAGAAAATGTTGGTGGATCAGCCAAATTACTGGAAATTTATGGTGGATTTTATCAGTTTTTTGAAAAAGTCAGCAGGATTTTGTGCCAGACTGCCAGTCTGTATTTCATGGTAAATTCCACCGACATGTCAGTGGAATTTTTTTCCCCTTAAAAATAATATTCTAGCAAAGTCGGTGGATTTTTAGCTATTTATTCCTATGTTACATGTTACCATTAATTTTCAGTGGAAAAATGGGTAAAATGTTGCCTGGTGGATGTCCAGTCTGCAGAATGTGTCTCTTCTCCCGCAGAGATTTTAATTTGAGAGAGAGTTACTCTCTGAATCTCAGCAGCAGATTCAGAAACTCCCGCAGCTAAATTAATGGTAACATAGGAATTAATTCAAAATCTCCCGCAGCTAAATTAATGGTAACATAGGAATTAATTCAAGATCTCCCGCCCAGACTGCAGGAACTGGTAAAGTGTTCTCCAAGAAATCCACCATTTTGCCTTCTGTCCTCAGTAAAATACATGTAAACATAGGAGGAAATTAAGGATTGTTCGCACAGAAAATGTTAAAAATGTCCCATATTCTGCAGACTGGTCTCCCGCAGAGATCTCCAATTTCTAAAAATTCAATCAAAAACTCCCGCAGAGAGTCTTGGAAAAATGTTCCATATTCTGCAGACTGGGTGGATGTCACTGGATCAGCCAAATTACTAGAAATTTATGGTGGATTTTTTTAGCTTTTTCAAAAAGTCGGGTGGAATTTTGTGCACCAAATACAGACTGGATTTTGAGCACCAAATACAGACTGGATTTTGAGCACCAAATCCAGTCAGCAAAAGATGCATGAAGTTGTGAAGTTTATCCAGGCTCCAGCGACTGTTGAGGCCTTGAAATTAGTTTCCTGAATTATCCGGCAACAAATTTCTAATTAATCCCTATGTTTACATGTACTAATGTCTAATGTAGCTAATTAGTGGAGAGAATTATGAAATTTTTGGCCATTTTGGAGAGATATTGGAAAATCTTTGGAGACAAATTGCCCCAAAAATTAAATATCTGGAGACTGATTGTGAATGCTTTGCAGTCTGGCACCAAATACAGACTGGTGCAGAGAGCAGACTAGTGGATTTTTAGCTATTTTTATTCATTGATTCCTAGGTTACAATTAATTCACAGGGTAACTTGGGAAAATGTTGCGTTGCCGTTGGTGGATCAGCCAAATTAATGGAAATTGTTAGGTAGTGGATTTTTTCCAACTTTTTGAAAAAGTCAGTGGGATTCCAGATTTTGTGCACCAAATACAGACTGGGATTTGTATAAATTGTATTCTTAACATACCTATTTACAATTTCCCATCGGCATCCCAAAACTAATGGTAGGCCTTAATACATAACTAAAAGTCCTCCAACTTTGTAAGAATATTTATTTTAGAGAGATGAAATGTCAGCTAGACAGCTAATTTATCCGCCTATACTGGCTATACTATACAAATACAATAAATTTACCATCAAGATTCCTGCCACTTGCCAGTGGCAGTGCCACTACCAATATAAACTCAGAAACTGGATATGTGATCTCCTAGAAATCCTTTATTTCAGTTACTTTTCAGCCAATAATTGTAAATACAGGAGAAATTAAGGATAGGTTGGACAGAAAATGCTTAAATATATAATAATACTGCCAGTGCACAATGGATGAATGAATCACATGTCAAGTTGTCAACTGACACTTTACGGATAGGCACCATTTTTTTCCGAGAGCAGAAAGCTATTTAAATGTACCGCATGAAATGTTACTCATAGATTCATTTGATACAAAACATCAAACTAACTTCGTTTAAATGAAAAAGAGGTAACTATAGGTCTTAACGACCAGCAAAGTTAGGTTTTGATATATAATTGAATAAATATGTACTATGTAAATTTAATATATGTAGTAAAATATTGCCATTGGTGTAATATAAACGATATTTCATTTTACTTTTTGATTTGAAGGTCCTTTCCAGGCTCAAGGAAAAAAATGAGTTTATGTATTACATAATATCATAGAACTGAGGTCTAGGATTATTATTCTGCATACTGCATACAATTCAGTTCAGTATATATTCTTTTATTTGCTTTTTTAAAGTTTTCACACTCTGTGTGCAACAATTATTGTATGAATCACTAACCTGAAGCTGAGAAGAAGATTGTACCTACACTCTTTGTTTTGATTTCAAATTTGAATTTTATAAACAAACAATGCGTTTTCGACCTTCATTTAATGTTTCTAAAATAAAATTATCCACTCTTATACCTTTTCACGATTATTAATTGAAATTGTTATACCAAATGCCTAGTTCATATTCAAAACAAATGGTGTACATTCGTTTCTTCAGACTGAAAATTAGCAAGTAGGAAATGAATAAAATGAGTATTGAAAAGTTTTGATTATTAAAATACTTAAAAGCATATAAAATTAAAAATATGTTATCAAATTAAATGCGGGAATTGCTGAAAAATGATATGAAACCTTAACCCCATTGATTAAAGCCAGACAAACCTTTAAAAACAATTCTCATCGATGTACCAAAAAAAAAGATTTTTTTATTGATGAAAAGTATAAAAAAAATGAACAACAATTCATCAAACCCCTGTATAATTTCCTAAAGATAGGATATTTTCGGGTATTATTAGTAAGAAGTATTATGTACTTTGGAAATTTCTGTTTTAAAAAGCTCCATCTGAATTTGACAGCAAGAACTAAAGCAACAACAACATTTGGTCACTTTGATGTTTATCAATACATTGCACATTAAAGTTAGCACAGGAAATATGGAATTCATTTAATAATGAGACTACCCAGGTAGCAAGCAGATATTGGGGCAATATTGGGGCAATATTGTAATCTTGGGACAATATTGGAATATTGGGACAAATATTACCCCAATATTGGGGTAATATTGTGTTATTTCTCACATTGCACGGAATATTGCCCCAATACTAAAGCAATGTTGGTTTCAATATTAGCTTGTTGATGATATTATACATTTTTTTATATTGATTGGTTTCTTTCATATCCGTTAATCGTTCTAAAAATTTTATTTGATCAATTTAATATTAATTATTAATATCGGGTTCATTATTGGGGAAACATTGCCCCAATATTCGGAATGATAATATAATTTTTGCATTGAATTATATCAATTTGACAAGTGAGTCAAATTTAAATTGTAAAATTGTGATTTGGAAGATCTTAGTTTCAACAGTTTGAGATATATACTATATTAAAATGGTCAAAATTTGGGCGAAATTCGTTGAAATATAATAGCTGAAACTAAATTATCAGATATTATTCAAAAATAATAGTTAATAAATAACAACTAGATAATTAAAGTATACATATTTTTTTCATTTATTTAGGTACTATCGCGGAAAAGTGTATCCGTCAGCTTTTGTAGTATGCTATTTTAGCAGTTTTGACCTTTCTTATTTCTTGCATGTGGCATTTTAGAGAGTATTCCTCCGCGTTCAAAAATCCCCCAATAAGGAGGAGCCTATTGTTGGGGTAAAATGCTAGGGTAATTGGGTGAAATGGGGGATTAGATATGTGTATCTAGAGGAGGGACGAAGGGGGGGGGGGTGATTTATATAGATTTCTGACAAATGATTAGATATTATTTTTGTATTATTTAAATTAAAGTATAAACATATAGTTTCATTTGTATCATCCATGCAATGTTCATTTTGTAATGAATACATGTATTTTTTTTATAATTTGAAATGCATATTTATAATTTTGAAATTTTCCATTCAATTAACCTTGGTATATATTTCGTACGATTTACTCTTGTATGTTTTTATCAATTTACTTTCGACCAATTGTCGTTCTAATATTGAAACTAATAAGTAGTAACTATTCGAATTTGAGGTTAAAGTAGATTTCTAGCTTTAGCTTTATCAAATCTCATTAATTCCAAAAATATTATTTATGACAACCATTCACACAAGAACATTAAACTAATCCTCTTCAGATATGATTTTAAATAACTTCGCTTCTTTTACACCTTTAAATTATTTGTTCTCCTATAGGCTATATTATTAAAACTATAATACACGTTTTCAAATTTGTGATAAATGTCTATAGTTTTACTTTTAGTTTTGTCAAATCTTATTCCACGAATATTTTATATTATAATCATTCACACAAGAACACTTAATCGTCTAAAGATATGATTTTTTATAGCTTCGCATTTTTTTCAAATTTAAATAATTTGCTGGACGGGATATATAACCTGTCTCGGTTATAATCCGGAGATTTTCTGCATTCAGAATTTCAATAAATTAATAGTGGTGAGTAATTTAGTCGATAAGACAAGTTTCTCTTCTTTTTCGAAGTCCTTTAAGTGTATTATCTTTTTTAATTCATTCAATATATTGGCCAAATGAGGTAGTTATCAAAATTTGTGTTTTTAAAATGATAATAAATTAATAATTAATCTTACGTCTTAATTTAATGACTACAATCATTAAGTTGCTGGCAAGCATTTTTCTCTATTTTCATCAACTTATAAATAAGTAATTACTAATTACCTATACGGCTATACCGATACTTTCTATCTTTTATTGAAGTTATTTAATTAAAATTCTTTTAGGCTAAAAAATAAAATAAAACTATGACTAAGTTGTAACTTAATTTAGTTTAGTTTCGATTTTAAATGCTGTAATTTGATGGATTTTTTATCAAGTGAACTGATTCTTTTCAGTTTAAAATTTTTATACATTAAATGCTTGCACGACCAATTGACAAGCAGTGATATAGTGAACTAAAAATAACTGAAGTGATCATAATTTTTCTTCTCAATAAATGTCACATCGCCAACGTTGACAATAAAATAAGTTACAAAGTTCTATGAGATGAACCAAAAGAAAGTATTCCAAGAACAGAACTAATGTAGCTACCTACTGCAGTTTTGGTGCTTAATTTGTGACATCGGAGTGAAACTGGGATTCATGACAACTGTCAACTAAGGCTTTCAACTTGCAAGTTCTATCTCGTATCATACAATATTAGTTTTTTACTTAAAAAATAAGATAAATAAAGGATCAATAATAGAAAATCGATAGTTATTTTATATTTATAAAAAATAGTGTTTTACAAAAGTTGAAGATAACAATTAAATTAGGTAAAAATTTAAAAACTACTACACGACTAAATACATTTGCAGGTTATTTCTAAAGTAAAAACTACCCGATACAATTTTTACTGAAATAAAGGATTTCTGATTAGTACTAGTTTACATGAAGTATCAATCTTAGAACAATTTATAAAAGCTTAGGGTTGAATGATTAACATGAACTTACTATATACAATTAATTTAATTCTATATTTACCTAAGATTAAAGTTTTTCAAACGCATACCAATAAATAAAATACACAAATTAGTTCGGTATTTTATGCACTTCCTTTTCACGGAGAAATGTCGTTGAAAATCTAAAAGTAATGAACATTAATAAATGGATATCACAGGGAATGAGACCAGACTTCCTGGGAATGATGAGAACTACACTGATAGTGATTAGTACTGTCCTGATGAGAACTTCACTGATGAGAACTGCCATGATGAGAACTGTCCTGATGAGAACTGTCCTGATGAGAACTGTCCTGATGAGAACTGCAGTGGTGCGAAGTTATTTGAATCTGAAAATGTTTACAAACAAATTGATTAAAAATCTCTGATATTGACTTAGAATTACGCTACAAGCAATTATTAACAAGATAAAACAAATTGAATAGATTTTATTTTAATCTCATACTATAATATTTTTTTTATTATACTAGGGGTTTAACGTCGTACTTCAGTTATACCGTGACTATTTCGCTGACGTAAAAGGAAATTAAATACAAGGGACTAGAAGAAGCAGTCAGAAAGGAAAGTGGCTCCATGAACAAAGGCACTTACCACCGTTGGTGACAATGCTCATGGATGCAGAAAAGCTACTCCGTGAATGCAGTCACTTACCAAGGAATGTGACGAAACGGGACGCAAGCCTTTCCTTTTCCATCCTCACGGATGGAAAAGGAAAATGAAGAGGTGATAGTAAATGAAGCCTACGAGCCTACCTAACACAAAAATCTAAGACCTCGTAGTTGAAGAGCATAACCCTAGTTCTATTCTACAAAATCCTGAACAATGTGTATGTATTCAAAGCACATTCAGTTATGTTAAAAGTATCCACATTCGAGTGGCAAGGAAGAAACAAGATTTGATAGAAAACAAGATTAATGGAAAGTAGAAAACAGATAGATTAAAATCCTCACTGTGATCAGAGTGTGTTTCGAATTTTAAAAATCAAACTTACAAAATATTTACCCAAAGGACTAAAAAGAGTGACTCCTCAATCTAATATTTTTAATTTTTTCTTTATGTTGATGAATTAAGAAGTTATACCGCAAACGATGGAAAGAAAAGGATAATTTAAAATGAGTGAAGAAAAGACAACAAAGCTATTTTTGGAAATTGCAAGATAAAGTTGAATAGATGCTTAGCATTAGAAACGTGGTTTTATAGAAACGCTACATTTATCTTCCATTACTCGAGACTAACTGTTAGATAAAGTCTAATTCCAATCCGTAGAATACTTACTACAAAGGACTATATTACAAACTAATTGGAAAAAAGTCGAATTAATTTAAATGAAACAAAAGAACTCTACAAAAGAGATAATTGAATTTTACTAATTTCTTGTAATTAAAAAATATTGGTCATTTTTTTAAATAAGAATATAGCTTTATGGAAACAGAAATTGTACTGAAAAAAGGTAATACATATTTGCCTCAAAAATGGAAGGAAGTATTTAATTTTATTCGATTTGTTGTCAAAGAAGATGCAAAGAACAAAACTTTAAAATAGAAAAAATGAAAGTCAATAAGTTGAAAATACTGAACAATGTCACTAAACTACTTAATTTTATTTAAATGTTCAATTATGAATGTCACAAGACTAATGAAATATTGTAGAAACTCATTTTAGCGGCAAGTTACATGTTGGAAGTAATCTAGAATATTTTATAAATTAAGCTATTCGTATTATCAGTAAATTTAAACGTTTTTTAGTTTAATGATTTAATGAGTCAAGAATTCCAAACTAGGCAATGAACAAAAAGCTACAGTTAAAAAAAATTAGTTGATACAACTATAATGAACTATTTTCTTTAGAACGACCATTATACTATCTCAATAGATGTTAAAAAAATTGTATACAAGTAACTATATAAGAGTTTAATTAATTATTACCAGTACTCTGAATATTTGCAAATTTTAATACAAGCAAAATAAATAACCGTGTATCACCATGGAGTGGATATGAACAGTCAGTCAGTATTTCAGAATTCAGTATTTCAGAAACTACTGAAACCATAAGTTGTGTATTTACAATTACCAATTTTAAAGTAATTGGACGAAATAATTTACAATTGGCAATCAATTTAATTGAAAGTTTTTAGGCCATATCGCTGATATTGAAAAGAAATTGAATATATATGGGGCTTGAAGTAACAGTTAGAAAGGAAAGAGACTCCATGAACTACCACCAGTCGGAGACAACGCTCATGGATGCAAAAAAAAACCATGACTGCAGTCACTCACCAAGGAATGTGACGAAGAGTCACCAACACCGGTGGCAGCACTCACAGATGGAAAAGGAAAATGAAGAGGTGATAATAAATGAAGCCTACCGGACACACAAAAAAAAAACATACACGAGTTATCCTCAGAAACTACAATTAGCCACAAAAATGATAAGCCTGAAGCTGTTGTGCCCTTCTCTTATATTCACCTGAACCGATTGAGGATACAGGCACTGGGGGCTTTGCAATTAGCCTACTATATTATATCTTTAAACAATTTTCATACATTTTTTAAATTATATATTTATGAAACATAACTGATATGAATAACTTTGCTAATTCTATCAGTTATCACTGAACTAATATAAATTTGTCCTTACCAATTGAGAATAGGGAGATTTGCACTGCTGTCGTTTGTTTCTTCCGCTTTCTTGTGAGGAGAAGTGATCTGGTCATAGATAGTGGTCTTTAGAGTTCCTCCTAGCGAATGCTCGCTCTACCCATTGAACTGGAAACAAATTTTAATAATATAAATTAGTATACAAGTTATTTTTATTGAATAGTTTCGATGCGAATATAATGGTTTCGAGATTTCGTTAATCGGAAAATAAATAGAAAAGACCTTAATATAGATCTAGCAGTTAGATTGGAAAGAGATGCCGTGAATGGAATGAAAGAGACTCTTCAATGGAATGTTACGGAATGAGAATCTAGTAATCGCGGAAGTAAGAGGAAAATGAACAAACAGGGTGCAAAAACATATTGCAAATTATATTAATAAACAATATAAGACTACATTGTTATCCCTATCTAGTGCTATTCTACAAAACAGTGAATTTCAATGAAACAAAAAGGAAAAAAAAACTTGGTCATCATCCAATTTGCAACTGTTCGTATCGAAAAATTCTCTGCCTCTTTCTTCAATTCATGACTGTTACATAGTGTCATTCGTTGAAAACTCTCATAAATGCAACATGAATATCTTACATATTTACTATTATGAATTTAAGATAGTTTTTTTAGTATAAAGTTATTAATAAATAATCTCTGTTAATTTAAGTAGGGGTTTAACGTCTTCTTTGGAACCAAAGGCCAAATTGCTGACAATGAAATTAAATACAAGGGACTGGAAGAAGCAGTCTGAAAGGAAAGTGGCTTCAAGAACAAAGTCACCTACCACCGTCGGTGACAATGCTCATGAATACATAAGAACTACTCCGATAATGCATTCACTTAAAAAGAATAAAAAATAACCCAATTTAAGGTCCGGAGGCCGCACTCACGGATGGAAGATTAAAATGAAAAGGGGATAGTAAATTAAGCCTAACCAACCCAAAAGTCGAAGACCTCGTAGTTTGAAAGCATAAACCTAGTGCAATCCTCTAAAACTGCAAGTGGCGTAAAAAGATAAACATAATAAGAATGAAAAAAGACAATTATTAATCCAAATTACAATAGTTCGAGTCCAAAGAGAACCCCCTTCTATTAAATCCACCACAAACAGCTTCTTGATAGGGTCACGCAGGTAAATTGCGGCCCACTTACTAATTGCGGCCTCTAACAACTGAAACATCATAGCTTCAAAACACACGTCAAAACTTAAATTAATAAGTTATAGCATTCACTGTGCTTCTTTTGATAGCTATGCAACATTTAAATGTAATTTTGATTCAAAATGTTTTAGAGACTCTCTTTGAGAGGGCTGCAATAAAAAATTGAAGGGCCGCAATTTACCTGCGTGACCATAGAGCTCATGCAGGCTTATAAATTCTTTGCTACCCAGAAAGAAAGAAATTTATTAAGAGTTACCTGCACAAAATAAAAACGAGAATTTGGTAGTAGAATTAGAAGATGAAAATTATGGGAGAAATAAATTAGGTGAATATACGTAATTACATTTACCGTTTAACACTAACCTTGAGCATCCAGCTGTTCCGAAAATTATTCGTAGGTTTTCCCTTTTTATATAGTGCATAAACATTGTTATATCTATAGGTATTGTGAGACTAAAACCTGAAAAAGATTTAAATTTAAAGGTATTTATAAATGCAGAAAGAACAGTTTAAACAAAAAGTATATACTACAGTCTACATTAGGTATAGAACTATTGACGTAAACCGGCGGCTATTTACGAATGGAAGAATCATATGCATAATAGAACATTTAATAAAGTATATACCTACCTAAACTCTAGAAGTCTAGAGGCTAAAATAAAAAATAAAATGTGGTTATTAGCTACAGCTCTAGGTGTTTTTTTTCTACTTCTTTCTATTCCATGTCTACAGATCGTATTCAAAGGAATTTAGGCACAATAATATAAAGTAGAATTCCGTATTTTTTCAAAATTAAATAGTTCATTTACCGTGAGGGCACTGCTTTATGACTAGTACAGAGTAATGTAAAGAAGTGCATAAAAACTACCCAAGCAACCACAATGATTGGCCCCATGTGGGTACTACGTGGTACGCCCACCTGAAAAGAGGTGGGAAAACCATCTGGGGTCTATGTGGGCATTTGGACACTGGTTCTGTGTGGTGACAATATTGGGTACCCATGTTAAATCTACGTGGGCCCCACCTGTTTACAACATGACTATATGGTATTTCAACGTTGGTACTAGGTGGAACCAACATGGGTATCATGTTTTCCCCAATCCTATTAAAATTTAGAATTAATTAATATTGTGAAAATTTACTTTCTTATGGATCATTATTCATTATAAATTAATATTGATTAACACTCCTACCAAAAAAAGGATAATTGATACTAACTGATTTTAGGGATAATTATTTAATTTTTAAATGTATTTAAAAACAAAACAAAATTTCTAGTTATTTAAAAATATCACAGTCTTTATTATCTATCAAGTTAAGTTATATAAAAAAATAAAAGAAACCTTACAGCTTTAAGTTATAACAATAAAATGAAAAATTAATAAGGAGCCTAGTAGTATTGACATCTTCGGATCCAAATACCATATTGCTTATGTTAAAGAGAAAATAAATACAAGTGACTGGAAAGTAGTTTCATGAACAAATACCCCTTCTCTTCCATTCACCAGACAGCTTCAGGATAGAGCCCCGCAAAGCTTATTAAAACAATTAATTATTTAAGTAGGTGTTTAAAGTCTGCTTCGGAACCAAAGGCCATATCGCTGACGACAAATGGAAATTAAATACAAGGGAATGGAAGAAGCAGTCATAGAGGAAAGTGGCTTCATGATCATAGTCCCTTACCACCGTCGGTGACAATGCTCATGAATGCAGAAAAGCTACTCCGTGAATGCAGTCACTTACCAAGGAATGTGACGAAACGGGACACAAGCACCAATGGCTGCACTCACAGATGGAAGAGGAAAATGAAAAGGTGATAGTAAATGAAGCCACGAGCCTACCAAACACAAAAGTCTAAGACCTCGTAGCTAAGGGCATAACCCTAGAGCTATCCTCTAAAATTGCCAGTAGCGTTAAAATAAATGATAAACATGAAGAAAGATAATCCATAATCCAAATTACAACAATTCGGGGCGCAAGGGACGCCACCCCCCTTCTCTTCCATTCACCACAGACAGCTTCAGATAGAGCCCCTGGCGGCTGACAAAGCTTATGGATGCAGAAAAGCTACTCCGTGAATACAGTCACTTATCAAGGAATGAATGTGACGAAAAGAGACAAGCACTGGCGGAAGTGGAAAATAAAGAGGTGACAGTAAATGAATCCTACGAGCCTACCTAACACAATTATTTAAATCTCGTGGTTGAATAACATAACCCTAGTGCTATCATCTAAAACTGCATGTAGCGTTGAAAAAGGATTATCATGGTGAAAATGAAAAAAATACTATTGATAACCCAAATTACAACAGTTCGGATCACAAGGGACACGATTATATTCCTTCTTCCTGTCCTTCGCTCCTCCAGACTACAGTATAGATCTCTGAAGTTGTGCATCCATTGTCCCATAAGATATCCGTCTCACAGTATCTGGAATTGAAATTGGCTTATCTATTATTCTGCAAAAATTAGTGATGTAACAGCTACAAATATATAGCATTGGATATAATAAAAAATCGAATATACTTTAACCTTATTATTACCTAGTAAAAAAACTAATGCTCTGAAATTGAAATAAGGTAGCTATATATCCATAGATTATTGCATTCATATTAGAAGTAGCTTTTGAATATTCGGCATCAAGTAACCATGAATAATTGGTGTCTGAATATATTACTAAAAAAAAATAGAGATTGAACTTTGTCTTTGATTTCAATTATATTTTTCAGTTATTGCTTATTAACTAGCTAGATATTATTAATGATTCATTCATAAGATAATAACTGCTATAATACTCACCTAGCTTTTTCAATGAAGACTGTACTGTTTATGCTTTAGAACAATTTAGAATTTTTCTGATGTAGGTATATCAGTGAAGTGAACCCAATTTGCTATTAACATCGCTTTTCGTCATTTAAGGGTAGAAGAGCTGTACTGAAGAATCTCTGAAGCATCTCGACACTGAAAAAGAGGAGTAATGTTATTACAATTTACAATTGCATAAGCTGTAGCTTTAATATTAGTAAATAATATTAACAATACCTATTATATGAATTCAATCCATGCTTTTTTTAAACTGATACCAGAAGTGAGTCAATTAGGATCTAACTCCCACTCAAATTAGTAATTACAAAATCAAAAAACGTATAAACATGAATTTCCATAGCTACCTAGCTACCTTGTTATTACTTATTAGGGCATGTTACGAATAATTAGTCAGTTCCACATCTTCGATCATAAGAAAAAACTATTATGTAATAACTAATAATGTAGGTAGGTAGCCTATCTACATTTTTATATTAGCTAAAAGGTATCAATAATACCTAGGTATAACACCACGACACATTAATTAATATAAAAATTAAATAATAGCCTAATTATTATAGATACTACCTAGGTACCTACCTAGCTAGGTAGTTAGTTTTTTCATATGATCGAAGATGTGGAACTGACCGATAATTAGTAACTTACCCGAGGCCGAGTACCAAGATAAATACTACTTAGCCTAGGCCCTAGGCTAAAGCAATATTGCAAATTTTGCACAAAAAAAATGTAAAAGAGTAAATTTAATAATCTTCACATGAATATTGCTAGGCCTACATTCATTTTCTTATTATTTATTAGGATACTAGTATATTATCTGAGATCATGTGCCAGTGCACACTGCATATGATCAGCTAGGTAACTACCTACCTAGTTTAGAAAAAAAGAAAGAGAGATTTAAATAAACTATTTAATTTGATGAGAAGATATGAAGGTCATTATATACTTACAGTTAATGATGATAATAGAGTAGGTAGCGCTGTCACAAAAGGAATCATCTCTAGTTAGGTAGTCTGTGTAATATTCAATAATGCTGCAATAAACTTCTGATCGGAAGCAGCCACAGGAAGCCATCTAGCGGAGGAATTCTACGCAGTTACACTATAACTTCCTTGTTCAAAATGGTAGCGGGTGCAATATTTGAAAGTAATGTCTTGACTATTCTACCTATTTTCAATAGCATTGAATGTACGTAGATACTATAATGATTTTGTTCAACAGATAGGTTAATTGTTTTCTCCATATTTGACCATAGCAGCGAACAATTCCGATTAATAAATTGCACAAAACCTCACTCAACCTCGCACTGTGATTCACAAAACTGAACTGTTGACTTGAGCATTTACAAAATTACTGATTTATTTGACAGAAACGAATCGTGCGTTTTTGTGTGCGTGACGTCATCAAGGCAGTAGTATTAAATAGAAAATTAAGGACTTTTGAGATTAAATAATCAATCAAATCTATTATTGCTTTCATATAAAGGCAATAAATTGAAACTATTATAATTATACACCTTTTAGTTGCTTTAAATTTGACTTTCGAGTGTTGCTCTGATGACGTCACGCACACTGTGATTCGTTTAGGCATCCCGTTAAGGGATATGTAGCTAATCTCGCGCGGGGTTTAAATATAGTTTACAAGAAATAAAAAGATGATTAAAACTTTTAGACTTTTATCATTTCATATAGAAAGTTTATCATAGTTGATTATAACCATTATCCTTTCGCTAGAATAATTTTAATATATTTTCTTTAAGTTGTTTATATATTTAAGTTCAGTACCTTTAGCCCTAACACCCTTGCAAGTCTAGGTAGCAATAATTATAATTATAAATCTAAAAGATTTGATTAATGTTGATTGTTGGCTTATCATAATGAAATTTTGATATAAGGCTAATATAATTATTATCTATTTTTCTGAAAATATCAGTGAATATCCATGTATTGTAAATATTCATGTGCACAATATGATAGATTATAAAATTTATAATTAAAATTATACCTAGGTAGATTTGAATATGAAATTGTACATTCATTGATAATTTTGTTGAAGAGATTCATACAATAGTACGAGAAAAAAAATATTCATCCCAATTATCTATATTAAATTTTGTTCACTAATAATATTTCAATGAAACAAATTGATTGAGGAACAAAACATAAAAAACAGTAGGGTTCACACACAAGCTCTTGTATAAATTCCGCAATACGCGGGACCTAGCTATTCGACAATACCTAGTAGGGAATGCACTTTACTCACCCTTATGCCATTGATGTCATTGATGGAACTTTGATTCGATCCTGACAAATACATTGTAAATGTAATTTATTTATACATTGAAAATGTAAAAATATTTAGGGAATGCACTTTACTCACCCTTATGCCATTGATGTGATTGATGGAACTTTGATTCGATCCTGACAAATACATTGTAAATGTAATTTATTTATACATTGAAAATGTAAAAAGTACAACAGCTATTCACAATTCACAGGGCTCCTTGTATCAGGAGCCCTGATACAAGGAGCCCTGATGTAAAAAAAAAAATGTAAAAAGTACAACAGCTATTCACAATTCACAGGGCTCCTTGTATCAGGAGCCCTGATACTTCTTTCTATTTCTCAACAACAAAAAAGATAGGTAGGTACTTCATTTGTAACTATTTATCACATTATACATATGTTAAACGTCTGATAATATTTTTGACACTAGGTGCATAAAATTTTCAACACTTTATCCACTACATATGTAGGTACAATTCACAACACTTTATCTCAAGGATTATATACAGTCTAAAAGCCTTGACTTTATCCACTCCAAAGTAGGTATATTTCTCCTTACTTTATCCACTACATATGTACATAGGTAGATATAAATTATAATTCACAACACTTTACTTAAATAATATTTCGGTCGCCACTCTTTGCTCTAACGGCGACAAAAATCTAGTAACTGGTTATCATTTTCCATTGGTGTTCATTTTCACTTTTGACAATCAATGTGTTTGGTACAAAGCTAAATAAAATACTAGATTACTAGTTGTTCTGATCAGGTTATTTTAAAATTATGAATGATAAATTTATACATCAGAAGCTGTGGACCAATCACAGTCTGCCTAACAGCGACACCTCTTAGCTGATAATTACTGGTTGGTAGTTAGGTAAATGGTGCCTATATTTCGTGAGCTTATGAGTTAAAAATATTAAAATATGCTATAAACTAAACAGCTAGTGTTCATTCTTTATTGTAATTTAGAAAAGTATCTCTTATTAATTTGTCTAGATTATCAACAAAATTAAAATTCCCACAATGATCAAGAATTGAGTGACGAAAGTTTTAATTTATTGACAGATATATTTCTGTTTTGCCTACACATAAGATTAAATCAACTACCTAGTTATTCCTTGTGCATATGGTTTGCGTAGGGTAAGGGCTCCTTGTATCGTCCCTCTCCATTTATCGTCACGTTTCAGTTATTTTCGTCCATAACAAGACTTAGAAACATTTCTATGGTTTAGGTATTTTACAAATCGATGTCTCCATATATGTTTGTTATTGTTACAAATATGTAAGTAATTTCATTTAAAATTACAATCAGAGTGTCAGTTTAACTGATGAGATGTATGACAATACGGTACATTCAGGGCAAACCTACCGAAATTGATTAGGTATAGAGAATTTGTTATGCGCGATTTTACGCTTCAAATAATTTTTTTTCAAAATAACGTTCATACAGTTTTACTTACTTTTAATTGCATTTCTTAAATGTAAAATCAGAAATTAATTTAGTCATCAATATTTAAAATAAATCGATGTGTCGATATTTGGGTATCAATAAAGAGGATTTTCCATTTATCGTCATGGGGTGACGATAAATGGTATTATGATCAATTTCGCAATAGTTGTTTTAAAACAGTTTCATGGTTAGTAAATATATTAATTCCCAATATTTATACAATTTTCTATGTTTAAATAGCTTTTACCCATTTATCGACCTACTAGAACTTAATTAGGGTGGTAAGCAGGGGGGGGAGTAATTAGAGGGGGGAACCTATACTTATATAATAGAAACAGAATAGTTGATTGTACTATTCAATATACCTTGTTCATCTAAATAATGATTAGTAAAGAAATAAAATTTGATTTAATTAGAAAAAGTGTCATCTAATTTGATAAAACGTACAAAATTTCACAAGTTTTAGACGTCATATCATGTTGTTGTATTGCCATACACGTTATCCAAAGAATGTTTGTACATCTGCGTGTGATTTTAATAATTAATATGAAGCTGATATTTATCTTAAAATCATTTAGTAGATAGTTTAGTGTTTACATCTCTCTGAGATTCGGTTAATTATTATTCACACAGTTTACGATGATATATATTTTGTGAACTTCATCAATTTGGAAAAACAAACAACGTGATCTATCAAAATTTCGATACGATTTTGGTTTTCTAAATCTTTTTCCTCTCAAAATAAATTGATTTCAGCTGAAATTATTCATAAATTAATTATTGTTAATCCATCATATTATCTTAAATGCCATTTCCAGTGTCCGGGAAAACTTTGAATATGTTAAATAAACCGCTTAAAATAAAGTTTACTATATATTTTTCATTCTTTTTGAAGTTTTTAATACTCTGTGAGACCCAATAGTACGAAACACTATTTTGTGATACTCAAGATAATTTAATGAGAAGAAAATTAGAAATATAGTCGCTTTGATTAATTACTTGCAGGGGTTTTAACGTCTGCTGTAGAATCGGATGCCAATTCACTGACTTCAAAATATAAATTTATTAAGATGAGATTCATGAGCAAAGTCAAATACCACCTGTCGGTGTCTTGCTCATGGATGCAGTAAAGCTACTCCGTGAATGTAGTCACGTAACAAAAATGTGACGAAGAAGTATACGTATACGGTATATCCGGTGATTGTACTCGCGGATCGAAGAGGAAGATGAAGAGGTGATAGTAAATGAAACCAACAAGTCTACCTAACACAAAAACTAAGCCCTCGTAGTTGAAGAACATAAACCCAGCGCTACCCTCTAAAACTGTTAGTAGCGTTACAAAAGATTTACTTGGATAAAATGGGGAAAATATTTCATGTTCCAAATTACAACAGTTCAGGGCCCAGAGTGACCATTTTCGTCACATTCCTTGGTAAGGGACTGCATTCACTGAGTAGCTTTCCTACATCCATGAGCTTTGTCACTGACGGTGGTAGGTGACTTTGTTCATGAAGCCACTTTTCTTTCTGACTGCTTCTTCGGGTCCCTTGCATTCAATTTTATTTGACATCATCGATATATGGCCTTTGGTTCCGAAGCAGACGTTAAACCCCCTACTAGCTGCAATCAATAATTTCTCCATTCTGGCATCATTTCCCCTACTAAGACAATTTTTCCCTCATTCTACCTGATTTTTCCCCATTCCAACCTGATTTTCCCCCATTCTACCTAATTTCCCCCACTCTACCTAATTTTCTCAATTCCACCTGATTTTCCCCAATTCTATCTAATTATCCCCCATTCTACCTGATTTTCCCCATTCTACCTAATTTTCCCCATTCTATCTGATTTTCCCCATTATACCTAATTTTCCCCATTCTATCTGATTTTCCCCCATCCTGCAAGCTGTTCAATGAAAGTTTTATTCTGTGGACGATATCACCCATGTATCGACGCATGACGATAAATGGGTAATAACATGTGACGATATTTGGTTTCAACATGTCGATATTTGGAGTTTTTCAGATATAATATTTGATTCAATGTAGATTAATTTATACTAAAGTAATTGCATAGTACTTTATATGGTTTAAAAGATTTGAATTTCATCTTTTATTTGGTTCTGTCGTATATGCATTAGTAGAGAGGAGAGTTAAACAATAATAACAGTTTTGAAGGAAACCTCTTAAGTGGCCGATAAATGGGGACTTTCCCCTATATTTTATTATAACATGAATATAACAAAATAACGACAAGTATTGCATTTCCTGCAATATATTAATTCATATTACAGCAAAAAGTAAATATCAAATAATTTCAATAATTTGAAATATAAATATAAGTATATTGTATAATATAAATATAAGATGGAAATTATATTGTCATTTATTTTATTTTGATTGAAATATTAAATATAAAACAATTATGAAAATATATATTAACCACAGAAACGTCACATTGTTACCATGTTGGTACGACATTGAAATTCAACCTTATGGGGCTGTCACATCTCCCCCACGTGGGTGCTACCTGCCATTTCGACTGAAGGAAAAGACACATTGGGCCCATGTAGTGCCCATATTGTTTTACCATAGGCCATGTTCAACCCACTAACCCATGTAGTGCCCACATGGGGCCAACATAGACTGGTTGCTTGGGTAATTTTGCTATTTCGTAAACTGTTCCAAATCTCGACATTTTGCAGGTTTGGATACATATAAAAAATGGTTCCACTAACTATAGAAAAAAATTCTGAAGTTCGGTATTATTTCAAAGTCCAGAAGTAAAGATACAAAAGTTTTGAAAGCACACATTTTGGTATTAAATTGCAAATTCCATCAGCAATTTCAAGAAAATCTGTGAAATATTGATAAATTTATAATTCGAAATGATCTCAAGAACAGAAACACTTGATATTGAGCTGGACTTCGTCTCAGCTATAAGCAAAAAGCAGAAAATCAACTGGTAAAATATTTAGAGTTCATATCCAAGAAGAAAACGACTAGCTCAGAAATGTGATCTGTCTTTCGAATATCCCAATTTCAAGGAATAAGCTGCCTAAAAATGGTAGCATTAACAATTTTTCACACAGTTAAAAAATATAGCTTAAAATTTTGAATCTAGAACTTAGAAAATAAAAGAAGCGAAAATAATTAATTTACCAATGTATAAGTAAAAGATATAGTTCCATATGAGCATGACAATAAAAAATAGAGTCCTCAGCTAGAAAGACTGAAGAATCCAGGCTAAGTGAAATTAGTATATAAAGAAAGATTAATTTTCGATCTGCCTAAAACACAAGTTTTTGAATAGAGAGAGTGAAATTTGATGACTTTTCACCATGACGGCTGAAGACGAAATGTCCCGCAGTGCATTAAAAAGAATCGAAATTTCTTACATGCGGGGGTAAAATGAGAATTTGGGGTAGCGTACGATAATCCGTGGTACAGTGGGAACTAGATTATTCATGCGCGCCTCAGCAATTGGACGGATACACTTTTCCGCGATAGTACCTGTTTTGTTATACAATTATTCAAAAAGTGATATTGCGTCATTTCTTTGTTTAAAAACGATGAAGCTGCAACACTGCTATAGGTACCTAACCGTTTTTCCGCAATTTACAGTCCGTGTTTGTTTTGGAAAAAAAGTAGTGTGAAACATGACAGAATAAATAATATAAACTATCTTTATTTTTAATATACGTAGATATTATTCTTTTGTGTTCTCTCTGTCATTAAAAAAATATTATTCAACTGTAGATTGCGACATTTCTTATGCTATAAACAGTAGAATGGCAACACTGCTTTATAACCGTTTCCCGCTTTTCAAAATAGCGTTCAGTTTTTAGCCGAGATCACTGTGTAACATTTCGCTCTGTATTATTTCACCTACTGCAAAACTTCTTGTGTTAAAACATTGAAAAATAATTTAAAAAGCATTTATGTCTCTTTGGAAGAACTATTATAGGGTAAAATAAAAAAATCTTGTAGGTAGTGACTTTGCAAATGAACTTTTAAGTGAAAATGCTCTTCCTCAATCCTCTCTTCTCCAAGACAATAACCCTGTCATTGAACAAAGACAAAGTGAGAGTGAATTTAGTGAATATTATGAAAACAACACTGAAAATAATGTTGTCTTGCATTCATTGAATTAACACCTTTCAGTGAGGTGTTCTTCTTCAAATTTTTCTGATCAACCACCAGATAACTGAGATAAGCAGTCACTATATTCTATGTACCTAAATGTGTCTTGTTTCCATACTCTAATAAATTCATGGTTTTTCCATTACTCGGTCTGTATTTAGCGATCTGAACTCGGCTAATTAAGTATTAGAATTAATTGGGCAAGACTGTATTTTTCGGAATTTTTTCCCCTCTGTGTCTGATAACCAGACTGGAAAACATAAATTCTAACAGAGTTACTCCTAACTTCATGCATTCCCATCAGTGATGTTTATCATCACAACAAGCCCAATTGTGAAGCTTGAATGACTTATTTTACATTAGTTTTCACTGCGGAGTTGAAATTTATAAGATAATTTACTGATATCTGCATTTTTTAGGGTTAAAATGAGTAATTTTTGTTCATTCTAAATTCCTAACAGAGTTACTAGTCAATCTGATATGAGTTATTATTCCACTCTGGTCTGATAATAATATTCTAGCCTAGTTCTAGCTATATATTCCTATGATACCATTAATTTTTTGTGGATACCTAAATAAAGAAAATGTTGGTTGACACAAAATTCTACTGACTTTACTTAAAAGTTAAAAAAACTGAAAAAATCCACCATAAATTTCCAGTAGCTAATTCAGCTGATCCACCAACATTTTCTCAATTTATCGACCGTAATTAATACCCCAAGACTAAATCCAGTCTGCAGAATGTCTCTTCTCCCGCAGAGATTTTAATTTGAGAGACAGTTACTCTCTTGACTCTCAGTAGCAGATTCAGAATCTCCCGCAGCTAAATTAATGGTAACATAGGAATTAATTCAAAATCTCCCGCATCTAAATTAATGGTAACATAGGAATTAATTCAAGATCTCCCGCAGAGATCTCCAATTTCTAAAAATTCAATCAAAAACTCCCGCAGAGAGTCTTGGAAAAATGTTCCATATTCTGCAGACTGCTGACTGGCCCCAAGTAAAATGGTATGGCTCATAAACCAGACTGGAAAACATAAATTCTAACGGAGTTACCAGACTGGAAAACATAAATTCTAACAGAGATACTCCTAACTTCATGCATTCCCATCAGTGATGTTTATCATCACAACAAGCCCAATTGTGAAGCTTAAATGACTTATTATACATTAGTTATCACTGCGGAGTTGAAATTTATAAAATAATTTACTGATTTCTGCATATTTTAGGGTTAAAATGAGTAATTTTTGTTCATTCTAAATTCCTAACAGAGTTACTAGTCAATCTGAAATGAGTTAGTATTCCACTCTGGCGGAGTTACTCCTATCTTCATGCATTCCCATCAGTGATGTTTATCATCACAACAAGCCCAATTGTGAAGTAGAGTTAAAATGAGTAATTTTTGTTCATTCTAAATTCCTAACAGAGTTACTAGTCAATCTGAAATAAGTTATTATTCCACTCTGGCTCATAAACAAACTCTCCACTTGTCTCTTCAAAAATGATCAAATTTCTCTCCAAAATGATCTGATAATCATTATTCTCTTCAAAATAAGTTAATCACATTGTAGCATAGGAGAAAATTTGATAGTTCTCACCATTTGAAATTGAAAGGCTGAGGGCTCCAAAGTCCAAATAACTGTCACAAACTCACCATTAAAATGGCAAGTTTGGACATACTTCATTACCTGGGTTAATGGTAACATCCTAACATGCCAAGTTAAATAGTATGTCTCATAAACTCGCCATTTGTCTCTCCAACTCTCTCCAAATTTCAACAAATTCTCTCCAAAATGATCAAATTATCATTAATTCTCTCCAAATTAACATTGTAGCATAGGAGAAATATAGATTAAACTTGCCATTTGCAATTGAAGGGCTCAAAATAACTGTCACAAACTCGCCATTAAAATGGCGAGTTTGGACATGCTTTATTACTTGGCTAACATGGGAATAAATAAATAGTTAAAGATCCACTGACTTTGCCAGAATATTATTTCCAAATGGGGTTAAATTCCACTGACACGTTAATGGAATTTACCATAAAATTAAAAATAAAGACTGGGTTAGATCAGCCAAATTATTGGAAATTCTTAGTGGATTTTTTTCACCTTTTTGAAAAAGTCAGTGGGATTTTCAGACCATATTTCAAACTTCAATTCGAAGTACCAATTTGTATTTGTTGCACTGAAATAAATTTGACTTTTTCAAAAATCTGAGAAATAGCTGCCAACATTTTTCATCAATTTGTCTAGTCCTCCAACATTTTACCAGTATCTCTTCTAAAAAGTAATGGTAATAATCGCAATATAGGAATTAAAGGCTAAATATCCTCCGACATGCGACATTGGACTTGGAGGAAATTTTTTATTAGAAAAATTGAATATCTCCAGAGATATCATTGGAATTTACCACCAAATACAATCTGGTCAAAGTATGGACAAAGTCGCCAGTGTATTTGCAACTTTTGAGGGGTGAAAACAGTGAAATAAATTGAAAAACAAGTGAATAAGTTAATAACTAGTAAATCACTCATAAAATAGTCTCAAGAGATACACATGCATCAGACATGCCAGACTGTATTTCGTGGTAAATTCTACCGACATGTCTGTGGAATTTTTTCCCTTTGAAAATAATATTCTGGCAAAGTCGGTCGATTTTTAGCTATTTATTCCTATGTTACCATTAATTTTCTGTGGAAAAATGAGCAAAATTTTGGTGCATCAGACAAATTACTGGAAATTTATGGTGGATTTTCTTCAGCTTTTTGAAAAAGTCAGTGAAATTTTGTGCACCAAATACTGACTGGCAGACATGAAGCACAACTTAGTCTGCACAAGGATATTTTCAAGTGTAAAATCTTCACTAGGAAGTAAAATTTCTTCTTTAATGTAGCCTATCTTAAATGTGACGACCTGGATCCATTTTCTCACTAAACTGGCGACTTTCCTGCCACACTTTTAAACATGGTTTTCAGATTTTGTGCACCAAATACAGACTGGATTTTTGGATACTGAAGCCAGTGTGCATTTGAATGATTTGATGATCATAATCATATCAACTGACAATTGGGAAGATTGAAAATTTGAACTAAACTTCAGAAATATTCTATTTTGATCATTCATATATTTACTGATTATATTGATGTTTTCCATTATATATTGTAATTTGTAAGTTACTTAATTTAGGTACTATCAGTCCATTCTTTATGCAACATTGGAAGTTAATTAACTGTATTATACTTTTAAAAAGTAACTGGTAGTGGTATCGGACTTGGTAGCGGTATCGGTCACCAGAATTTTCAAGTAACTGTAATTGGTACTGGTATCGGTTACTAGTATGGTATCAGTGTATCTCTAATTAATTTACCATCAGTCCCTTCTTTTTCGCAACATTGGAAGTTAATTAATTAACTATCATTCCGTTCTTTTTGCAGCATTAGAAGTTAAATAATTTACTATCAGTCTGTTCTTTTTGCAACATTGGAAGTTAATTAATCAACTGTATTATACTTTTTAATATATAGTAACTGGTATCGGACTTGGTATCGGTTACTAATATGGTATCGGTGCATATCTAATTAATTTATTATCGGTCTGTTCAAATATCTTTCAATCAGTTAGCTTATCAAATAAATTGTCTGATTTTTATGCCTAGCTATTGCTTATTGGTGAAATTTTGATTAATTTATTAATTCAAGTAGCTATCATTATATAATATTAGTCATTAATATAATTGTATTTTTATGTATATAAATCTATGAAATCAAAATTATGTTTATATGCTATACAGGGTTGGCAAGGTAGGTTTCCCCCAATGTGGGGAAACTGAAAACCATTTTGGGGAAACCTAAATTAGCTATTCTTGTTACTTATGTCTGTATCCTCCTTTGATTTATAATTAATAACTACTTTCCCAATCAACATAGCTAAAATTCCACTGACTTAGCTAGAATATTACTCTTAAAGGAAAAAGTTCCAACTACAAGTCACAGTTGGTGGAATTTTTAATGAATTATAGTCTGGGCTATGTCAAATCTAAAAGACTGAGTGAGTCTTGCAGTGCCTGTTAACGTTTCTAGTATAATTCTTATTTATAAAGATGAAATTGATTTTGTTTTTATTAAATACTTTTATTTAATTGAATAGTGATAACAGTTTAAATTATTTTTCATGTGTAAGGTGTTGGTGGAAATGCTCTTTGTACTACTTTATTTCTTTTTTAATCCTTAATGAAGATCTAAATGTTAATTTTCCTTATTATTTCAGTTATGATCCTTGATGTCTGTATTCTGAACACCGTGGGGCTGCTCCACCCCACCCGACTCAACAGCAAATAGAATGGCGAATGTAGCTACAGCTTATTCGACACCTGGATATGACATCGGTAGTCCTACTGCAGGAGAGATAAATGTAAGATGATGTACATTCAATGATTAACAGCCTTGGTGCTCATGATGTAACCTATTGAGATCCATGGTACCTTGTCTGTTGTTATTTGTGTACATCTCTTAACTGAACTACAAGCAGTTTCTTCATGAAAACACACATCGCTAGATATATTTCACTTGATAAGTGTAAGTATTTAAACATGAATTACTTACTTGAATCCATCAATGTATATATTTTTTGAATTATTTACATAGCTTCCATTTTTTTCATTATTTATCTAATTTTAACATTGTTACAGCTCTTCATACTATCAAAATCCAGATGATGGATCTCGTACTTTTAATATTGTGTAGTACTTAACTACATTATATGTCAGTATTAAATATTGCCCCAAAGTTATGGTAATATTGGAGTTGTAACAAACCCAATGTTACCACAATATTGTGTAGTAATTAAATACAATACTGTCCCAATGTTGGAGCAATATTGTAGTCGATATTGGGGAAATAATGTACAAAATATTGCCCCAATATTGTGTAGTACTTGTATACAATATTGGGACAATACTGTCCCAATATTGGGGCAATACTGGCTCAATATCACCCCAATATTGGGGCAACACTGTACACAATATTGCCCCAAGATTACAAATCCGAGTATTGGGGCAATATTGGGATTGATATTGCCTCAATATTGGAGACAATATTGTCCCAATAAATTTTGCTACGTGGGTATCCATACATATAGCCTTAATATACAGGGTGTCCGACACTTTTGTTGCCAACTTTAACATAAGGTTGCATTCATCGAAATAAACACTTTTTATTCTATGAAGGTATGGTCTAAAATGCTTAGTTAAAGAGTTACAAGGTTAGGAAAGTAGTATCTGTACCATTTATTATTATTAGTTAACATTTTTTTTTCTAATGTTGCGATTAGAAACAAAACATTTTTAACAGTAATTATTAAGAGCACAAGAAACATAATCTTAAATTAGGTTACATGTTTAAAGAATGTGTTCAATTTGCCGCCAATTTGTTGCGATGCAAGCGTTCAAACGTTTTTCCCTCAAGGATTCGTGAAACTCCTGGTGTCTTTGCTCGCGTCCGCCAATCATTGGACAAACGTTTGAACGCTTGCATCGCAACAAATGGTAGGCAGTTTGAACACATTTTGTAAACATGTAACCTAATTTAAGATTAAGTTTCTTGTGCTCCTAATAATTACTGTTAAAAATGTTTTGTTTCTTATCTCAACATTAAAAAAATAATGTTAACTAATAATAATGAATGGTACAGATACTACTTTCCTAACCTTGTAACTCTTTAATTAAGCATTTTAGACCATACCTTCATAGAATAAAAAGTGTTTATTTCGATGAATGCAACCTTATGTTAAAGTTTGACAAGTGTCGGACACCCTGTATATTTATAACTAGGTACTGCCTGAATACTGAAACTTTCAATGTTTTGATTAACACCAAATGTTGTTGTTTCTCTAATTCTCGCTATCAATTCCAGATGGCACCACATTAATTGTGACCTCAACTCACTTTTAAAACACAAATTTGCGAGAGTGGAAAGTCTAATACTTTAGTGTATGTAATATCTTTGCTGATACATTGCATTCATTTTAGTAAAATTCCATTACCAAAATGCTACAAGTAGATGTAAATATTAGGATATAAACACAAAATTAGAATGGTGAAAATTTAAAACATTTCTCTGATTCTCTGTTTAAAATAGAAAGACTGAAATGTAAATTATTCAAATGTTCAGAATTACGTACAATTAGATATTGGCGGCTTACCTATATAGGACTATAAGTCAAATAACTGCATTATGTTACAAATGCCACAAATAAATATGTACTACCAATCCCAATTGAAACATTGAAAAGATAAAAACGACTTGGATTGAATTCTGGCAAAGCAGCCTAAGAGTACTAGGCTCTAGCACGTCTCAGCTATAATAAAAGGTTGTCGGACGTTTCATCGATGAATTTTCCTAAAGGGATTTGCATTTCACACTCTAATATATGTTAATCAGAGGGCATTAACCATGTAACATTGATATTGATCTATCGTTTGCTCTTTCATAGTTTATGGATTGTTAGTGTAGTTCATATTTGAATATTGTATTCACATAAGAAGAATTCTACATGTAGGAATAGGAGCAATAATTAATGGTTAGAAAAACGTTAGAATTATATCTTCTGTGGGTCATTATAGGCAAAAATATAACGCCTCTAGTTCGTCCCAATGTATTTTTCACTTCCTTCGTCACCGAAATGGACAAATCGAAAATGGCCCGATGCATTATTGCACATTGCACAACAATCCCTTCACGCGACAACATCTTCATTGTTTCTGGGAATGGTGCTATCAACATTGTAATAGAGTGGAAAAAATTATATTAGATAATACCCATAAGATTATCATAATCTCCATTCAATAAGATAATATCCAATTATTAAACCGATTCCAACAATTATTCAACTGTATATTCTTTTCAATATTCAAAAGATATTCTCCCAATATTAATAAAAAATAATTATCCAAAATAAGACCGATATTCTTCCAATATTAAGTCTATATTCACTCGACCTTTCTTTGCTATTTTAAAGGTCCTCTCCAGGCTCCGAGAAAAAATGAGTTTATTACATAATATTATAGAACTAAGGTCTACGATCATTATTCCGCAAACCGCATACAATTCGGTTCAGTATATATTTTATAATTAGTTTTTACAGTTTTTTAATACTCTGTGAGCAACAATTGAGCGAATCACTAAACTGACGCAGAGAAAGAAGATTGTACACTCTTTGTTTTGATTGTAAATTTAGATTTTTAAACGAAAAATGCGTTTTGGCCTTAGTTTTAGATATTAATTGATTCATCATTTATATAAACGTGTATTAAAAGTTTGTCCGATATTGTACCTTTACACGAATATTAAATAGATTTATTAAACCTTATACATAGTTGACAATCAAAACAAATGGTGTACATTCTTCTTCTTCTGATTGAAAATTAGAAAGTCAGAAGTAAAATAGGTTTTGTTGAGTTTTGATTATAAAAATCTTTAAAAGCATATAAAATTAAAAATATGCTACCAAATTGGATGCGGTTTACAGTAAAATGATAAGAAACATTAGCCTCGTTGAATAAGGCAATAAAAATGTTTGCTTGGAGGGGACCTTTAAAATAATGAACTGATATTCTCATGTCCGCCATTTCTCTAATATTTCATTCATTACTATTTAATAATGAATATTCAAATATTCACTGGACATTAATTTATTTAATAGTTAAAATAAAGATAACAAAGAATCAATCAGGAAAGTTCGATTCATTCGTACCTACCTAATACATCCAAACATTTTACTATCGGTTGAGCCATTTCGTCTGTATGATATTTGTGTGCACAAGATGGATTAATAACTTATTGAGAATACCTATACGGATATTTCTCCAGTTCCAGTGTTTAGTGCTCCAATTACCCGAAATGTACCTAATCGCTTCCGCTTCAATGTTTCAGATTGTTTCGATAAGAAATGCACCGAAACGTATATCAAGAAACCTAGGCACGCGATATCAACATCAAGGAGAAAATACAAATATTCTATTTACCATTTTAAGTCATAGTTAATGAATTTTAAATTGAATTGGTTCCTAAAAACGTAAAATAAAATTGAAAATATTTTTTTTAAACAATGAAATAGACATCTCTAAAAATAAACATATATTTATAAAATAATTTTAAATTGATTAAGTTCGCCTATACGTAAATAAAATTGAAAAAAAAATATGAAATAGACATCTCTTAAAATGGAAATTTATTTATAAATTTTAAATAACTATAATTTGGTATAGAATTAACGATTAATCCTATTCATAAAAAATGTATTATTATTCTTATTATTCAAATCTTATTCCTATTCAAAAAAATAACTAATAATTTATTATTCAATTAACGAACGAGCAGCTCTTAATTTTAATTGCTTTTGTCTTATTACACAATATCTCCAATAACTATCAATATAATGATTATATTTCCCGGAGTGCTATTCTCGAAGCTTGCTATTTGTTTGTTTACACTTACTATTGATTAAAAGGTACATAATTTAGCAGGGGTTAATCTGCACAACCCCTATGTTGAGGCCTTCTGAAACTATATGTATGATTTGGAAATATATAAATTAATAAAACTTGAAATTATAAAACTAAATAAAAAATGTGGAATTAGCCCTATAAAAAAGTGAAAACTTATAGAAATTTGGAATAGTCGTCAAAAAAAGATATAATTGTTTACTTATTTATATGGACTTATTCTTTGAAATACGTATGAAAATTGAAAAAAAAAACAGTTAATTCCAAGTGATTTACAGATACGTGTTTTTGCATAATATTTAATGAATATTTAATATAAAACTGTAAATTAAAATCGATACCAAAATAGTATCAAATACACTAATTTAAAATGGAATTTTCCATAAAAAACGTATTAGTACAATGCCTATGCCACAGTTTCTTTCTACATCACCGATACCATATGTAGTTACCATTTAAAATATATTTGACTGTATAATAACTACCCTCTACAGATACTATAGATACCATTATAATGTTTCGTATCGCAGATACCATCTAGCTATCATTTTAATGGTACACAGAGAAAAAAGTTTACTCATATTTAATGGGTCAACAATTTATGCTTTGAATCAATTTATTACGTGAGTTGGTTTGACTATAATCATGTTTTCATGTGTGTCAAAACAACTATGACGTGTGTGTCACCAAACATAGTTAATTCAAATCATTTTATGGATTGAATCAACTTACTATGAGAGTTGGAGTTACATTTTGGGAGTTTAGACATATGTTAAAACAACTAGGACATAGTGTGTTGAAGTAACTCACAAAGATTGTCATTTCAATGTATCTGGTGTATGAATTAACTTACTATGAGAGTTGACGCTACTTTTTTAATTTTAGGTGCGAGTTAAATCAACTATGACATAGTGTGTTATAGTAACCCACAAAGACTGTTAATCCAGTGTATTCTGCAGTGTATGAATTAACTTACTATGAGAGTTGGCGCTACATTTTTGTAAGTTTAGGTAAGAGTTAAAACGACTATGACATAGTGTGATAATGTAACCCACAAAGACTGTTAATCTTATTTATCTGGTGTATAAATTAACTTACTATGAGAGTTAGTGCTACTTTTTTGTGATTTTTTTTCAATCAAATGAGTAAATGGCAACTTATGCTTTCCTCAAAGCTAATTTATTCGCATAACACTTTTCAGTTCAAATCTTGTTTGAAGTGTGTTACGTGTTGAATGTGAACGCTCCTCAATACCATTTTAGTTCAAGTGCAAACAATAGCGTTATATGCATTAAATAGTATTATCGCTGCCGATCGATTATTAATTATTAATTAATTCCATTAATAAATTGATAAATATCTGCCTAAATATTCTAAAATATTGGTGATTGATAGTTTGGTGGCTTTATATAGGTAGTTATTTGAAGAGCTGATTATCAGTATATAACTTTTATAATAATAAATTTTGATTACTGCCTTCCAGTTTGTAAACTGATATCCAAACTAATTTTCCTAGATTATTATATGTTAACTTAAGCATCATACCTACCTAGCTGTTTTTTTTTTCAGTGTCAATACCTTCTACATGGGGTACGGTCAAGAGCCCCCCGGTCATGAGCCCCCCCCGGTCACGAGCCCCCCCCCCGGTCACGAGCCCCCCGATCATGAGCCCCCCCCGGTCACGAGCCCCCCCGATCATGAGCCCCCCTAGGTCATGAGCCCTATCGGTCACGAGCCCCCCCCCCCCCCTCCCTGTTTTTTTAATCCTTATTTACCTAGTTATAAACAAATGAAGAATTACTTAGATAGAAATAACTGAGAGTTACTAATGTAGTTTGTTGTATCCGCTAGTTTGTTGTACTGCACACTTCATGATTGTTTAATGACCTGGCAGGGGGGTTCGGGGGCGGCACGCCCCCCGATATACATATATTTTATGTTTATTCAGTAATGAACTACAAAAGTGTCAATAAGGATTAAATAGTATAGGTAAATAAGGATTTAAAAACAGGGGGGCTCGTGACAGGGGGGGCTCATGACCGGGGGGCTCTTAACCGGGGGGGCTTATGACCTAGGGGGGCTCTTGACCGGGGGGGGGGGCTCATGACCGGGGGGGCTATGACCTACACCCCCTTCTACATAGGCAAGGCAGTTACTGCGCTGTCCTCAGAATAGGGTAAGTTCCAAATTATCAGGCGATTTCAAATTTTCGGTCACGTATGAAATGTAGTATATAGCTACCTAATAGCTAATTAAAATAAAAGTTAATTTAATATAGTTTTTCTTACGCGACCGAAAATGTGGAGCCGTCCGATATTTCGGAATTTATCCTAGTATCTCAAGTAAAGTGGTCTGATAATCTATATATTTTAAAACTAGTTGGTGTACCTATAGGTAGGGCTACACAGCCAAATTCGGTTCTTTAATTTCTAATTGTGACCCTATTAAGAGAGTCTCAAAATCATTCTGAAATTAGTTTAGCTATATACTAAATTGTTGAACATCATAATTTAAGCTCAATTTATGATAGGTTCTATTCGTTTCACGAGTGCCTTGAAGTCTTGATGGTTATTAATGTTTCTGAGATAAGAGACCGCAGTTAGTTAAAGTGCCGCAATTTACCTACTTGACTCTAGTTTTCTATGACTGGGAGAACTCCATCCAGGGAGGTAGTCGGAGGAGAACACCGTCCAGGGATTTAGCAGGGAGAACTCCAACCAGAGGTGAGCCTTTTGATATATTATACTTTCTTGGTATTTAATTAAAGTCTACATTATGAGTGTATAATGAACAAAATTATGAGGATTAGCTAGAAAAATCCATTGCATTTATTAGAGCTAAATTTATACTGCATCTGAAGATTTATAATTAGTTTAACATTTTATATAAATAATTTACCTATATGAAAGAATTCTCAGTTAATAATTCTTTTCATTTCTTTATTAATATATGGTTTTCTATATTTTCTGAATCTACTTTCAGATCTTGATGAAGAATTGATGAAGTAGATCAACGTCATCAACTATCGGAGTCCTCTTCAATTCCTTCAGGAACAATTATGCTAGGTCAAAGTAAGTATTTGAAAATATTAGATGATTTTTAAATATGTATTTGCAATATGATTAGCTCTTACTTTTTCATATGCTTTTAGGGATTCCAGACATGAAAAGAATATCGAAGCTGTCGCTATCTCATCACAAAAGGAAAAAGAGTAGGTGATGTTATTGATAATGTATATGAACGATACTGTATATGAACGAATATATATTAATATACGAATCTCTTATTTCAGGAATTGGCAACCTACAGTCGTGAAAGAAAGTGACGAGAATTCAAATTGTACTTCTAAATAATAAATCTAAAACTTAAATGTTTACATTTCGTTTTCAATTTGACCTTGGTAATTCTATTAGCATATTTCAATATCAGTGCCTATGAGTAAGATGAATTGCACTAAAATATGGTTTAGAAGATAAAGGCTTTATCATTAATTTATTATTCATTAAGTTATAGTACAATTGCAGCATATCAAAGATTTATCAACTTTTTTAATCTAGCCTGGTTAATTAATTCACCTAGCCTACCTATTTATCACTACGTAAAGTTATTTATGTCATCTAACTACTTATTTATAAACTGACCTAATGAGATTACTTATTCAATATTATCTATTAATTTACAACTGATAACCATATATCAATTCATAGGATCGAAAATATTTAAAAAAGCAAGGATAGGTCTAGGTGATCAATTATTTTTTTAAATTAAAATAGTATGCATATCACAAAAGCAAAAGTAGAAAATAGATGTGAACATGTTAGATTTGGTCCTAGAAAATAAATAGTCTAATCTAATTGATACCGGGACCTAACTCGAGATTATAATTTAATAGAGTAAATATAGTGACTGAAAAAGTCTGGCTACTGCTAACCAGACCGATATTTCAACCTATTACTATAATAGTTGATATACATTTACTTAGTTTACAAGTAGTTGATATAACCAACACGAGATGATGATATAACCTACACGAGTAGTTGATATCACCTATACGAGGAGTTAATGTAACCTACACGAGAAGTTGGTATAACCTACACGAGTAGTTGGTATAACCTACACGAGTAGTTAGTATAACCTACACGAGTAGTTGGTATAACCTACACAAGCAGTTGGTACAACCTACACGAGTAGTTGATATAACCAACACGAGTAGTTGATATAACCTAACCGAGTAGTTGATATAACCTATATGAGTAGTTGATATCACCTATACTTTTAGTTAATGTAACCTACACGAGTAGTTGGTATAACCTACATGAGTAGTTGGTATAACCTACACGAGTAGTTGGTATAACCTACACAAGCAGTTGGTATAACCTACACGAGTAGTTGGTATAACACATAGGAGTGATTGGAGAAACATACACAAGTAGTTGATGTAACCTTGTTCTGTAGTTGTTTTAACCATTACATATAATTGGTTCAACCATCACGAGCAGTTTTGACTATCTCAGGTAGTTGTTGTGACCATCGGGAATTAAAAATAATCAACTCACATATGTGTTGTTTTAACCAACGTCAATTTAACTCATTTTAAATAGTACCTGCAACTCACCACGTAGGTAGGCGCACAGATAAACCATAAAATTTAGTCAAAACAAATCAAATATGATTTGATTCAACTAATCCTTTCTCTGTGTGTATGTATCGCAGATACCATCTTAATACCATTTTTATGTTCTGTATCACAGATACGTACCATCTAGCTCTCATCTTATTTTTTTGTATCACTGATACCATCTAGATACCATTTTATTGTTTTGTATCGCAGATACCATCTATGTAGCATTACATTGTTCTGTATCGCAGATACCATCTAGCTGTAGTATATTGACATAGCGTTACCTAGTAACTGAGTCATAGAAATCGCATTGGAGGTTACTATGTTAGTGTACCTGTGAGTGTCACCTGTGGAGCGCATGAGTGCTACACTCTATAGTGCTACGTCAAAACTCTGTCTGTGTAGGCCATGTCCTTTTTAGGGAATTGTGCTGAATTTACTGTGTACTTATAATGAGAATATATGATATGAAATTATTGAATGAGAAGAAAACAGTCTCGTACAAAAATAATCAAGATAATGTATTATATACATCATATAGTATATATCAGATCATTATCTATCAAACCACTGAAGAGAAACGTCACTCTAAAGCTTCGAAATGCATTTGGTTTTAAAATTTTGACTACAATTACTTGGTATTTTAAATCGTTCACGGACGCGTGAAGTTCACATCGTTTTATCGTTTGGACTAGATTTATACCATTTTAATTTTTTATCTCTTTGACAAATAAAATGGCTTTTAAACCGTCAGGAACGCCTGAAGTTCACACAGTTTTAATCTGTGGACTATATAATCTTTTTTATCTCTCTGCAAAGTACTATTTTCAATTATAACTTCAATAAACACGTTATACAATCTATCTACACATATAATAATACCTCGTACTTTCAATCTTTGGATATCTTGTATATCTCTCTATCCTTTATAATTTTATATAGTAGGTATATATAATTCTTGTTATTAAATATTTTATAGAAATAATTATTTTTAATTAAATATTTCCTCTTGATTTTAATCGTTTTTCAATTTTTTTAAAGTTTACAACTCGTATCATATTTTTTATTATTTTTATATATGTTACGACTGATTTATATTAGGAGTGTTTTTCTTTTTTATTTATACGTATATATCTATGAAATATTTATTCGCACCACTTAATTAATATTTTCTATTGCTAAAAAGTAGCAACTTTATGTTATACATAATTGCAGTATCAATTAATGCTTTGTTTACAATTTAGGACAACTTAACACAGTCAGTTATTTATTAATCACTCTGCATTTACGAGTAATAAATAACATCTATTTTCCAATGTAATCACATAATTAACATTATTATTTCATTGTGCCAGTAATTAAACTGACTATAATTACTAGGAATCTATACTTTGAGGATAGTTTATATAATTGCGTACCCGTGTTTTAGATTTTTTAATTGCATATTCAAATTTTGTAACAAACAGGGTGTCCAAGAAAATGTACCCTATAATGGCACAAATTATAACACTAGTAAAAACTGTTATATTTTAAATCTGATTTTTTTGGTTATTGAAAATTTTGTTTAAAAAAATATTATATAAATTTTAATAAGAATGAAATTATTAATTTAGACTCAGTTGAAAATTTATTGTGGAACACAAGGTACATTTGGTGTAAGAGGAACGGACGCCATGTAGAAAAGTACAAAATGTTCATTTGTAGCTCAAATATTGAACTTTATTTAATGTTTCAAATGTTTTAATTCAGTTTTAACCATCTTGTAGACAAACCAACTAAGATAAGTTTCTACCTTGATTCTTTAAACTATAACTTCTCGTCTTGATTTTTTTCACCATTTTGAAGCAAACAAAGGTTGATTACTGCATACATAAATTAAAATGAAAACAACAAACATACTCACGTACATACTAATGAGTGCAAGTGCTTCCGCTAGGTGTCGCTAATTTTATTATATACTTTTTATATGAACATTTTAAAAAATAACGAGCATTCAAATATTACATAATTCAATATTCTGAATCGATGTAAAACCAATTTGGCGATTGTTTGATTTTGACTTTACTATCCCTTTAAGGGGATCGTCTAGTGGTTTACCTATAATACTAGTCTGATTGAACTGAGATTTTGAAATGTTCCAAATCGTTGAAATTGCTTTTGTAAATCCCCCTCCCCCGTGGTGGCGAGAACCTGTTTTTTAACCTCCCCCTCTCACGAAAAATTTAAAGGCTCAATGGGGGTTGGTCCTACAGGAAAATTTATAGAAGCTAATATGTATAGCTCGAAATTACCTAGATCGGTAAGTGACATTTTTTAAATTTCGATCTCAATTTTTTTTATTTAATTTTAATTTTTTTTTTGGAATAAAAAAGTTAGTGATCGAAAAGCTAATTTCGAGTGAAACATATTAGCTTCTATATAATTTTCTGTAGGACCTAACCCCATTGAGTCTATAGACTTGGCGTGAGTAAAATTTGAGTAAAAAGTTACTGAGATAATGGAGTAAACAAAAAAAGTAGAAAATTATATAAACACACAAAAATAAAAAAGCAAAATAGGGAGCTTTTTGTCCCTGACCTGCCATATAGAACTCAAAGGTGATAAAGATATTAGAAACATAGTTATATATAACTTTGGTGTAGCTACTGGAGTAGTGTGGTCAATGATTTTGGCAAAACCGAATATATATATTTTTTTACTATCTAGCTTTTAATTGTTACTTGCTTGTGATTAGTTACTCTTATAATCACAATAGAAAATAAACAATAACAATAGTTGACCACAAGCAATATATAGTAACTCATTATTAACACATAAAATCTAATTACTAATATTAAAACAATGTTAATATTTAACACTTGATGATATATATTTATCAATTCTTTGCTAATTTGATTTATATATCAGGAAAGAAGGTGAATGTATTTTAGTGACACGTAATTTCATGTACAAAACCAGAAAAATAATAGAAAAATCATTTTTTTTATACATTATAATATTTATTTTTCAATTAATGTCACATACAAATAGATACAGCTTTAGATTCTGCTCACTTAATTCTCTAGGTCAGTTTTAATTTAATTACAGTGGTCCTTAAACGGGGGTGCGCGGCACCCCTTTGGGGCCTGGATTGTTTACGGGGGGTGCATGAGATGTCTGTTGTTTATAAGTTCTGTTCTTGCTATTAATATCATGCAGAATATACATGAAGTATATTTTCCTCAAAGTGTTGCGATATAAGGTAGTTATGAAAGTATAGGAATTTTCTGATATAAACACCTAATTATTATTGTGGCTTTCGATAATTTTTTAATCTTTGAGTGAGGGATTTCTCGTTTTGTGAGCCTGTTACTTTTATTTCTTCTGTCCAATATTCTAACACTGAATAGAAGTAAAAGGGTGATTCAATGGTGTAAAGAAAGTGTAAACAAAAAACTGTACCTTTCTATATCGAATTTTCCTTTCTGTGTTGTTATTATATGTAAGTGTCGCTACCCCGTAATAGATTAGTTTTATTTTATTTGTTTACAACTATTCATTTTCTGAATATTCATATAACTATAATGCAATATACTGCTTTATTATCACAAATTATATGTTTTTTTTTTTAATTTCTAATCGATTTTAATTTTCCTTACCAAAAAAATAATTTTACATTATGTAAATAAAACAATCATTTTCCTTACTTTTTCAATTTGTATATTTGTGGTGCTTGTTTATTTTTATTGTTCCACGTGTGAGCCGCTGGGCACTAGAGGGTTAACAATTAGTCTACCCCTATTGGTTTTATCCTCTGAATACGTTTTCCTTTTAATTTCCAAGAACCTAATGATCCACTTTTTGGAATAACAAGCATCGCCTGGAGAATTTTTACCCAGACCAGTGATCACTACTAACTTCTTTATGTCTTCATCCTGACAGAATTGGATACAAGCCTTAACTTTCTCTATTGCATTTTCTATAGAGAATCCATGCAAATCACATGTTACTTGAAGTTTAGGAGAATAAGTTTCAATATTAAAGGAGAATAAGTTTTCACGCGAGGCCATCGCTTTGATCTCCTCATCCTTCCATTTATCACATTTCTTCCTCACAGGTAACGGTTGAAATGGCGAACCATCTATCTGTAAAATTGCATAGCGTTACACTAAAGAAAATCAGAGTATATAGTTCGAACCTACTCATAACCTCAAACTTTTTGTAACAAAATAATTCATAACACCTCTTAATTATTAGTCCTCAATTTATATGAAAACAGATATAAGAAAATGCTTTTATTTTGGGAAGTAACTCACCATTTTCATACCGATGATATTTGGCTCCTTGTTATATTCCTCGTCGTTTGTAGTTTTCATCCGTTTGGTTGTAGGTGAAGGATTGTAATTTTCCTTGTTTGTTGTTTTCATCCCTCTACCTCTTTTCTTACGTTCGACAAGTATAAAATCATCTTCCTCCTGATCATTCGACATACTGAAAAATAAAGAGAGAATTATAGTAGATAGGAAAACAGTCACTGTGATGATGTACTATTAGGCATTAAGCTTGAGACTGATGGTCAATGATTAAAATTAGGGATATATACAACTATCAATAGACAATTAGAGCATAAATATGTTTTCTGAGGGGATTTTATCCTGAAGGATTATTTCCGTTTTTTTTTTCCTCCGGGGGAGTTTTTCCGGATACCAAGTTAGGTATTAGCTGATTAAAAAATAACGATGTCATCATATTTTTCAACTTACGATTCCTACTATTATCAACCAGTAAAGCTACATTAAAATCACCCAGTATATATACTTTTTATATCCTGTATCCAAACATTAATTCACTTTCCTCCTCAATTGTGAATTTTAACTCTGAGATTAACTCTTTAAGATCATTTTTTACCAATAATTTGTACCCATATAAACTATTCAATTCCCATGTACGTACATTTTTAATCGAAACTAATTCCCCCAAATCACCTCAAATCACTGTAGAAAGAGACAAAGTATTCATTAATCTGCCTTATACAGGAACTTATGAAATGAAAAACGAAATAAATAGACTTTTAACAAAATTTTACCCACAGATTAATGTACAATTTGATTATAAAAATGTCAATAAAATAGTCAATCTTTTCCCCTGCATTTTAGGTAAACCTGAGCGTGCATTTGTAATTTACCAATATACCTGCAATTGCTGCAAGCAGTCATACATCGGGAGCATTAAGCTACAGATGTTCATCAGATGCGCGCGTCACTTTGGTTTATCCCATTGAACGGGCAAGACACTCAATGATCAGAAAAATCAGCTATTAGAGACCATTATAGCTGCAATAGACACATTTTAAAAAATAGATAACTTTTCCATACTCGATTCATGCAATAGTTCAGAAACAGACCTCAGAAGTCTAGAGTCCATTTACATCAATAGATTCAAACCAATTCTCAATAAAGATCAATCCGCATTACCATTAAGCATTACAATATAACTTCACTGAGTGTCTTCCCCGCTCTTATTATTTTAATTATTTATATATTAAATGTTTTATCTAGAATTCTTTTATAAATGTGTTTTCGATGCCTATTATGTTTTTAATAAAATTTTCTCATTTTAATCAATACTTAGTTTCAAATAAATTTCAACCATATCATATTTTAATAGAAAATTTCACAATTGATGATGGATTTTTAATAATCCGAAACGTTTGATTTATTAGAAAAAATTCTAAAAAAAAACATTTTAAACTATTTTTATTTTTTCAACAGTTCTCCTTTTTATCGTCATATTATTATTTAATTCTTAATCGATAGTTACGTGGCAGTGAGGGGGAGAGAGCAAGTGCAAGGAGTTGCAGCTGATACAAAGCAAAATTAACCCAGTATGCACAATACATATAATATACCTTGTATTGCATAATATACAAGGGATAAAGTGGGTAGGGATAATCACAAACATCTGGATAATTTTCCAGGTCATAAATTTCAAAGTTTAGTTATCAAAAATTAACAGTATTGAAAATCTGCTATGTTTAATCCAATACATATTGCTTATTTTTCAATATGATGAGCAATATTTGATGTAAGTGAAATAATATTTGATGCAAGTGAAATAATATTTGATGCAAGTGAAATAATATTTGATGCAAGTGAAATAATATTTGATGCAAGTGAGATAATATTTGATGCAAGTGAGATAAAATTTGATGCAAGTGAAATAATATTTGATGCAAGTGAAATAATATTTGATGCAAGTGAAATAATATTTGATGCAAGTGAAATAATATTTGATGCAAGTGAAATAATATTTGATGCAAGTGAAATAATATTTGATGCAAGTGAAATAATATTTGATGCAAGTGAAATAATATTTGATGCAAGTGAGATAATATTTGATGCAAGTGAGATAAAATTTGATGCAAGTGAAATAATATTTGATGCAAGTGAAATAATATTTGATGCAAGTGAAATAATATTTGATGCAAGTGAAATAATATTTGATGCAAGTGAGATAATATTTGATGCAAGTGAGATAAAATTTGATGCAAGTGAAATAATATTTGATGCAAGTGAAATAATATTTGATGCAAGTGAAATAATATTTGATGCAAGTGAAATAATATTTGATGCAAGTGAAATAATATTTGATGCAAGTGAAATAATATTTGATGCAAGCAAGGCGACAGCCAAGTGATGAGTGCATAGGCGCGTGTTAGATAGGTCCATATTTCTCTCCTACCACCGTGTAAGCTAGTAAACTCACAAACTGGTTGCACGTAATGTGAGCACTGCTATGTTACTATGGTAACTTAGTAGAAGTCACCATAGTATATTAGTAGGTAAACCTGAGCGTGCATTTGTAATTTACCAATATACCTGCAATTGCTGCAAGCAGTCTTATTATAATAAGATGTTAGAACATGGTTCTAACATCTTATTATAAAAGAAATGCTTGAGAGTAATATATGGTACTTATTTTTTAGCTCATATGGATCCAAAAGTTGTAAAAAGTAACAACAAAAGTCCTCCATTCTTATTTAATGAATACTTTCTTTCTCTATTATTTATTTCAGTTGGTATCCATGATACCTGTAGGTAACATGGTGCAGGTATCATGGATACCAACTGAAATAAATAATAATTATATCATTTTTTATCATATTCTCGTGGAAAAAGTAGGAGGAGCTTAGCAAAAAGTCTGGTGGAAAGACTTATAAAACACAACGTGTGTACGGCCCATGAATAGAAATCACTGAACCTAATTGAGGTATAAATTAATTAGCTGTGATGGTAGTACACCCTAGTTGATGTATTTATCACCATTCGTTAAGATATTCTAAAAAAAGCATTAAAACCTTACCTTTGTGACTGCATATTGCAAGAGGAAGTATGAGCAAAGAGTAGAAGAGAACGACACTGAGAACTTAATGAAACAGCTCTTAAATACTCACTAACAGTTAGGTTAAGTTTGGTGTACAACATAGGTAGACAGTTTCCCAGAGTTTGGTACATACGAAACGAACGTTCACATGTCGAGCTATTGTACACTATGTACAGTCATTTGTAGTAACATAGAAAGAATAGTGCCAGCCTCACTACAAATTACCGATCATTACCAAAATCACTGGACTTGTTGAATATTTATTAATATTATATAAATTCTCATTAATGTATAGAATTTCACCAAGATGAATTTATAGTATCTATACCTTTCTACTACCAAATTAAAAAAAATCTAATTAAAAAATATCAAATCGATTTAAAAAAGATGACATTCAAATTAAAAAATCTAAAGTTAAAATTAAAACAAATCAAGTGCGAATTAAAAAAAACATCAATCAATTATAGATCCCTAAAATAACATAAAAATAAAATTAAAAAAATCATAAAGTTTCCCCTAAAATATCAGGTTCAATTTTCTTTTAATCAATTTCGTGATATACTATTATTATTAGTGTATTCCTATCGCTGAGCGATTATCGCCTGAGCACTATAGCAGTGTATTCCTATCGCTGAGCGATTATCGCCTGAGCACTATAGCAGTGTATTCCTATCGCTGAGCGATTATTGCCTGAGCACTATAGCAGTGTATTCCTATCGCTGAGCGATTATTGCCTGAGCACTATAGCAGTGTATTCCTATCGCTGAGCGATTATCGCCTGAGCACTATAGCAGTGTATTCCTATCGCTGAGCGATTATTGCCTGAGCACTATAGCAGTGTATTCCTATCGCTGAGCGATTATCGCCTGAGCACTATAGCAGTGTATTCCTATCGCTGAGCGATTATTGCCTGAGCACTATAGCAGTGTATTCCTATCGCTGAGCGATTATTGCCTGAGCACTATAGCAGTGTATTCCTATCGCTGAGCGATTATTGCCTGAGCACTATAGCAATGTATTCCTATCACTGAGCGATTATCGCCTGAGCACTATAGCAGTGTATTCCTATCGCTGAGCGATTATTGCCTGAGCACTATAGCAGTGTATTCCTATCGCTGAGCGATTATTGCCTGAGCACTATAGCAGTGTATTCCTATCGCTGAGCGATTATTGCCTGAGCACTATAGCAGTGTATTCCTATCGCTGAGCGATTATTGCCTGAGCACTATAGCAGTGTATTCCTATCGCTGAGCGATTATTGCCTGAGCACTATAGCAATGTATTCCTATCACTGAGCGATTATCGCCTGAGCACTATAGCAGTGTATTCCTATCGCTGAGCGATTATTGCCTGAGCACTATAGCAGTGTATTCCTATCGCTGAGCGATTATTGCCTGAGCACTATAGCAGTGTATTCCTATCGCTGAGCGATTATTGCCTGAGCACTATAGCAGTGTATTCCTATCGCTGAGCGATTATTGCCTTAGCACTATAGCAGTTTATTCCTATCGCTGAGCGATCATCGCCTTAGCACTATAGCAGTGTATTCCTATCGCTGAGCGATTATTGCCTGAGCACTATAGCAGTGTATTCCTATCGCTGAGCGATTATTGCCTGAGCACTATAGCAGTGTATTCCTATCGCTGAGCGATTATTGCCTTAGCACTATAGCAGTTTATTCCTATCGCTGAGCGATCATCGCCTTAGCACTATAGCAGTGTATTCCTATCGCTGAGCGATTATTGCCTGAGCACTATAGCAGTGTATTCCTATCGCTGAGCGATTATTGCCTGAGCACTATAGCAGTGTATTCCTATCGCTGAGCGATTATTGCCTTAGCACTATAGCAGTTTATTCCTATCGCTGAGCGATCATCGCCTTAGCACTATAGCAGTGTATTCCTATCGCTGAGCGATTGTCGCCTGAGCACTATAGCAGTGTATTCCTATCGCTGAGCGATTGTCGCCTTAGCACTATAGCAGTGTATTCCTATCGCTGAGCGATTGTCGCCTGAGCACTATAGCAGTGTATTCCTATCGCTGAGCGATTGTCGCCTGAGCACTATAGCAGTGTATTCCTATCGCTGAGCGATTGTCGCCTTAGCACTATAGCAGTGTATTCCTATCGCTGAGCGATTATCGCCTGAGCACTATAGCAGTGTATTCCTATCGCTGAGCGATTGTCGCCTGAGCACTATAGCAGTGTATTCCTATCGCTGAGCGATTATCGCCTGAGCACTATAGCAGTGTATTCCTATCGCTGAGCGATTATCGCCTGAGCACTATAGCAGTGTATTCCTATCGCTGAGCGATTGTCGCCTGAGCACTATAGCAGTGTATTCCTATCGCTGAGCGATTATCGCCTGAGCACTATAGCAGTGTATTCCTATCGCTGAGCGATTATCGCCTTAGCACTATAGCAGTGTATTCCTATCGCTGAGCGATTATCGTCTGAGCACTATAGCAGTGTATTCCTATCGCTGAGCGATTATCGCCTTAGCACTATAGCAGTGTATTCCTATCGCTGAGCGATTATTGCCTGAGCACTATAGCAGTGTATTCCTATCGCTGAGCGATTATTGCCTGAGCACTATAGCAGTGTATTCCTATCGCTGAGCGATTATTGCCTGAACACTATAGCAGTGTATTCCTATCGCTGAGCGATTATTGCCTGAGCACTATAGCAGTGTATTCCTATCGCTGAGCGATTATTGCCTGAGCACTATAGCAGTGTATTCCTATCGCTGAGCGATTATTGCCTGAGCACTATAGCAGTGTATTCCTATCGCTGAGCGATTATTGCCTGAGCACTATAGCAGTGTTGTAATTTGATACTATAAGTACCTGCTTTTCTCTCTGATATTGTCTTTTTCCTCTCATTGTAGGTGATCTAGAAAATGATAATTGAAAGTAAATATTACATATTTGATATTTCATTTTTGATGCGGGGATATTAACTTTTTATAGTTTATAGTGTTATTAAAACCACACCATTTTGCTGACTATATAGGCAATGATATATCCAATATGCTTTAAAATCATAGATCCCGAAAATATTATAGCGGAGTATTGAATCGTTCTACTCCATCGTATATAGAGTATTCGATACCATTTCATTTTTTCTAATTTAACTATGGTTTCAAAAACATATCGTCGCAACCCTACTTGTGCACACACATGCTTGAAGACGCGGTAAAACTTATGGAAGACATTAACCCTAAGTTGAAAAATGAAGAGAATTACATATAAATTTCTCATATATTATAGAGACAGAACAACAATATCCATGCAAACTCTGTCCACGACCATTTTTATCAGCAGAAATGAACTGGTTTTGACCTCTTACTCTAATCTGCAAACTATTTAGAATCTATGTGCTTCATTAAAAACATAATGCTTCTCTCGCATGCAAACTCTGTAAATTATTTGGTGACAACTGGCAACTCCAGTGTGACGTCACTCGGATCATTGCATGACCGTCTATACATTGCAGTCATTTCTGATAGCTTGCATAGGCAGATAACCGCACTCAGAGAACAGCTGATGCACCCAGGTGCATGGTTTCGCTTTAGAGACAAAGCCATAGAGTGAACTCGAAGAAACGGGAGGGCTCAATAACTAATAAAATAAATATGAAAAACCAAAATGGAAACTACTAAATTCTAATATTTTAATTTAAAACAGTGTAATATCAAATAATATAATTCAAAAACCACCAATTACGTGAAACATAATTAAGAAACGCAAAATTAGAGAAACTCATAGAACGAGAAAAATAATAACTGGTATTATAATTCAAGGTATATGAATATGCGATAAATTAATTATTATAACAAAATTATAATGGCCATTTTACCTGCATGTATCAATAAATATAACGAGTTAATTTAATATCTATTATCTTTTATGGTCGTAAATGTGGAACAGCCCGAGAACTCTGAACTTACCCTAGGTAGTAAGGTACACGATGGTTAATTAGGTAAGAACAATTTACATTCAGTAATTTATTAATTATTGTAGTTATACGGTTTAAATATAGATTTGCCTAGGAGAGTATAAATCTCTATAGAGTCTAGACCACACATCAAAATCTTGAAAAAATTGATAGTTATCCCAAGAAATAGGAACAAAAAGTTTTCTACGGTTGATAGATTTCAAGGCTAACTTGCTTATTCTTCAACTGCATAAAAATAAATCTAATTAAGAAAAATAATATTTAGTTATTCAATTTGAAATCATGTTATATTTATTTCTAACATAATGAAATATTTTACAGTTACTTAGAGAATACGATATTGCCAGGTAAACACAATTAACCCAAGTTGTAAAAGAAGTAATGACGTCAGTTGTGGGCGTGTTTGGGTAATGAGTAAAGTAATTTTGTTACAATTAATTCTGCAAAATAATATATTGCTAATCAAATTACACGGAAACAATAACAGGACAGTTAAGGTATTTACATGTCAAGATAATTAGTACCACTTACAACAAATTAAATGAAGTTGAGCGAGTAATGACGTCATGGTGGGCGGTCGATGGCGAGACTGGTGGGCGGAGCATCGTTGCGCGTATTGAACAATTTCTTATTCACCGTGTCACTATTATGTTTTGCGTTATATATTTTGCGGGTATTATTTTTTTGGCATTATTAGTTTTGATATTAATTTACTCGTATTTTTTTATTGGCAATTATAAGTTTTCTTTTTATTTATTGATTATTAGCTTTCTGATAATAAAATGTTACAAACTAATCGTTTTTTAATTAATTTTATTTGAATTATATTACTCAATTCTATGTGTTTTCTTATTAATTTATAGCACTTTATTTTTTCACAATTAATTAGTTTTCTAAAAAAAATAAAGCATTTATTTTTATTCTAATTATATTATTATGAATTATTTTACTTCATTTTAATACATTAAGAATTACAATATTTGTAATTATTTTATTACAATTTATGATATTGCTTTTTAATTTATTTCTTCTTATTAGCTTACATACTACATGTTTTGTTGTTGGTTTATCACAATTATTTTATCACAAATTATTGTTATAAGAGGATAACATCATTAGCCGTTGTAAAATGATACGTAACATTAGTAATTTTGAGATGTTTCATATTAGTAAAAACAATCCAAAATTGATTATTTTGACAAGCGAAAATATATATTCCCTTATTCGTTGTATTTTATTATAGATTTTTGGTTAAATAATATTTATATAAAAAAGTAATACTTTTGGGAGTATATTAAAAATAAATTTATTTTAGCTACTATTTAAAAATATAGATGCAACTTACTAATTAGTAAGCGTTCCAGATCTCTTTAAAAAAAATTACAGTTTTAGTTAAATATTCATTACTACGTTTTCAACCTGGGATATAAATATTATTAAATTCACTTCAACTTTCAGGTAAAATAAAATTTCAATGAGCAAATTAACCTTCTTCCAGAGGTCGAATCTGTAGGTCAATATTAGTGACGAAATGCTCAATATATATTCTTCACCATGGGAAGACGCCTGAGCCTATTTAGACTACTTGCCTACTTATTGGTTCTGAGTGCAATAAGTGGCATAATTCTCTCTCTCGACTTGCTGATAACTAAAAGAAATGATGGCCTAATCGACCCCTACGAATTGAGACAGAACAACCTGGTCTCTAAAGAGGATCTGCTAAACCCCGTTCGGAAACTAGTTAACCTGTCTCCCGTTCACGTAAGGAAAGTCGATAGGTACGGAATCGGGATTTCTCCTGCCGCGTCTAAAAACAGCACTACAACACCTTATTTTAAAGCCAAAAAGTTCTACAGAAACGTGTCTCTTGGGAGAGAAATTCTAGATGAGAAGATCAAGAACATTCCCAGCATTGTAGGACAGTTTTCTGAACCGACTGTTGAGAGTCGAAAAATAAATGAAAATGAAAATGGAAAAAGTAACCAAAATGGCAATGAGCAAAATCGGAATATGCTCTCAATGTTACACGATTCTTTAAAAAAGATCAAAATAAGCCGAAATATTGCATCTGATGATACCACAAATAAATTTGACCTCACTGAAAAAAGAAGAATTGAAAAGGCTCTTCAGTCTTACGATCCATACAAGAATAAAAAGATTCATCTCAATCCACAGGTTGTGAAAGCTAAAACACTTGTGAACGAACTTACAGCATCAAAGAAATCTGAAGATATATTGGATGAAAGTGATCAGAGTGTTGGAAAAGCCGTACAACCTATGGTGACAACTCAGACTACAACTACCACTACAAAAGTCAAAAAAACAACCAAGCCGAAAAAACGTCCGGTTCCTAGCGGTGTTCTGCACGATATCGACAAGGACGAAATCTCTCTTTCGGATTCAGAAGTCGAAGAGTACAAATCAATAGTTGCTGAAATCAACGAGAAACAAGAAATTTACAACTTAGATAAATTCGGACGAGTTGCTAGCGATTCAAACATAATATTGATTCAAGTGAGCTGCTATCCATCTGTTCAGTTATTTTCCTGTATTAATATTTTAAATAATTTAAAATATTATAATCTCTTGAATTTAAATTTGAAATGAAAATTGATATTTTGAATGATTTCTGTATATATGGAATCAAATAAGCATAAAACAGTTCTGTGTTTTATGAGTTACCTGTTATAGCAATTACAAAATACGTTAGTAGGTATTTCCATTAATATATCTCAAGTTACAGCAGTAAGCTTTTTTTCCCCTCAGGTTCACAGTCGAGTGCGGTACCTAGAACTACTGATCGAGAGTTTGAAAGAAGCCAAATACATCAACGAAACTTTAGTTATCTTCAGTCACGATATTTGGAAGCCAGCCATCAACAAAGTGATCCACGATATCAAGTCTTTCAGGTACATGCAGATGTTCTTCCCCTTCAGTGTGCAGCTTCACCCACGAAAATTTCCTGGCAAAGACCCTAGAGACTGTTTGTGGAATCACAAGAAAAGAAGGTAGGGACGTTAACAAAATCTATGATTTGACAAAGGGTTGTATTGGTGTTTCAGTAGATTTGTTGTTTATTAGCCTTGATCGATGGCTTCATCGGGTTTCGAACTGGTGTAAGGCCATGAGAGCAGGCATCCAAAATTTAGGAGCAATTAAGAAAAACAGAAAAAATGGAGAACATGCTGTTGAAGCCTTAGGATTATCTTGGTCACTTGACGACTGAGTTGGTCTTGAATCTTTTCAGTAAAATGAACTAGCAAAGTAATCCAATTTCATGTGGCAAACTCTCCGTTGTCATGAATCACACGAATAAATCAAATTATTTTTCTATGAACGTATAGGCAACGATGATTTTTCTCAAAAATGTATTGTGGTGATAATAACATAAGAAATGATTTGTTGGATAAAAAATATAAACTGTACTATTGTTCAGGTTCTACAAGTAAGATATTCGAAAAATGACACTCACTTTTTGATTACTGTGAACCTATAATTTTATATCTGAATACCACACGATATAAATAGCATATTATTTCATGTTTCCCTATTGCCTTGCAGTAAAATTCACTACAAAGTTTGTCTGAATGAAGATTGGGCCGATTCGTATGGCCATTATCGAGAGCCACGCTTCACCCAAATTAAACACCATTGGTGGTGGAAAATAAACAGGTAAGTATTATAATAATAATATTGGATCAAACAGATTACGTAAATACGTTCTTACAGATTTTTACAATATGCACAGAATGAAAATGACAAAAATTAATGAACACCTAACTTTTAACAAATTAATCCTACTTTTTTTGAATCCAAGTCCGTACGAAGTTTTTATTTAACGAATTTCTTAAATAGGTATTTAAAACAATATATAATCAACAGGTATAGTGTAAATAAACAACAGGTAGTAAACAAGAGGTGAATATAAATGTACAACAACATTCGATTTATTCATTTACAAGTACAAACATTATCTTGATTTGTATAATAATTTAATTGAAGTGAAAATTTATTTCGTAAATATAGAAGGACGGCCATAGAAGATTTAGAGGGGACCCTACTTAATCTTATAAGGCCCCACCATAACTTTACTGAAAATATTTGATTTTTAAAGACCTATTCATAAACTAACAAGACCCATTCATAGAGTTAAAGACCTAGTAATAGGGTTAACAAGACCCAAATTTAGTCTAGTTAGTACTAGGGATAGACCTATAATTAGTGGGTGGTCGGTTAGCACACACATAAATAATATAAACACCCAAAAAGTTAAACTTTGATTTCACTTGTTGAACTAGGGAACCTTGTAGTTATCAGACACTCAAAGTATTAGAAAAGTGGGCGTCAACATGGGTTGACTATCAATAAATCCCATATTGGTTTATTAACTATGTTATCCACCACTTTCATATAACTGTTTGAATAGTGTGACGACAGTCTCCTCTAGAAGAATCAATCTCTCAGGTTTTTTGATGTTTTGGACGTGACGAAAGATTGGACAGGAGATGTTCTGTTTCTGGAAGATGATCACTACGTTACTCCAGATTTCTTGCATGTACTGCGGCTGCTCAGAGCAACTGTACCTGCTAAGGGATACAACGTTCTGTCCATTGGAAACTTCAATAAAATGACTCCACTGAATACAAACACTGGTCTAGTAAGTTGAAAATAAAGTCCCATCTTCACAGAGCAACTTCCGCTGTTCTTAAAAAAAATTCAATTCCTTTGATTTGAGGACATTAGAATAATTTTTTCAATATTCAAATTCTCATATAAGAATTCCATATAAATCTTTATATTGAAATTATTTGTTTTATAGATTTTTATAGATATTTCATTTGGTTTTTCATATATGAATTTAAAATTAATTAAATTATTATCATTATATATTTGTCTATACATCAGGTTATGTGTCTTAGAGTTATAAATAGGTTTCCTAACTATGATTTTAGCTCAAAATTTAAATTTTAAAATGGCATAATTTATTACCATTCTTGTTTTAAATTCTATTTTTAAATTGAGTTTTAATATAAAACGTAACTCTTCCATTCAGGTTGTAAATTCGGATTGGGGTGGAGCGAAATACAATCTCGGTTTCGCTTTCGGACGTGAAACATGGAAGAAAATAAAAGAACAGTCTAATTTCTTCTGCACGTTCGATGACTACAATTGGGATTGGTCTTTAACCGTCCTGATGGTGAATTCAAATCACCTCAAAGGCTCAATGTGGGCAGTGAAAGTATCAAGAGTTTATCATCTAGGCACTTGGTGAGTGACAAAAAACAGCAGTTGTATTCGATAAAATTGCATCAATTGCACAGATTTTAGCTCAGGAATACATTTCTGTTATTAGCTTGTATAGTTTAAGAGTTTAGTTATCGTCAATTCAATACACTATTTCTAATGGTAAACATTTACTATTTTGAAGTTATAAAATTTATTGGAGGAAATAATTATATTTACCTGCTTCTCTTCAATTGTTAATTCAATTATAATATAATGGGTTTATATTCAAATGGAAGTACGTATTATCAGTACATATATACTGATTTAAAAAAACAAATATCATTAGTCAAAACTATAATTTTTATCAATTACTAGGGTGTAGTAGCCCTGTAGCCACAAATTTTTACTTAATTCTTTATAATTAACAAACGCTTCGGACAGACAGACAATTTTCTTATAGATTAGTCGATAAAGTCAACACTTACTGTTAAGGATCTAACTGTGTATTTTCCGTGTTTCGCCATTTGAGAAATAAATAACTACGTTTTTTCTATATATAAGTAATTACCAGTGGCGAGGGGGGCGTATTGAAAAGCACCCAATAATTCTAAAATATTAATTTATAACAACTCTTATTCCTGTTTATTTTCAGTGGAACTCACTCGAAGAACGCAGCCACTTGCAACTACGGAGCCCTCGTGGAGAACTATCGCACCCTCATCCAAAAGTCAAAAAAACATTTCTTCCCCAAGAGTCTGGGTAAAGCCACCTCGATCAAAAATGCAGCGCGACTAAAGAAACCCAATGGGGGGTGGAAGGATTTCAGGGATATGGAGCTCTGCAAGGCAGTGGCTAAGAACAATGCTACTGACGCCACAATAGATAGTCTACAGTTTGAGGACTTCAAAATATAAAAACCTTAAGGCCCAGTCACACCTACGTAACTTTGTCGGAGAGTTCCTTGAAAGGGGGAAGAATGGACCTAATTTCGACAACGCTCGTTACAGTGCACAAAAAGGAAAACAAATCGTGGTAACGCGAGCGTTGATAGAGCGGCGTTCTAAGCGTGTAGACGTTAGTCTACAGGAGGCTTAAAGGAGGCTTAAAGTTGGTGCTGCTTTTAACTGCTTTTAACTATGGAGTTGAGCGGTTGAAATCTATCAGAAATTCGGATAGATTTTTGATATAAATCGATAGTTGAAGTCCATCATTTGAAGTCCCGGTTGCACCGGAGAAACTCCTGAAGCAAGGACAAAAAAGTATCACAACTTGTATCACAATTCACCCAAAATGGTCACCGTTCAGTCAACGCCATAGACGCTCGACCACCGCTTATGTTTACTAATTCCGCTCCTAAAGTTTTGAACTGCTGCACAAAATATTACGAGCGGTGATAAGCGTTAGTTTTCCGCTCCCGTAATGTTCACCACAGCCACTAAAACGCCTAGTCAAAACTTGGCACTATTAGACGCTAGTTCGAGGACGTTAGGGCCGCTAGGCCAACACAAAAATCTTAAACGCTGGACCCACCGGTGCTTCGTCAACTTTGCTCGGGCGGTGACAAAACGTTGCATAAACATTGGTGAAGCGATTAAAAGCGAGTTACGCCTGTACTCAAGATTTCTGAAACTATTTTGGGCGGTGAAGCAGCGATCCATTGCGGTGATGAACTTTGGTTTGGCGTTGGTATGGAGGACGCGAAGCTCCATGCCTGCATTTTGTGCGCGCAAAATAAATATACTAAATCTTAAAAAAATCGTAAACACAGGTGTTTCCATAGCAGGACATCATTGAAGCCTTTGTTCCCATAGCGTTGGCTTAACGATAGCGAGCATTATTCTAGTGGTGAATCCAGCGTCCACGAAAATTTGTCTAGCAGTACCAAAATCTGACTGGGTATTACTGAAGCGGTTGTAGGATGGCCTACTGCATACGACGTTATTTTAACGGGGACCAGATTCTGAAAACGGTAACGAGCGGTGATGGATTTTTTTACCGCTAAAGGAACGACCCGACAAAGTTCGGGTGGTGTGACATAGGCTTTATGTTCAAATAAGGCAACATCAAAGTTCTCGGGAAGTCGATGTTAATATAAGGCCTAGTTCATGATTGGTCAAATTTTTGTAAAAGTCACAAGATTCATCAACCTAGTTAACGGCCATTTTCCGAATACTGTGATTGTCCGATGGTTTCCTATTCGTAATTTAAAAACTAATTGGATGTAAAGTATTAATCCTTTCTAATTATTAACGGTCCTTGACGTCATTTTGAGGTCTGAGTCATAGGTAGGATGGGATATGGTTACAGTATTACCTTATGAGGTACAAATACCTACTACTAGGTACTAAATAGCTACTAGTCTGTACTAGTCCCTGGTTAACTGAAGTTATTCCTAGTAATGGAATAAATTTAGTTAATTAGAGCAATTTACTAATGTATATGTGATAGTTGCCTTAAAATAATTGAGTGATAGCTTATAGAGAATTTAATAACTATTTATTAATTTAGATTATTAAAAAGATCCAGAGTGAATTCAATATTATAGCTTTTAAATTAAATTTTATTGTATATTCATTTTTAGATAAGGATAAATTATATATTTATTTATTAAATATATTATATTGAATCCAGAAATTACTTCAACTTCTAACGCATATCATTTTCGATTTCTTAAAAAGCGTCCTTAGACTAAATTTTCACTTTAAGCAATTTATAGTTATATATTACATATAAATATTTATTCTTAAATAATACCCTTAATCTATGAATGATAAATAACAAATAAAAATATCTGTGATATAAGGTAATTAATATCATGTATTGTTAATACAGCTCCCAGATAGCTATATTATTCATCGGGGCAACATTGTCCCACTATTGTTACAACATTGCCAAAATTGTTATAATATTAGGACAATGTTTTCCCTTAAACATTGCTACTACTCTGGTTACTATATTGGTTTTGTTATATTTTTTCATATTCATTATTCTGTTTCTTGTAAGTTTTTCTAGATTTATCGTATATGTTTATAAATTATTGACTGAAGTGTATGGTATATTTCAATTTAAATACACAATAATATATTCATCATAATGTAAGTTTTTCCTGATAATTTCACGATGTCCAGTAGGTTAGGAAAATTGAATAACATTTTCTACTGCATCGATGTTTCTTTTGGGAAATTTAAACCAGAAAAAGCGTTAACGTATACTTACTGAGACTATGAGCAGGAAAGCTATTCAAAAACTTGAATTTTTGGGTTTAATAAAATGCAGTCCATGTCACCACAATCTTAAACGGTCGAAGAAGTATTCTTTTGTACCTAAAAAGAACCTTTCCTTATCCTTTTCATTATGCTTAAATTCTACTAAAAGCCATTCATCTAATTAGTTGTTAAATTCAGTAACTAGTCGCAATAACCGGTGTATTGTGCTTCCGTGAGACGCGTAAATGTGAGGCAGAGTTGAAAGTTATTAAGTGGCGTTATTACTTCAGTATAAATTACTCTTAGTTCAGTATAACGTACAACACGATAGTATTTGAGATGAATAGCTCTGTAATGATCTTATATAATGTATGTATGTATGTTGTTCACATTGTCACAGTATAATGTGGGTATAAATGTTGACAGTTGTATTTGTCAAGCTTGTCATATCTTAACCCTAATGGGTTTGAGTATATGTTAGAAAAATACATATCATTTTTATAAATCTACGGTACTGTATTTTTTACAAGTTGTTAGTATATATACTAAAGTAATGTGTACCTAATTTCAAGTAAAAATATGAAATATATTAGGAGAAATAAATACATAGGTATGTAAGACATTGGCAACTGAGAGAGCAGAGCTATGATTGGGTGGAGTGTAACTCAATAAACAAATCGTGCATGTATCTATGCTTGATGAAAACGTGGACAAATTCCTGCGCATTGGCTAACCAAACTGTATTTCTACGTTGCCACACGTCACCAAAGTACAATTAATTCCTTAAATTACGTGATTTACGGCAATCCGATGACAGAGTCTGATAATAGCGCATGTGCCAAAATTACCCCGCTGAGACAGCAATTTTTACGAATTCCAAATAGGAAAACGCTTCTGTAGTTTTCCTCTAATTATCGGGAAGAGGTGTGAATTTTCAGTCTATAAGAATTAATTGCGCTATTCAACTGGTGTAAAATTTATGTCAAAAATATCTATTGTTAGGTCACTTTTTTTTTTGGGGGGGGGGGAGCAAAGTCTTAAAAATACTTCTTTCTCTGACAGCAATATGTTCATGAAAGCCCAAAAAGATTTTTTTTTACTTCAATTCAATTTATCTCAATCAGGTTTTCACAATATCGATGTATAGAGGATATACATAAAACAGAAGACCTATATAAAATTGCAATATTTGTAATACCATAAATATCACACTTTTAGAAACAGTTATATATGATTTATTCTTTATTTATACAAAAATGATAAAGGATGATATTCATAACCATATCTCAAGGTTTCATTAATGAAGGACACACTATCAAACTTGTGGAGAGCACCTTTAAGTAAAATATCACATTGTTGACGAGTCAGGACCGCTATGTAATCCTCTTCAAGTTTTACCTTCAAACTGCAACTTCTTGATTGTCTCATTATTTGCTGTATTGTGTCCAATTGCAAGACATAACTGAACATCTCTATAGTCCTTGAAGCCCCCGAACCCATCCTTCAGCTCTTCTCTAGCCAAGTAACCCCTCTCCGAGACCATGAGATACTTTGGAAAATAGTACAGTTTGTTCTTCTTCGTTTCAGACTGAATTTGACGGATTGTTTCGGCAGCGTCACATATCTTCTCTTTCTGATGAATGCCACTGAAACGAAAGATATTTATAATCATTTAGAAGTCAAATTAATTTTAAATTTGTATTGTATGAACGATATCAAAGGTTTGCAGATTTTTAAATAAATGATGACGCAGCTGATAGGTATGTGTGTACAAATACTACAATTATAAACTTCCTAAACAGTAAAAACATTCACACGAGTGATTGACCAGTTTCCATACAAAGATTACGAAAAAATTATAAAATTAAAAAAAAATTTAACACCAAATCAATAATTCATTTGTTTTCACTCATTCTTCACAACAGGAAGATAGTTCTTTTGCAGAATCCCACAACTCTCCTAGATGAAACTTGCTAATAATGATAGGTTTCCAAGATGATGTATCTAACTCACCAAGTTATCCAACTCACCAAGTTATCCAACTCACCAAGTTATTCAACTCACCAAGTTCCCAGATGATGCATCCTGGTGAGTCTAGAGGCGAGCATACTGTAACTCAATACTCTAATCTGCCGAACCATTTTTGTCAGAGTCCAATCCCAGTGATATTCATCGAATTTGCAAAAGAAATCTCTGTTCTTCTTCATTATGGTCCACGTGGTTCGATTGAAGGCGAACCCCATGTTGAATCTAGAACCAGCCAAATCGTAGCGAAAAGCCTGGTAAAGGAGATTTGAAAATAAATTTAAAAGAATTAAGTGGAATAAAGGAAAATCATCAACACATATAAAAAATATGAAATTATTTGGATCGATAAACAGAAAAGTTATTGTGAGTATAAACAGCAAACCAGAATCAAAAGTTCATTTTGAAGAAACAAAGTATGATGCGGTCATAGAAGATTAAGAGGAGGCCTTATTTAATCTTCTATATATGGCCCCACCATAAATTTCTCTCTGGATTTTCATTCTCATAGAAAAGATCATAATATCTGCTTTAAAAAAATTGAAATGACTAAAGATATGACGGATTAAGCTACATTTGAAAACATCTCAGAAACCACAGCTTGTAAAAAGACAAATTTTAATGAGTCCATGGACCTTTCCAACGCAGATATAAAATACTTAATGAATTTTGGTCTTTAGTTCTGGTTATAGACGAATGATTATTTAAGATTCAATATCCATAAGCTAGCTAACTCCCTGTTATTTTGAGTTAAGATGGTAGAGTACATATAGCCTAGAAATTGTAATACTGAGACTATGAATCTCCCTGCATTACATTTATAGTCTAAGCACCAAGCATCTATAGTTTGGGTGGTCCAACTAATTTTCATAGGCATCAGCTAACTACAAGAATTCTAAAAGTCCTTAAAGGTCCCTTCCACTTTAATTTTTTCATTTCTCTATGCATTAGAACTAATGTTACTGAAATAAAACTGCAAACCATTTCAAATTTGGTTCTATAGTTTTATTATAATATGTAATTTAATATTTTTTTCCGTTCTTTCTACTACACCTCTGAATTTCAAGCAAAGAAAAAGCCCCTCTGTTCGATAGGCTAACACGATCTGACAAAATCAAAACAATAACAAAGCTGATTGATAGATATCAATAGATATCAGTGCTACCGGTACCGTATTGTCACTCAAGATGTTCTTTGTGTTAATCGAGTTACTTTGTAACAAACTAAAAATGCTTGACAAAGATATCTGCCTACTTAGTGAATGTTTTTTGATTAATTTGATTGAATTTCCATTTCAGCGTGATACAATAGCACTCCTATTAAGTATTCGTACATTAACTTAAAATGTACTACAATTTGGAGAATTGAGTCAATTGAGCTTTGGTCTAATATTATACTTTGTATCTATATAACTTTACTTTTTACCAATGTTCAATTTCCCATCATTCAGCATGCATTAGGGCTTAGGCTAATTCTTATGACCTATTTTTTAACAACAAATCATGCAGACACTGAGACACAGATGTAAAGTAAGGTATGGACCAATTAAAGCTGACTCAAACTATGGTGCAAACTCTGCCTTACTCAGATTTACTCTTACCTAACTTTAATATTATAGGTACATAGGCTCTAGCAAAGCTAGGCCGTTCTTAGCGTATCCATAATCCGCCTTATCCGCGTAAGTTACGGTAGGTATTCTAAGTTCACTTTAATATTTATCTTAATAGTGTAGTTCTAAGACAATGGGTCCATATAAAGAATTCAATTACCTAATAAAGCATTTCTTACTAATCGTTTTCATATATCATAACACTTTCCGATATTGAGAACTGTTAATTTTTATGCACTTTTTATTTGAACGCAGATCTGTGATTTGAAATTTTGAATAGGTATGCGCTATGTATAAACGAACGAACATCCTACTCAAGTATGGGGGCCTTTTTCTTCTAATGAAATTGTGAATCTCAGAATGAGAAAAAACGAAATGCGAATATTTCTTATATAATTAATTGTGAACAGAATACTTGATCGATTTAAATACTGTTTACTGCGATATGTTATATAACCTTAGCTCTACAAATGTAAAGCAATACCATATTTTTTTTAATTTAGAGTGGAGAGGACCTTTAAGCACTAATTGCTTTGCACATTTCACATAGAAAAAGGTTATTATTATAATTTAAAATAAGACGAACCCACTTAACTAAATGGCCCCAAGGCATTAATTATTTACCACGATACAAAGTAAATGGAAGTTAATAAAAGATCATAAGAATGAATTAATTTAGTCAGTGCAAAAATCGCTCCGAACATACAGTAGCATCTGGAGTATCTGACAGGATCGAGTGTATATTTGACGCTATTTATCCACATTCTTTTTTCATGAGTTTAATATCCAGAAAAGGATATTAAACTCATGAAAAAAGAATGTGGATAAATAGATTTCACAATATACCGAAAACCCTCAAATACCGGAAAATATTTAGATTATAGTAGCTACAATTCAAAAACTTAGAAAATCAGTGTGATAAACTCATTAGTATCCAGAGCTTTCAAAATTTGCAGCCAATCACATTTAGAAGACGAATTAGATGAAATAAGACGAGATCTAACACAAAGTAATTATCCGAAAAGAGAAATTAATAGAGTTATAAATAAGAAGAGAATTGACCTGCAAAACGAATAACAACCGGAAAGAAGAGAAAAAGAGAACAGCAATAAGAGATATATAGTAGCCCCATACATAAAAGGAACAAGTGAACGAGTTTAAAGAATATTGAAACCATTTGACATTGTATTGAGTAATAGCTCCAATAATACTATAGGCAATGAGGTTATAAGAGTAAAAGATAGATTAGAGAAAGAATGTAAAATTAATGTAGTATACTAGATAGATTGTTAGGATTGTGATAGTAAATACGTAGGAGAAACAGGTAGAATGTTAGGTGATAGAATTAAAGAACATAAATCTAATGTACTTAAGAGAGTAGAATAGTCATAGATATAAATAGAGATACAGGCCATAGTTTAGATTTTGATAATGTTAGGATATTGTAACAATGTTAACATACTTTTAATAGGAGGAAATTAGAATCATATTATACACATGGGTAGGATAACACTTTAAATAGAGCATACGAAGTCCCTTAGTAAATAGTTCCTATAGTTAATAAGATAGTTAAAAATTAAAATTGAAATGTATAAAAATTAAATAGAAGTTAGGATATGTATCATGATTACGAGTATATAGATTTTAAGTCGCTTGTATTTTAATAAATGTTACCCCTGAAGACGGAAACCACGAAGGATTCTGAAAGCTTGGGAAAATTCAAAACTACTTCTTGTTGAGTTCTTCACCCTAAACATAATGTAGCAACCAAGGAGTCCTCTATTTTCTTCAATAAAAGAGTAATATATACAGTCAAACTCAAATTTTCGCCATATATATTATGAATAGATTACGAACTTTTAACTGAGAAATGTAAGTAGGTATATTCATTACTCGTAAAAATGCTTTGATTTATTTCAGCCGGAATGATTCATATCTTAAATAAGTGTTGCTAATTAACTAATTAACTAATTTCATACGTAAATTAGAACCACCCTTCCTTTAAATTGATATATACTTATAATTACAAGCAAACGTTTTTGTGGTATCATTTCAATGACTTCAAACACATTAGTTACCGTTTTTCCATACCATGAATGAAAATCCTGCCTTTCCCAAGTAGTTTCCCACAGATAGAAAATGCGTATCAGTTCTTCTATTGGCCATATTTCTGAGTAATCTCAACACGTGGAGAAAATCTGGTGTGACGTAATGGTCTTCCTCCATAAACAGAATATCACCAGACCAATTGGCAGTGATGTTTAAACCATCGAAAACCCTGGAAAATAGAGCGAATGTAGTTATTGGAAGACTAGTCTACCCGATCCGTCAAAATGAGGAAGTTACTTAATAATATTTGGCAAATGGTGTTATACTAGAATAATAGTTGAATTATTAATTTTTGTTTGAAATTCAAAATCTGATTTCTATTTTTAACTTGATTTAATAATTTTAACTTGAAGTATTAGTTTTAACTTGAAATGATCATTGTACATTAAAGTATGTATTAGTCTTAACTTAATTTTTTAAATTTTACTTTGAAAAACTAGTAAATTCTTTGACAAAGGGAGTACCTGAAAATAAACTGGAATTGTTACAGGCAATAAGTAAATATTATAAATTGTAAAACTAAATATTCAGAATAGGTACAGAAGTGACTATGGCTATGTTTAGTGGTTCTAGGAAAAATTCGATCTCGTAACTTTTGGTCTCGTTTTATAATGATTTTATTGAAGAACAATATTAATACTCTTCAAAACTGTCCATCTGACATTCAAATTCGAAAAAAATACCATAAAATGGTATTTTTCCAATCACGAGAGTGTACAAGGCACATAAAGGGTATGAAGCAGGACTGTTAGAGTAGGATTTCCACTTTCCGAAGATGGAAACTAATCTGTGGGTCCTTTGGATATGGTGTGGAGTTTTGGTTCTAGGTTAGCAAGGATAATGAAGAGGGCACGCTCGTTTCCGACATTCTTTATTGCAAGATCACAAGATACAGAGTTGAACTTTATGTAAAGATACACATAAAAAGGTGATACTGATACACAAGTGAAGTTGAAGGAAGTTTTGAAGCTAACGCCAGGTAACACTCTATAGCGTGGAACGCCTGACTTGAGACTGAACACAGATTAGCTTGAGACTATTGTATTTATCGGATAGATTGAATATTGGGAATCCCAATAGTTGGAGGTTCCCATTTAAGAAGGTATTTAAGCAATTAGCCACGCCTAAAGATATTATTATCAAGTAGCATTGTTGAAATCTGGACGATGCTAGAGTGTGAAAAGCAATTATCCCTTGTCGGAAAATTGACATCTTAAAAATTTATTTAGGTAATGAGCCAAATTAGCTACGCCTCAAAATATTGATTACTTTGACGAAGCAAAGCTAAAACTTACTAGAGTTTTATTATTAAAAGACATTGTTAAATTCTTAACAATTCAAATCAGCTAATTAGGATTATTACTTAATATTCATATCAAGCGTTTTATTAGGCATTTCTAATCGTTAACTGTTATTCACTGCATGTTTGTATTAAGAGTTACAACCTTCTAAAGTTAACAACAAGATTACATTGCTGCTGTTACAATAACAATAGAATAGTACAATACAATAGTACAGTAGAATAGCACAATGCAAGTAGTATTACTCAGTTATTCAAATAAGGCATTTAATTAAGCGTCCTAATTATGAGTTGAAATCACTGCACGTTTTATCTTAATCATTACAACTTAAGAAATATTTTTACCACTGCTGCTAACATTAATAATTTAATAATATTTCTAATAATTTAATTTAGAATAATTAGTATTACATACTTCTATCTAATATGGACCGACAGGGATGGAGTAGATAATCATTTATTTATGCATTTAATTGGTCCATTTTATCAAAATATGATAGTTAAAGCTATACATAATAACTTAGTAATATATTGGTAATTAAGATAGAGTTAGTCTCTTAAAGAAAACTAGAACAAAACAGGTATTTAAATTTAATTGAGACATTTTACTAAAAGTTTGGAATAAACCTAATTTGTTTTCCCATTTTTTTAATGTAAAAATATCGTCTTTTGAATTAAATACAAAATTAAGAAGAGTTTTCCATAAAATGAAATGTCATTACATGCGAGAATGCGCTGCTCGTTTATAGGATCTTGTAAAAGCGCTACAAATCTCGAGATTCTAAAACGCGTATCACGTTCTCAAGATTGTGAAAAATCGGCCAATTGCGCGAAACACATATACATTGATCTTATCTTATTATCCCTAGGACCTAAAATGCTAAAAGAACTCTTACCTGTTGATTTTCCACCACCAATGATGTTTTATTTGTGTCAGTTTAGCTTCTCTGTAATGTCCGAAAGAATCCGGCCATTTCTCGTTGAGACACGATTTCCTCCTGAGAAAAATTCCAAATACAGTAACATTAAAAACAATTAAAGACAAAATAAAAAGAACAATAAGTTTAGCATATTGCACTGTGCTTAGAAGAGATATTAAGAATGTATAATTAGTTTTAAAAATTCTATTGATATATAAAATATCTTGAAACTATATCTGTTATGCAACTCAATTAGTGCGACAGAGATATTTTGGGTGCCTAATCTACTTAGTGCGACCAAGTCGATTAATGTGACCAAAAGTAACTGTACTATTAGAGAAAAAGTAATTATGATTATGTGCTAAAATCAGAGGAGAGTCATTGGATGATGCTAATTTTACAAATAATAATTTTTCAAAAGTAATTTTTTTCCAATTCCCAAGCACTTTATAATTTAATTTCTTTTTCAATTTCCGTTTCCAAATTTTGACTTACTTCGTTCGTTTCACGTGATTTCGTTTACAATCCCTTGGGTCGACCCCAGGGAAAGTATTCGGGTACAACTGAATACTGAACGGGTAGAACATCTGCATGTGTCGAAACTCAGTGATGTTCCAAATCTCCTCGTTGATGCTGTTGTTCCAGTGATCGTGACTGAATATCACAAGTGACTCTTCTATGTACATTGCCCTCTTTAAAGACTCTATAACAGGTCTCAAGTAAAGCAAACGGTTGTGAACCTGCAAGAAACATATTAAGTTACTGAAACGAACCAGTTTTCGAACACTCACAGAATTCGGTTGTCATGATATGCCAATCAGAATTTCTAAATAACTGTTGGGTATTATCAGCATCCCAAAATACTACCTCTCAGTAGAGATAAAAAATGATTTACCTGAATGATGATAATGGTAGTGTTGTGTTGAAAAGAACCAAACTCTTCAGTGTTAGATATTTCCTGACGTTCGTTTATTCTTCCTATTTCTTCTCTTATTTCATCAACATCTGATTCATTCAAATACTTTATATTTGGGATTTGGGATTCATCCACTTCAAATAGGCTCATTTTGTCGAATATGTTCGAATAATTGCTCACCAAATCGATCGTATTATTTATTCGAGATGGACAGGCAATCATGTGAATCACAAGATTTATAAAAATAAACCAGCAGCAACACCTAAGTTTTATAACTTTAGAAAAAACTCTTATTGCCCGACTCTTGCAGCAAATGGAAAACATTTCTTAAATCTGGAAATTTGGATTAAAACCCAAATAGAAATTCGTGGTGGAATGATTACAGATTAGGTGGTTATAATAATATCAGATTCTTTTTAGGATAAATGTACAAATCATTAACTAATATAAGATGACGAATTTTTTAGCCTGTTAGTTCTGTTAAGAGTTTATAGAAGTGTACAAATACGTACACTATATTTCGCATCATACTTTTAGGCAGATGTGTTTTCGTGCGATAAAATAGGTCTAACAAAATAGTTTGCCTTGGAAATTTCAAGATATAAGTGAGTAACTTAGTGAAAAAATTGAAAGTGATTCAAATAATATTCAAGAATTTACTTAAAGTTACCCATTTTCATTGAACCATGGGCTAAAAAAAATTTTTTAAATACATAATTCTAATTGGAAAACATTATTAACAATTGCATTCAAGGGGATTTACAATAAAATATTATTTTGAGTAAAGATGATGAATCATGTGAAAAACTACAAAAAATTGATAATTTCAAGTTAATAACCTGTTATATTACCGCTCTTTTTCACCACTCTCAAAAGACGCAATTATATCCTTCGAATCTGTAAATTTCTGAATTGTATCAGACGTTAGTGTCTTACAAGTTTCTTCAATTACCATCTAGAGCTCATATTTTGACGAAAAAAGTCCTGCCATCACACACTCCTTCTGCTTCAGGATGGACCAGAGGTTTTCAATTCAACGAACTTAATACTTCTCATGAAATCTACAATTGGTTAGCAGAGTAAGAAAGGACCTTTTGAATACAGCAGGTTTACTTTTCACCAAATAATCAAATCTTCTCTTCAGAAAGTTAATTTAATTAGCAAAAATTATCTTCAATCCTTCTGGAATCGTGAAATGATCCCAGCTTAAATCATCACGCCTCCACCCCCTTGTTGCCGTCCTATTTATCATATTTATTGAAACAGAATGTTACCTCGCAATATATAAACTGTTAATTGCACGGTAATATTTAAACATTGGAACAAAATAAGGAATTATTCAGGCCCGGAAAAGCTAGTGTTTATAGTGCAGCCTAAAAAAAGACCTATTTAAAAAAACCTAACAATTTTTCACAACCATCATTTTCGTCAAGAGTGGCATCCATTTATTCTTAGAAGACTTTTGTTTAGAAACCAGTATCAAGATACTTCTCCGCCCTTATAAACCTTGGTTGCTTATTTCTTTCCTGATAACTGGTGAAACATGAGAGACAATACGTTTCAGTATTCTACAGGAGGTGGTTTTGAGACTTTTTAAACTGCCACTTTTAAAAACTACATCACTGATTGTCAGTAGTTTCCACTTGAGTTTTACTTTGATTATATACAAGTTACGTCCCGTTGCTACTTTACATTTGCCCTTATCTTTATGAGTAACCTTTTACAGGGGATTAGCAATAGACTTTTTCACAGATCGTGGGTCACGGGCAAGATTTGTTTTAAAAGTTTTAACATTATTTCCCCCAGCAAGCTTGGATAACACCTAAAAACAAATCAGCCTTAAACGTACTGTTTATCCATTGATAGCTTCAATGGTTTGAATAACTATATTCGGTAAACGAGTAGCCAGGTGTAATAATTATTACATACATTAAACTACCAACAGAGTTCATTACATTGATATAGTAAAATGCTATGATTTTTACGGCACGCGTACACTAGTAATTATAATTTGAAAATGATCATATTTTAAAATAACTAATGTTTATGACTCTCTCGAAAGCGAACACACACGCACTTCTTTCACGATCACTACCTATGATGTACTAGTTCAATTTTAAAATATATAGCACGGAAGCATCGATTTGTTGAACCGGATATAGGTATAGTCATTGCACAAGAAACATAGTCGCGGTAAGAGTATTTCATAAGCAATGACACTTATTTACTCTTCACTTTCGATTAGGAAAAGGGTGACCGGTCCATTCGCAGAAAACACATTCGCCGAAAACAAATTTGCGGAAAAACACATTCGCCGAACGACACTTTCACCGAAAAATATGATTATTTAAAAAGGTAAACAAATTGATCTCATATGTCCAGATGAAATTACATATAGATGAAAATACATATAATTATTCTTTTTATAAAATATTGCCAATGTGGAGACATGTAATTGAGTACAAAAAGGAAGTTAATATGACAGATTTATTTATAGGTCTTCGAGATATTCAATCTCGAAAATTGAAGATTTAGAGATATTTAATCTATTTATTCTAACATAAACTTTTCATTTTTTTAAAAGGAGTTGCTGAACAAAATTGATTTCGACTCAATTATATTTCTCCATATTGTCAATACTTTTATAAAAGTAATAGTAAATGAATATTCTTAAAACCTAGAAATAAATCTGTGAAAATTTATTTTCCTTTATAACTGATAATTTTACACAGAAAATAGGATTAACATATAGTTAATTAACTGACATAAATAATGCAGCAATAACATTATATGAGTTAATCAAAATTACGTAAATTACATAAAGTTTAACCAATAATTATGTAGAATATTGTAAAGTAATTTATAGACTTATATGTAAAATCATCTATATTTAATTTCGTCTGGACATATAATGAGATAAATTTGTTTACCTTTTTAAATAATCATATTTTTCGGCGAAAGTGTCGTTCGCCGAATGTGTTGTGCGGCGAATGTGTTTTCGGCGAATGTGTTTTCGGCGAATTTGTTTTCAGCGAATGTGTTTTCGGCGAATTGATCTAGAACCGAGGAAAAGACTAACCAAATTGATACCACTGTATCGTTTTAATTTCTATTCGAATAAAAAATACACACTTTAATACAATTGAAACCTGATGAAATAGATAGCAAAGTTATGGAATAGACAGCACAGGTGATATCAAATACATATCCATATTGAAGATATTTGGAAACTGTTTCAATGGATTGTTGATAATAATAGTATAGTGTATCAGCATCTTTTTTAAATGAGGCAAATAAATTTCACTTATTATTATTATTAAAAGGAATCATATAGAACTATCTGCGTCGTTCAGAATAAATTCAAATTAGCAATGCAACTCTACTCTAATGATATGGCTAACTTATAAAGAAAAAGTATTAGGAATGATCAACAAAGACGATGTCAAATATGGTTTTAGGAAAATATGGTTTTAGGAAAATTTAGTCCCATTTTATAATTATGTCATTAAAGAACAATAATAGAAAAAGTTGAAATTATGAGTACTAAAAGATATGTATTGTATTTATTAAGAGCGGATAACTGCATAAACCGTGTATAATGATACGTAACATTAGTAATTTTGACTTATTTTGATATATATTTAGCATGAGATTTAAGCTTAAAATTCCGTCTTACAAATTTTGGTCTGAGGTGTAAATAAAAACTTATGAGTTAGATGTAACATGCTGATTTAATGTTGTCTATAAAATGGGTTAATGCCCATTAAAAGCATTACTCGTACATTGCGTGTTTAAAAATATAAATACTGAAAAACAGCAAGAAACTTTTTAGTCAGTAAATGATTTTGAACTAGGCTATGTTGACTTTAAATTAGAAATAGTAAAACTCAGTAACGAAACTTTTCCAAATGTTTTTGTCAATGCAGACTGATGTTATAAATAGTACTAGAAAATAATATAATTTCACTGAAATTATAATAATATCAGAGCTAAATAATTAATTTTGGGTTTCAAAACTTAATAATTGAGCCATACTATGCTAACTAAATTAATATTCATAAAGTATTTATGACTATAGCTACACTTAAATTAAGAGAACAAATACGATAACAATAATCCTTGTGTAATTAGTAATATTCAAAATATTGTTTAAATAAACAAGCGTTTAAAATAAAAACAATCTAATTTAACGTTCTAGAGGAAATAGATTTTATTTATTTATTTATATTATTCTGAAGCTATCTTTAATGACTAACAAAAATAAAAATAAATTGATTTTACATGTCTATATTACATATAAATAAAAAAAAATCGATTTTTCGAATTTTATTATCTGTTTTGAGAAAAAAAAATTTATTCATTTTTCAATTATATTTTAAATCGATTTTTAATGAACAACAGAAAAAAACTTAGATTTTACATATCTGTATTATTAATAAATCAAATTAATCCAATATGATATGAACCGCTTATAATTGAACCTTTGCCAGGCGTGCTTGACTCCGTTGTCTGAGTATTTTTCATTCCGAACCCGAATTTTACTGACCGAATTTTCCAAGACCATCAAGACCACCATCAAATATATAGTAGAACACTGTTCGGATTCGAGGTAGCAATCCGAAGCATAAAATCTTTTATAAGTATTTGACTTGGTAAAGAAGTTATAAGTAGTGTGCCTCTTTCATTATTAGTTTATTACTAATCAAACTTCCATTATTATGAATACATAGCTGTGCCTTTTTCTGTGTGACTCTTTTATTATTATACTCTTCATTTCTGCACTCCTTTAGCTACTGTTTTGATAATTTCACGTATATACATTAAATCAAAGTAATTATTTTTTCCTTTTAAAATTTATATAAATTCTATCCTTCAAAACAATTACAATCTGAAAAAAAATATGTAGAATATGTAAATGTAATCAGAATACTACACTAGGTGTATATCCTTTTTCAACCAAAAAATAGTCCAAATTATGCTCTGTTCAGATTCGATGAGTTCTAACTTCTACTGCATATCGAAGATTCATCGCCGGAGGAAATTTCCGGCGATTTCTTCCGGTGTAGCAATTTATTAAATGTTGCATTTTGTCTCAAACTCTCACTCTCATGTCCCATATCCACTGTACCATCCTGGTCATAAATTCTGTATATTTTCGATTTGATTAAAACTGATTGTTATGAACAAATATAACCTCCTTTTTATGTTATTTATGTTATTTATTATTGTTATTTATGTTAGATATATTTGTTATGAACAAATATAACTTAATATTTCATTTATTGTACCTCTTCAGTTAGAAGAAGTTTTTGTTTTCAATTCTGTATCACATGCAGTAGCTGAGTGTCTCTGCGTGTACTTATTGATATCGTCTGGATGTTAAATACAGTTGTATAACTTTACTTTGTATTTTATCACAATTTAATTCGAGTTTAAAATATAGAAAGTGGTATATATTTGTACCACTAATTCTATCAGTAATACATGTAGTGCTACAAACAGATTAGAAGTAAAACCTATAATACTGGCATCTTCGACGGGATGTGGTCGAAATGGTTGTATACAGGTTATTAGATTGACAGAAGGATTCAGTTAAAAGAATTCTACACGAGAAATACGGTGAACCCATCTGGAAAATTACTATATGAAAGTTTTTTCAGTTTATCAATTTCATTTCACCTTTCAATGGTCAATTACATTCATTCCATTGCTCCTATATTAATTCAGCAGTAATTGAGCCATTAAATTTATCGTTCATGTTGTTAGATCACTTTCTGAACTGTATAGTATATTTAAATTTAAGTGCACAATAATTTATCCATCATGATGCAAGTTTTTCCTGATAATTTCACAATGTCCATTAGGTTAGGAAAATTTCACAACATTTTCAGCTGCATCTATGTTTCTTTCGGGAAATTTAAATGAGATTAATGCGATAGCATATATTTGCCATGACCTATGAGCAGGAAAGCTATTCAAAAAATTTCGGGTCTAATAAAATACAGTCCATTTTACCGCAACTTTAAACGGTGTATCATGCTTCGGTGAGAAGGCATTATACTACTCAGAATAGATATGAGGCAGAGTTGAAAGTTAAGTGGCGTTAAGTGACGGAGTCGATTGAAGCTGAATAGCTATGTAATGATTTTATGTAATGTAAGTAATAAGTATTTAAGATAAAGATCGTTGTATTAATGCAATACATGTTTACAATATTATGTGGGCTTAAAAGGTTTTGTATATATTTGTACCACCTTGTCTAACTGTAGCCTCTGAATGACTCAAGCAATCGAACAGAAACGAAAAAGGTTTAACCCTAGTAACATAGTAGCTGGTTTGTGATAACTAGCTCTTATGGAAAAATAATGATTTAATTCTAAACTGATTTGGAAGCTGATTTTTCATGACTTGCTTTTTCGCATAATTGCACACGATTATTAGACAAAAACAAATGTGATAATGATAAGATATTTCTATAATGAGCTTTTTTTAGAAAAATATAAGATGTGTGTCAAAGCTTCCTTCAGGTAACAGACAAAGTGCTTGGAAGTTAATCTTCCTAAGTGGTAGGTATAGATACTTTACTCATGGAGAATTGGAGATTGTGAAATTGACATATTAAGACTCTCCCTAGCCAAAAAACGAGCCTTCCGATCACAGAGGCTGAAAACAGCGCTAGTGTCAAAATTGTCGCTGTTACAGCAATAATCTAAAATCAGACAACGCTTATGTTGTTTTCTCTAATTATTTGGAAATTTTTTGGCTATAAGAAGCAATTGCTCTATTCAATGATTGGTGTAGAAATATCTATTTTTGAGTCAGTTTTCAACACAGGAGGGTCTTAAAAATACTCCTTTCTCTGACAGCAGTAAGTTCTTGAAATCCCAAAGAGATTTAATATTTAATTCAATTCAATTTATCATAAGCAGAATTTCACTATCTCGATGTATAGGGGATATAAATAAAACTTAAGACCTAATTAAAATAGCAATATTAGTAATACTCTAAACATAACAATATTGGAAACAAATATACATTCTTAATATATATGAAGATGATATGAATTTGATAAAGTTTGATATTTATAAACATATCTAATGTTTCATGATTGAAGAACACAAAAATAATCACGTTATTTACCTGTTAGCACCGCTAACTCATCCCCATTCTATTTCATTTTCAAACTGCAACTTCTTGATAGTTTCATCATTTGCTGTATTGTGTCCAATGGCAAGACATAACTGAACATCTCTATAGTCCTTAAAGCCCCCGAATCCATCCCTCAGCTTCTCCCTAGTCATGTAACTCCTCTCAGAGACCATGAGATACTTTGGAAAATAGTACTTTTTTTTATTCTTCATTCCGGACTGAATTTGACGGATTGTTTCGGCAGCATCACATGTCTTCCCTTTATAGTGAATTCCACTGAAATGAAATATATTTAGAAAGATATTTTATTTTCGTTTCTATTAAAAAACAATTGACATTTCTAGATGCTCAGTATGTGTGATCCATAAACAGTAAAAACATTAATACGAAAGATTGGCCCGTTTTCATTCACCGTTTATGTAAAAAAACACTCACTTAAACATTGTAAAGCCTTCCAAAACTATTTAAAAAATCAATATTTAATATAAACATTGGACAATTGAACACAAAATTCAATAATTCATCTGATTTCATTCATTCTTCACAACAGAAACATAGTTCTTTTGCAGAATCTCACTACTCTCCCAGACTCTAGAGGCCAATGATGATGTATCCAACTCACCAATTTCCCAGATGATGCATCCTGGTGAGTCTAGAGGCGAGCATACTGCATTCCAATATTCTAATCTGCCGAACCATTTTTGTCAGAGTCCAATCCCAGTGATATTCATCGAATTTGCAGAAGAAATCTCTGTTCTTTTTCATTATGGACCACGTGGTTCGATTGAAGGCGAACCCCATGTTGAATTTTGAACCAGCCAAATCGTAGCGGAAAGCCTGGTTAAGGAGATTGAAATTAAATTTAATAGAATATAAGTGGAATAAAAGAATAAAGAAAAATCATCAACACACATTAAAAATATGAAATTATTTGGATCAATATACAGAAAATGTATTATGAATAGTAACAGCAAACCTGAATCAAAAGTTAATTTCAAAGAAACAGAGTATGATGTGGCCATAGAAGATTAAGAGGAGGCACTGCTATTCTCCTTCTATATATGGCCTAACCATAAATTTCTATCTGGAGTTCCCAAGTGAAAATAGGAGCAGATTCGAGGCAGCGGTTAAGCCGATCGGGGTAGTCACTACGGCAGCCATGGAGCAGCGAGAGCGCAGCGTGGGAGCCAAACTTACCGCTTTGTGGGATAATTTTACTCCGGTGTAACTGCGCAGAACTACTCTAGGCACCTACTTCTATTTGCCTAGCGTGCTGCCTAACTTCGGATGCGCGGCCCCTAGTCACGACTGTAATATTATATTACTATGTATTATAGCAGTATTGGCTTAGGGTCGCGTATCCGCAGTTAGGCAGCACGCTAGGAAAATAGGAGCGGGTGCCTAGAAAATAGGAGCTCTGCGCAGTTACACCAGAGTAGAATTATCCTAATAGTGGTCAGTTTGGCTCCCACGCTGCACTCACTTGAATGCTCCTAGTTACATAGGCCATGCCTTTATATACCTCTAATCATCTTCACAGGAAACCACTAATGAGCTAAGACCCCGTCCATAACTTGGTTGGCTCAAACCACATGAACATCTAAGTTGAAACTAATAATTGGCGCACATAGAAAATAGTTCATTTATTGTTACAAGTATTTCTAAGCTGTCGTAACACATCATTAAATCTTTTAATACTTTGTAGGATACATACCTTGACTCTAAAGACAGCTAGACACATTTTATTACTTTATGACTTATTTCAGATTTATGAGTTTCTAATATATTTTCAGCTAATTCAGAATGCTACAATTGCTTGGTATATTTTGAATAATTTGTAAAAACAAGTAAATAAAATTTAAAATTAATGGGCGGAATGGAAAATCACCCCGAACATAAAATGGCATCTGGAGTAACTGTCAAGACGAAAGAGTAAAAATATAATTCATGTCATAAACTCATTGTGGATAATTTCATATGTAAGTAAGAAACACTCTCAAAAATAAATTAATGCTCACTTTAATACTCTATTAATCATTTCAAACATATTATTTACAATCTTTTCCATACCATGAATGAAAATCCTGCCTTTCCTAAGTAGTTTCCAACAGAAAGAAAATGCGTATCAGTTCTCCTATTGGCCATATTTCTGAGTAATCTCAACACGTGGAGAAAATCTGGAGTCACGTAATGGTCTTCCTCCATAAACAGAATATCACCAGACCAATTGGCAGTGATGTTTAAACCATCGAAAACCCTGAAAAAATATAGCGAATGTAGTTATTGGAAGACTAGTGTACCCGTTCCGTCAAAATGAGGAAGTTACATAATATTGTTTGGCAAATGGTGTTATACTACAATAATTATAATTGAATTATTAATTTTAGTTTGAACTTTTAAATATGATTTCTTTTTTTAACTTGAATTACAAAGTTTAGTTAACTTTTATGTATTATTTTTTAACTAAAATGAAGCATTAGATTTAACTTGAAATAATCATTTACATATTGAAGTGTTAGTCTTAACTTGAATTTTAAAATTTTGCTTTGAAAAACTAGAACAAAAGAAAAACTTTTGATCTGACAAAACTCAGTCACTGTAGTTGATAAAAGACAGTTCCTGAAAATTGACAAAATTGTTACAGACAATAAATAAATATTATAAATTGTCAACCAAAATAATCAGAATAGGTACAATAGTGACAATAATGTCCTTGGTGGGTCTAGGAAAGTTCTGTCTCATTTCAAAATTAAAAATTCGGTCTCGTAACTGTCGCTCTGACAATTTAAATTCGAAAAAATATTATAAAATTGTTATGTATAATATAGTATATACGTACATTGATCACTTAATTCTCATAGTAAGCTGTCAGGACCTAAAAAGTTAGAAGAACTCTTACCTGTTGATTTTCCACCACCAATGATGTTTAATTTGCGTCAGATGAGCTTCTCTGTAATGTCCGAAAGAATCCGGCCAATCCTCGTTGAGACACGATTTCTTCCTGAAACAAATTCCAAATACAGTAACGTTAATAAAAACAGTTGAAGACAATACAGTGCTTAGAAGAAGTAACATGTACATATAATTAGTTTTAAAATTCTATGCACAAAAATATTGAAAATATACTTAGTGCGCCTAATCCAGTTAATGCGACCAAGTCGATTAATGTGATCAAAAGGAACTGATATGATGTACTATTAGAGAAAAAGTAGGTAAAATTATGAAATTTTCTATTATTTTCAAATCTTACGAATTTGTCGTTGTATACTCTTACCAGTTTATCTACAAGCATACAATTATAGTAAAGTTTCTTTATATACATTTTATCTTTGACTATAAATGCTTTGACCAATTCACAAACCACCTTACAATTTTTAATTTTTCTTCTATTTCCGTTTCCAAATTTTGACTTACTTCGTTCGCTTCACGTGATTTCGTTTACAATCCCTTGGGTCGACCCCAGGGAAAGTATTCGGGTACAACTGAATACTGAACGGGTAGAACATCTGCATGTGTCGAAACTCAGTGATGTTCCAAATCTCCTCGTTGATGCTGTTGTTCCAGTGATCGTGACTGAATATCACAAGTGACTCTTCTATGTACATTGCCCTCTTTAAAGACTCTATAACAGGTCTCAAGTAAAGCAAACGGTTGTGAACCTGCAAAAAATATATTCGGTTACGAGAATATATCCCTAATAAATTAAAAGTTCATTAATCAATATACAAATTTGCAATTTTCAGGGTTTGTACTATAACTTTTTCGATTGAGTATTTTTCATTTAGGATTGTTTTTCAGTTTTGACCCATACCCCTCAAAACAAAAAAAATTAGGGGGTACTTGCAAAATGTGACACCCCCTCAAATTTTCAAGCTAGAGATAAGGCTTTTTTTCATATTGTTCAGAATTTTGTTGTTTAAAAAGCAACAGATAGTTTTTTTCTAAATTCATCTTTAAATTTTTTTCAAAAATTCTATTTTTCCCCAAAGACTTCAAAAATGTTTATATTTTTCCGCATACTTTTTCACACATTAACCAATTTGTAAATCCTAACTGTGACTTTGTAGGGAACTATATTTTGAATAAAATGAAACAAACATCATGTCTCCAGCTCAAAAAATGTAAGAGTACTTAGATTTTGCAGTCGAACAAATGAACTTTTCAGGAGAGCCAATTTTTTTTTTGAAAAAAAATTGTGGAAGGAGCACTAATAGATTTTTATTGACTTTTGATATTTTAACACGTTATCCGAGAGACTATGAGGCGTCATATTATTTAAACTCCCTTTGCGTATGATTATTTCATCATCACAAAATACTACCTCTCAGTAGAGATAAAAAATGATTTACCTGAATGATGATAATGGTAGTGTTGTGTTGAAAAGAACCAAACTCTTCAGTGTTAGATATTTCCTGACGTTCGTTTATTCTTCTTATTTCTTCTCTTATTTCATCAACATCTGATTCATGCAAATACTTTCTATTTGAAATTTGGGATTCATCCTCTCCAAATAGGCTCATTTTGTCGAATATGTTCGAATTGCTCACCAAATCGATCGTTTTATTTATTCGAGATGGACAGGCAATCATGTGAATCACAAGATTTATAAAGATAAACCAGCAGCAGGACCTAAGTCTTATAAATTTAGAAAAAACTCTCATTGCCCGACTCTTGCAGCAAATGGAAAACATTTCTTAAATCTGGAAATTTGGATTAAAACCAAAGATATTATACTACAACAAGATACACTACTCTCAAGAATATCTGTTTCATAAAGCGCCCTCTGCGTTTGAAAGCGGGTACTAAAGCAACAACAGAATTTGGTGTTGATCAAACCATTGAAAAGTTTTCAGTGTTCAGGCGAAGTTATACAGGTAAAGGTCATGCTGATTCACCAGAAAAATTATTCTGAAATCTACTCATTTTTTATAAATATTGAAAGTTATTTAATTTTTATAAGCAAATAAATTGTTACGAAGTTTTAATTGACTCGTCTGATACAGCTCTACTGTACCTACCTACCTATTTTCCTTTCATGTTTTAATTGCACATCAAAGTTAAAATAGGAAATTTGGAATTAATTCAATAACCATTCCAGCCACATATGACCTTAATAAATATTTATAACTAGGTACTGACAGAAGTGCAAAAACTCAAACTTTATGTTTTGATCAACACCAAATTCTGTTGTTGCTTTAGTACCCGCTTTCAAATGCAGAGGGCGCTTTTTGAAACAGAAATTCTTGAGAGTAGTGTATCTTGTTGTAGTATAATATCTTTTTTAAAACCCTAAGAGAAATTCGGGGTGGAGTCATTACAGATTAATTGGTTTTATAACATCAGATTCTTTTTAGGGTACACATATTCGGAGTATGTAAGCTTATTCGAAGATTCAAAGATTTTCGAAGGTGTCATCTCTGATCTTCAAAGAATTTTCTGACTTAATTTGCAAGCATTTTATAATAAACATAATAAACTTGAACATAGTAAATTAATTGAATTAATCATTTTCAGTCAATATAAATATTTGAAATGTGTAAATAACAAACGAATATAATGTGACAAAATCATTGGCCTCGCCCGTAAAGGGTTAATAGAAGTTTTGCGTTTTTGACATATATGTGTTTTGTGCGATAAAGCAGGTCTAACTGAATTGTTTGCCTTGAAAATTTAAAGAAATATTAATCTACTATTGTAGTACATTAAATGAGTAACTTTGTAGAAAAAATTGAAAGTGATCCATACATTACTTCGAATTACTAAGAGTTAACCATTTTCAGTGAACCACGGTCTTAATTTGCTCATCGCAATAAAAATGAATAAGCAAATGTTTCAAATAATTCTAATTGGAAAATATTATTATTTAGTAACAATTGCGTTCATCTGGCTTTACAGTAAATAATATTTTAATTAAAGATACGATTCCTGTTTGGTTACCACTCTTTTCCACCACTCTAAAATGACGCTTTTCCATCGAATCTGTGAATTTCTTAATTGTATCAGAAGTTGTCACATTACAGAGTCTTCAATTTTCTTCCAGAGCTCATCTTTTGACAAAAGCTAACGTCCTGTCACACACATCTACTGCTTCAGGATGGACCAGAGGTTTTCAATTGGGTTTAAATCAGAAGAGAGACTGGGCCACACCACATTCCACAGTGGGTTAACAGAGTGAGAATGGGCGTTGTGATACAAGAAATATAAAGGGTGTTGTGATACATGAAATATAAAGGGTGTTGTGATACATGAAATATAAAGGGTGTTCTGATACATGAAAATGACCTTTTCATTTGTCACGAGCAAAATTGGTCACAGGCAAGATTTGTTGGAATAGTTTAACACTCTTTCACTAAGCAAGCTTTGAAATGATTCATTTTCATCATCTAGAAAGGAAGGACAGCGAAATATTGTTTTAATTAGGTTAAATACTGTAAATGAAAGCGTGTTGTAGTGTAGAAACAGAAACATTGCACATTTAACGTTTTTCACACTTGGATTTATCTCAAAATTTATCTACAATCACCTACTAAGGATTGTCATATTTACTAAGCATTTCAAACAAAAATATCCAATTAAACCAATTTTATAGTAAAAGAGCACATCAACCTAAAAGCTTAAACCAATTGATAGCTTCCAATGGTTTGGATAACTAATTCAGTAAACGAGAAGCCAGGTATAATAATTATTACATAAATTAAACTACCATTACAGTTCATAACATTGATATATTAATATGCATTCACTTCTACGACACGCGTACACTAGTAATTTTAATTTAAAATGATCATATTTTCGAGCAACTTAAGTTTATCATACACTCGAAAGGGCGTACACACACACACTCACACAAACTTCTTTCACGAACACTACCTATGATATACTAGTTTGAGTAGAAAAACATCACGCGAGCATCGATTAAGTAGGTATAGCAATTGTTAAAGAAATATAGTTGCGTTAATAGAATTTCTAAGCACTCTCACTTATTTACTCTTCACATGAACCATAAAGAACGATATGTATCGTTCTAATTAATTTTCAATTAGCGATTCAGCTCTAGTCTAAATGGAATAGCTACCATAATAAAAAAGTTTTAGGAATAATCACAAAGAAGATGTCAAGTATATAGTAGAGGAAGCATTAAAGCTGTTATAAATATCAAATAACTTTAGGGAAAAGAAGTTATTTGTAACTAGTGTACTTACCCGTTAAGAATAACTTTTTTTTCAATTGCATCACTATAAATAATTTTGTAATTTAACTATCAACACTTTGGTCCGTGCGTGCTTGAATTAATAATTGAAGTTATTAATTGAAAAAGGACAATTATATTATAATTAGTGTATTTGCCCGTTAAAAATAACGGGTCTCCAATAGTAATTCATATCCCGTTGTTAAGTAATTTTTAGTAAATTAAAATAAAATTGATTGAAGTAATGTTAAAAATAAATTTCTGGTAAATAACCGGAAAATCATAGCAAAAACTCTGTCACATTTGCTAAATCATATTTTTAAAACTGAAAATTCTTTCTGGATCCACAAGTTCATTTTTATTCTAATTTAATTTTCCGGAAAAAATGGAATTAATTTCTCTCACAGTTGAGAATTGTTTTTTTTTTTTTTTAAGATTGGACAGCAGCTTATTATCATTATATCATTAATCATACATTTTTTTAATGTTGTCTTTACCTTCTACCAAATACACAGCTGCTTCCATTGGGTAACCTTTAATTGGGTAACAGCTGCTTCCATTGGGTAACCTCTTGTTTCAAACTTTTCAGTAGTCGTAGGTCTTTCCAAGGGGTGAAATCTAATACGTTTTACTAATATCTTCTAATGGAATTAGCATATTAATTTATATCATATCTCTTACTCTGTTTCTTTAAGTGATTCGGATCAAGTGAGAATTGTTCGCGTGTCATAGACGCCATCTTGTTCCATTTCTGTGAACATTGTGCAAAGAAAGTTTGTATATCGCATATAATAGAGCAAGAAATAGTTTTTTAGTTACTATATAGTGTAAATCTTAAATTCGATCACCAATTTATACTTGTTCACGAAGATATTCGAACATATTGATTCAAGGTCATATATCTGGAAATAATGTAAGCAACGCCATCTATCGAACGATCGCTTAAACTTATTCTAACTAAATATGTAAAAACTATTTTCTCATATCAATCGTTAAAACCATATGAACTTTGTTTATTTTTAATTTGCAGTCATTTGGAATATTTCAATAGATAAAAGCATATTTTTTATTATTGAGAATATGCTATAATTTGAAGAAAAAAAACATATACTGTAACATTAAAAAGCAGAAAGAATTTTTTTATACTAAAAACATATTGCTGCATCCCTATTTATTCCTAATTTAAACTTTATTATCATGAATAGATCAAAATAACTCTTCCATTATTACGCTCCTTCAATAGAACAGAGTTTGGCACTCCATTAACCACTTTTTCGATGCATTCGTTTTTGAATTTATTGAACTTTTATCTTTCAAAACTAATTACAATATGGAAGAGGAAGAAAAAAAAAGAATATGAAAATGTAAGCAGCATTCTAAAATAGGTCTACATTCATGTCAAAAGAAAAAATTAGTGCATATTACGCTGTATTCTGATTCCAGAACAGCATAATTTGTTTATAATGTATATCGAAGAAGAAATTTCCGTCGATATCTTCGGCGTATCAATTTGTTAAATGTTGCATTTCATTATATACAAATTAAATGGGAGAAATTTAAAATGGTGTTCTGAGCACTCGAACTCTCACTCTCCTGTCTTGTAGCTGGTATAACTGACAGTAAATGTAAGAGCCTGGAAAATACGGATAAAACCACGGATCTAATGGTTGCTGGAAGGATATAAAATATTTTGGGTTCTAAACTTTGTTTTCATTGTTAACCCTAGTAACCTAGCCCTTAAAAGTTTGCTCAGTAACATAGGAACTGGTCCAGGCGGACCAGTCCTCACTACAGCTGTTATAAAATCTCAACAAATTGATATTCCGACATTTAGTCTCAATAAAAACAAATCTAATTGTTTGTGCAAAAGCCATTATCTTTCACCCATCAATAAAATTCTTATAACATTCACAAAAAAAAGACTAAAAATTTAACTTTGGTTGGAGAAGAGTTCAACAATTAAAAAGGTAATTAATTAATTAATAGTTTTTGAAACCTACTAACTTAAAGTTGTGTTCCATTTATTATTTGAATAAATGATCATAATATGAGTATGTTGCCATTAATCACCTTTGTTTATATAATCGTATGTATTTATGTTGAAAAGTAAAAGCACAGGTTCCAAATCGGTATAAAAATAAAATTATTAATATTTTTCAAGAGGACTGGTCCATCACATTCCGAAGACGGAATACTATTCTGGCTTCTTTGATACGTGATTTTGGTTCTAGGCAGGACTCCTTCTTCGCAACATTCTCTATTGAAGTTAAGTTAAAGTCTATGCGCAGATTCAAAATTGAGTTAATTCTAAAGCTGTAATAATGCTACACAAGGAAGTCTGAATCTATCGCCATGTCACACTATCGTAGCGTGGATCGCCTGATTGAAGAGTGAACATCATTGTTATTATGCACAGGACTTATATATCTCTCATCAAGGACATAGAATCAGAGTTTACACGGGCATGGTCTAATCACGTACGTTTAGAAAAAAACTGTAAGATCATCATGTTACAAAGATTCATATGCATGTTTCAGAGCACCAGATTATAGAGCATACTCTCCATAAAGTATTAGTTTTTTTTATCCTTTAACACCAAAAGTTAGTTAAGATAAACAATATCAGATTATTATTAAATGAAAATTTTAAAATAATTATATAGCTTACTTGAAATAATGTACGAAATAATAAGGTAGGTATAGCTGTCGCTTAAAATATTTTAGACTATGATAAAAAGGGTAACTTTTTTTTAAGTGGAGTTATATACATATAGTGTCAATTACTGACTTATTTTTTTTTTATTTTTTTTTTTTATATTTGTACCAAATAAAAGTGAACCGATTATTACTCGTTTTCATTTCCATTGTAATTGATAGACCATAATTAAACTAATTGCTAATTTCTTTTAAATAAAGATTAAAAGTAATAATTCTGAAGGGATAAATTTCATATAATCCAATTAATATCTGAAAACCTGCAGAAGCGCTCATAACAATTAGGTGGCATAGCGGTGTGGACTCAATTTTTTCTTTGAAGTGAAAGTTTGTATTTATAAAATACTTTTCGAGTGATCAAGACTTCCTGACTGTACATTGGTATTCAACCACGATGATAATGGTATATAATATTTTATTCTATGCTTCTATTCAAACATACAACCTGTGGCTTCATGACAACAGTCCGTCGTTCTTCTTTGCGTCGCCTTCCAAAATTGTGACGTGAATTGTAACAGTTTGTTGTTCTCTACGGCATAGCTTATGATTCTGAGTTTCAATGCCATGCAGAAAATGTGACATTTAATCGAAATTGTGTTCAGTAAATTCATTTTACGTTACTTCAATTTCAGTTTATTGAATTCAATTTCACGTTTTTTCAATTTCAGTTTATTCAAATTCAGTTTATTGAATTCAGTCTAACATTTCTTCGAAATCAGTTTAGCGATTTTATATAACCTTTAAATAATTAATTACCTTCATTCGTTTGCTACTATATTAATTCAGCAGCAACTGAGCAATTTTCGCTAGTTATGTCATTTCTTCAGTCTAACCATTTCTCCTATCTTGCGATATCCTCATCTATAGTTTCAACATATATGGTTCCCCATCTATAGTTTCAACATCTATGTTTCCCCATCTATAGTTTCAACATCTAAGGTTCCCATCTATAGTTTCAACATCTATGGTTCCCCATCTAAAGTTTCAACATCTATGGTTCCCCATCTATAGTTTCAACATCTATGGTTCCCCATCTGTAGTTTCAACATCTACGGTTCCCCATCTATAGTAGTTTCCCCATTTACGCAGTCATGTGATTGTATTTCGTATATCTCACTCTTCACCGTCGTTTTTCGAGTCTTTTCTCCAATTTCATTGAAAAATGTCTGGAAGCAGGTTTCATCCTATTGAACAACAGATATCTGGCGTCTGTACTTATTGTACAGTTGGTTGGTTCAGCAATTCATATTTCTCAACCAGAGAACTATGTGGTTCCACAATCAAAAGAACCAACACCATAAAGTATCACAAGGAAAACCACCGGTACCTAATAATATGAAGTGCACTTCACATGACCCCTGTGTGTTGTGCTTTCGTGAGACGCGTAAATGTTAGGGAGAGTTGAAAGATAAGTGGCGTTATTTTCCAAGTAAGTTTTTATCGCGTGCCACGATGGCGATAGAAGCTGATTAGCTCTGTTTATTTTTACATATTACTTATTTTTACTTAAGTTCAACATATCTCAAGCAAAATCTCACAATGTCGATTTATAGAGGATTTCTTTAACAAAAGAATTAAATAAAAAATATCAATACTAATATTACCATACGTGTCACACTTTTCGAAACAAATATATATTCTTTATACATATATATGAAAACGATAAAAGTTGATAGTTCATAATTGAAATACAGAGAGAGGACTTCTCAACCATTTTCAGTAAACAAAAATCATGTTGGTGACGCGTCAGCACCGCTAAGAAAATTCTCTTCAAGTTCCATCTTCAAACTGTAACTTCTTGATTGTTTCATCATTTGCTGTATTGTTTCCAATGGCAAGACATAACTGAACATCTCTATAGTCCTTAAAGCCCCCAAACCCATCCCTCAGCTTCTCCCTAAGCATGTAACCCCTTGCATAAACTGTGAAATACTTTGGAAAATAGTACTGGTGGTTCTTCTTCATTTCAAACTGAATTTGACGGATTTTTTGGGCAGCGTCACATATCCTCCTTTTATAGTGAGTTCCACTGAAATTTAAGATATTTAGAATTATTTAAGAGTTTAAGATTATGAACTGGAGAACATTTACAAAAGTCTTTCAAATATTGAATAATATTATAAAGAAAAACTAAATATAATCATTAGTTTCTTATATCACAAAAAGTGTGTATATATTTGTCTGTTGTTTGGTTGGCTGGTTGTCTATTTGGTTGGTTATTTGGTTGGTTGCAGGAAAATGGTCGCGCATTAACATTTAAGATACGATATAATTTCAGAACTAAAATAATTAATAGGATTACAGAAATCCGGTAAACCTGAATAAAAACGGTAAACCCCAAATCGTAAAAAAGCGAAAATATTAAAAACGAAAATTTCCCTTAAAACATAAATCTGGAAAGATCGATGAATCTGAAAAGACCAAACAATTCCGAAAACTGAAAAATCCGAAAAACGAAGATTCCAGAAAACCAAAAAATCAAGAAAATAAAAAAAATTATCACAAATATTTCAAAGTTTTTTATTTATTTGCACCAAATTCAATGATCCATCTGATTTCATTCATTCTTCACAAAAGAAACAGATTTCATTGTGCATGATTCCATAACTCACCAACTTCCCAGATGATGCATCCTGGTCAGTCTAGAGGCGAGCATACTGTAACTCAATATTTTAATCTGCCGAACCATTTTTGTCAGTGTCCAATCCCAGTGATATTCATCGAATTTGCAGAAGAAATCTCTGTTCTTTTTCATTATGGACCACGTGGTTCGATTGAAGGCGAACCCCATGTTGAATTTAGATCCAGCCAAATCGTAGCGGAATGCCTGTTCAAGGAGATTCGGTTAGCTACGTGTCTTCAGCGAGTATAGTCAGAGACAGTTCAGAGACACCAGTATAGGCTAGGCCATTCATTATACTGTATTTTGTGCTAGTTGAAATCAACACCTATAATCTTCACTGTCAGAACTGTAACCTGTAACTATATACTAAAGACTGTAAATAAACTACTTTGAAATGGAGCACCGATCATTTTCTCCACATACAACACTCTCAGATATCTGAAAAAAACTCAATTTTATGTTATAGAGCGCCTCTTTCAAACGAGCCATATCATAAATCTCTAGTACAAAAATTAACAGATATGAAATGCGTCAATTATCCAAAACTAATTGTTCAGGAAATACTGAAACACCTTAACATCAGGGCCACACATACTCTTCGTATGTCAGAGCGATATACGAAGTCAGAGCGATACAGATATCTTATAAGAGCCTAGAACGCAAGGATGGTTTGCTTTCCCCTAAATCCACTTTTACCCCACTTTGGGGTGTGGGAGGTGGAAGGATTCCTAGCTACCCATCCCACTTTCACCCCAACTGTAGGCGCTACAAACTAGATATCGCTCTAATATTTACACAGTGTATTCGTTACAAATGTAAGTATATGTAGTAGGCGAATAATTTTTTTTTTCAATTAAGAGGGTTCGATCCCTTTAATGAGTTGACTGTAAAAGTGAAACATAATTGATCTTAAAATGTAAAAGAGGGAAGAGAACCCTATGTAACTACTGGACAAATTTTAAAATACGATTGGAAATGTTTATTGGATAAGATCACTCATATATCACTTAGGATAAACTAAGGTATTATTGTGAGTTGTAAATTGATTATTGAACAAAATGCTTTTATTTTCTTCTATAAATTACATTTTGACATAATTTCATCACAACATAAAATTCTACGATTAGGATATACTTTGAATATGAAGCAATAATATTATTACTATAAAATAATAATAAAAGGATCTTATACACAATTTGGCCAATAAATAAAATTTGAAATTTGGTTAACTTACACTCAGACACAGAGTCAATTGTATTTTCTTTTCACTTATATAAATATGTGCTAAAGAATAGAAATAAAGTTATAGGGCTACTTTAAAGTGGACCACTGATCATTATCCCAATTTATTTGTATTCAGATTTCAGATAGCTAAATTAATAACTACTTTTCCATACCGTGAATGAAAATTCCCTCGTTTTCAGGTAGTTTCCAACAGATAGAAAATGCGTATCAGTTCTCCTATTGGCCATATTTCTGAGTAATCTCAACACGTGGAGAAAATCTGGAGTCACGTAATGGTCTTCCTCCATAAACAGAATATCACCAGACCAATTGGCAGTGAGGGTTAAACCATCGAAAACCCTGAAAATGAACCATAATATACTACATTTTATAATTACTGCAGCAAATGGCATACAGTCTAGCTGACGTATTTTTTTAAATTGGAACTTTTGACTGTTGATTCTAGCTTGAAATAATAATTTTAATTTATGAAGTATTTGTCTCAACTCGCTATATTAAATTAAACTTGAAGAGTTTGTTTCAACTAGATATAAAAATATTTGTATAATTTGGCAGCAGTTTTTTATGAAACAACATTCGTAGAAGGATAAGTGACATTTAAATATCTTCTAGTTTTATTGCAAGTTTTTCAACTGTTCTAAATTGATGTTTGTTTCATTTGAATTCATTTTGATGATGATTTTTGACAACTAGGAAATGACAATTCTTCTGATTTTGACTTTCTTTATTATATAGTAATATTTCGCTAGTGAACACCTAGTATCCACAGGCATTTTTTGTGACCTGTAGGTTAAAAAAAACTATATTACAAATAAAATAAGTTCAAATGAAAATAAACATCAATTTAGAACATTAGAAAAACTTGCAATAAAACTAGAAGATATAAAATGCCACCTGTCCTTCAACGAATGATGTTACATAATAATATTTATTTGAAATGTTAGTCTCAACTTGAAATACTTATTTACTTGAATTATGTTATTAGTTTCAACTTGAATTACTAATTTCAACTTGAATTACCAATTTCAACTTGAATTACCAATTTCAACTTGAATTACCAATTTCAACTTGAATTACCAATTTCAACTTGAATTACCAATTTCAACTTGAATTACCAATTTCAACTTGAATTATTAGTTAATACATCATTAAACTCTTTATCGATTTCATAACGAGTTTTCATAGTGTGTATAAGTGACTGGATGTTTCAAAGAACAATAAATGGCCGATTTATTCGATACACTAAATTCATATTTATTTTAGTATGTTGTAACAACTACATAAGTACACTCTGTATAATGTGGCATTAAAGATAATTAATATAATTCAACAATTTCGTTTCGCCAATTCGAATTCGAAAGAAAACTAATATATATAACAAAATGTAAAATTGTAAAAAAAATGTAAAAATTTGTAAAATTGTAAAAAAAACTAATGTAAAATTGCTGTTGATTCTAATTGCAAAAAATTAAATTTAGCATCAAGAGAAGCAGTCAAGACCTAAAATGTTAAAATAACTCTTACCTGTTGATTTTCCACCACCAATGATGTTTTATTTGCGTCAGATTAGATTCTCTGTAATGTCCGAAAGAATCCGGCCAATCCTCGTTGAGACACGATCTCGATTTCTTGCTGGGAAAAATTTCCAAATACAGTAACTTTTAAAAAAAATTGAAGACAAAAAAAAATAGAATATAATTTTAAACTAGGAAATATTGTTCAATGGTTAAAAGAAGTATTAGGTATGTATACTTAGTTTTGTATTATGTAAACTATGGGATAATATATGCATTGAAAATAATTCATATACAGTATTTCATAATTCAAATTACCTAAATATCGTTTAGTATATGGCTACTATCATAGAAATAAGTCACTGCGATGATGTACCATCAGAAAAAAGAGTCACTGTGATGATGTACTATCAGAGAAAAGAGTCACTGCGATGATGTACTATCAGAGAAAAGAGTCACTGCGATGATGTACTATCAGAGAAAAGAGTCACTGTGGTGATGTACTATCAGAGAAAAGAGTCACTGTGATGATGTACTATCAGAGAAAAGAGTCACTGTGATGATGTACTATCAGAGTAAAGAGCCACTGTGATGATGCACCATCAGAAAAAAGAGTCACTGTGATGATGTACTATCAGAGAAAAGAGTCACTGCGATGATGTACCATCAGAAAAAAGAGTCACTGTGATGATGTACTATCAGAGAAAAGAGTCACTGTGATGATGTACTATCAGAGAAAAGAGTCACTGTGATGATGTACTATCAGAGAAAAGAGTCACTGTGATGATGTACTATCAGAGAAAAGAGTCACTGTGATGATGTACTATCAGAGAAAAGAGTCACTGTGATGATGCTGATTTCACAATTCAATTTTTTAATTCCCTATTAATTTCAAATCTTACAAATTTGTCGTTGTGTACCCATACCAATAATTGTAAGATAACTTAACTACAGGCATTACAATTAGTAAAGTTTCTTCTGGAAATGTATAAATAGTAAACTGTATATTATAATCATTAGAGATACACTTTTATGTGACTGTACATAGAAAAATAAAAAAGTTTTATCCTAATGCTTCTTTTTATAAGCAACATTTTCCGAAGCACATCATTTTTTCCTATTCTTCAATTACGTTTCCAAATTTTGACTTACTTCGTTCCTTTCACGTGATTTCGTTTACAATCCCTAGGGTCAACCCCAGGGAAAGTATTCGGGTACAACTGAATACTGAACGGGTAGAACATCTGCATGTGTCGAAACTCAGTGATGTTCCAAATCTCCTCGTTGATGCTGTTGTTCCAGTGATCGTGACTGAATATCACAAGTGACTCTTCTATGTACATTGCCCTCTTTAAAGACTCTATAACAGGTCTCAAGTAAAGCAAACGGTTGTGGACCTGCAAGAAATATATTCGGTTATATTAACGACCCTGTTTTCGAACACTCACAGAATTCGGATACCATGATAGGTCAATGAGGAATTTTTGAATGTGCTATTGATCCGAAACCTGATTTATAATTCATTTTCCAAGAACTATGAGTATCTGAGAATTGTGACGTCGAAAATATTACTTCTCAGTATATATAGAAAAGATTTACCTGAATGATGATAATGGTAGTGTCGCGTTGAAAAGAACCAAACTTTTCAGTGTTAGATATTTCCTGACGTTCGTTTATTCTTCTTATTTTCTCTCTTACTTCATCAACACCCAATTCATTCGAATACATCTTGTAGGAAATTTGGGATTCATCCTCTTCAAATAGGCTCAGATCGGGGTCGAATCTATTCGAATGATTGCTCACCAAATCGATCGTTTTATTTATGCGAGAGGGTAAAACAATCATGTGAATCACAAGAGTTAAAAAAAGGAATATGCAGAAAAACCTGTGTGTTTTATTTTTAGAGAAAACTTTAATCGCCCGACACTTGCAGCATCTTGAAAACATTTTGCTATATCTGAAAATTCGGATTGAAACCCAAAGAGAAATTAATAGTGGAATCATTAAAATTAATTTGTTTTTTCATTTATGCCAATTCCAATATAATATATCCGAAACTGTTCAGTGTGCCTCTATTCGGAATAATCATTTTAGCCACTAAAAGTCACCTAAGATTATATGTAGTAAGAAGCTTACCCTCGTCCGTAAGAGTTAATAGAGCAACGTTTCAACTTTTTTTGTAATGCGATAACTTAGATTTAACTTAATTGATTGTTTTGAAAATTCCAGGAATTATTTATGCACATTGTTAGTAAGTTTGTAAAAGATTTGAAATGATTCAAATATGATTTAAAATATTACAACCATTTTACATAAAGCTATCTATTTTCAGTGTACTGTACGGTCTTGTGCATCACAATTAAATGCATAAATGAATAAAAATATTATCGATGTTTTCCCATTAGAAACAAGAAGAACATAATCTTTACAGAAGATAAAATTCCCTTAATAAAAATCTGTTTTGAAATGCTCGTGGGGTAAAAAAAGGTATGAGGGTTTATGAGTGCAATATCATTTTAATTAAAAACGACGAATCATGTGAAGAACTGACAAAATATTAATTTCAACTTAACATTCTGTTTGATTTTCTATCTTTTCTACCAATGATTTTGTGTATTTCTGAGAAGTATCAGACGTTATCATCTTACAGAGTCCTCAATTTCTTTTCAGAGCTAATCTTTTGATGAAATCTGACGTCCTCCCACACACGCAGACACTCTCCTTCTGCTTCAGGATGGACCAGAGATTTCCAATGAGAGAGAGACTGGGCCATACCATCAACTTGTCATCGACGAGCCTAATACTCTTCCACTTTAAATTAAATAATATCTAGAATTGCTTTAAATTTGTAGAGCTAAGGTTACATAACAGTTAACAGAAAATAAATCGATCAAGTATTCTGTTCACAATTAATTATATAAGAAATATTCTAATTCAACTTTCACCCTTTCTAAGATTCATTAGAAGAAAAAGGGTACACGGAAAACTGCCAGACGGAAAACTGCCAGGCGGAAAACTGTCGAAGCGGAAAACTGCCAGTCACTTATTGGCAATTTAATCAGTTTAGTCATTAATGACATTTTATAAAAAAAACCGTTCACCTTTCGCTAAGGAGTTAAAGTGATATTCATTTTTACAAAATAAAAATAATAGTTAAGTATACACAAATTGATTAGAAAAATATATAAAATACATAATTAGATAATATTACAGAAATTAATCAATTACAATATAGAAATTGAAAATATAACCTTTCTTAGAAAATACAAAGGAGTAATTGTATTAGGGACAGAGTACAACATCATTGTTTACACAACGCGTCTTTACATTATCAGTTCATAATTCGGGTTTAGTGTCTAATTATTTCTTTTTGTGTTTATAATTTGAGAATTTAATTTAATGGTTTTAATGTGGCAATGGAGTATGAATATGTGTTATCCAAATTGAACCAATCTAACCATCATAAAAACACATAATTAACATGTGGTTATGCCATTTTAAAACCATATCATAAAAAAAATCAAATAGATATTGTATACACCACATCATATCCACATGTAAATTACCATACTTATAGCAGGTGTTTGCCAAGTGTTAATTACCACATTCATTGCAACATGTTAAATACAATACTTATAACATATGGTAACCACATATAATTGACCATATAACCACGTAAAACAACATGCAATAAATATGGTATCCATTTCCAAAAATATGTTTGGTATGCGCATGATTTTAATGTGTAAGTGCCACATGATATACACATGGAATTGTTTGTAGGGAAGCTTAATATTCACTTGTACTCACAATAAAACTTTAATCGATGTTCGTGAAGTATTTAGAATTAGCAACCCAACATCAATGATTATTAAACTGCTATTATTTACTTAATTCTCTGACAATTTCACTCGACCGAATTGATTGCATATTAATTAATAATACTTTTTACATGTAAATGAAAATTGTTAAAATGAATGAGTTGTGTTAATGAGGAGAATAAAAATGTAAATGTAATAACTACCTAACATACATATAAGTTGATTTAACATTCACTTAATTAATTGTATAATTTAAAATTATACTATTGTAAGAATATCTAATTATCTAGTATTCACAAATCAGTACACAGGGTTAAACGTTTGCTTCGTAACCAAAGGCTATATTGCTGACGTCAATATGAAATTAAAAACAAGAGACTATAAACGTAACTGAACATGTTTTTAAAATTTATTTAACTTTGAAAATAAGTTAAAAAATAGTAATTATAAAATCTTTATGTGTAATGAAGTTTGGTTTACTGAGTGTTTAATAAAGTAGATTTGTTGAAATATTATTTTTCTTTGAATATTATTTAAGTATTCCAATATCTATGTAGTTATTACTGTAAAAATTAATGTCCCCTTAACCTCTTAAAGAAGGACTAACGTCATTTTTTTTAGATTAAAATGTGTTTATAACTAAAGAATATTTCAGAAAGTCAAAAATATACATGTATTGCCAATAAGTGACTGGCAGTTTTCCGCCTGGTAGTTTTCCACCTGGCAGTTTTCCGGACACCAAGAAAAAGTACGAATACTTAGTAGGTATCTCTCATATATTCCAATTATCCTATCCAAATACAAAGTGTTATGATATAAGAAATTGATATATTTAAAAAGGCGCCATTTTTCACAGTTCGCGTACACCACTAATTCTAATTTGAAAATAATCATTTTTCCAATTACCTAGAAATTATCGCAGACACACCCGGACACACTTCTTTCACGATCACTACCTATAATACACTAGATATAGAAAAGTTAGTAGCACGCATGCATTGATTTGTGCGAATCTGACATAGGTATAAGAATTGTCCATGAAATATAGCCTCATTAAAAGTATTTCTAAGCAATGCCACTTATTTACTCTTCACTCTCGATGTCGGTAATCGATACTCGATACCTCTTAATTTATTATTGAATAGCAAATACACCACCAATATTGATATAGCATTAAGCATGGTATATATTCTTTATTATTTTATGTAATGATCAGCTGTTAACCTTCTATGTTATATATATATATATTGTAATTCAATACTATTGTTAATATCTACTAGATCACTAGCCTGAACTCTACAAGCTATCTCAGTTATTTACTTAGTTTTTCCTATTTTTTAAATGGGATGAATTTTAAATAAACACTGAACTAGTTTCAATAGTAAATACCTAAGCTAAATTACGAATGTTCCAAAAGACTAATTTCTGACGCCAATGGATCCATATTTACAATATGAAATGAATGAGTGAACATAACAAATACAAATATTTTTGTTGAGCTTTTCAAAGTTTTTATTATTGAAATGTAATTTAATTCAACTCATAACTATAGGCAAGGAGGAGGGGCCAACAGGGGGCGGAACATAAACGGTTGAGTGTTCCGCCCCCTGTTGGCTCTTCCTGCTAGCCGGCCAATCACAGAAGAGTTATCTTTCAAAACGTTATTCGTAAAGACATTAGGCTTGCCACACTGTATCGATAGAAACTTATGCAGTAGAAACAATATCTAAAAATCCTTATGCTCTATTCACTATATTCTTAAATTTTCAGACGGAAGAAATATAACCTTTTTGGGCATACTGGCCTAGGTTCTACCAGAGAGAAATTGTTTTGCTTACATTTTTTTTGCGGGACACAGAAATAGATAGGATATAAGTATTGGTGTATGGAAATATACGTATTATATATTGAAATTTTCAGAAAAATGAATAAAAGATTTGAAATTAAATATTATGTTAATAGATGCAATGAGAAATGTGGATTAGTCAAAGGAAAAAAGAAGATTGAATGCAATTTAAAAAGAAAATTCGATGAAAAATTTCGCATAAATGTTTTCAGGTGAACCTGAATTTTTCGTTATTGTGAAATAAAATTATATTTATTTTTAATATATATTTCGGTCAAAGAAAAATGTTCATAGGAAGGTGCATATTCTATCACTTTTTTGACTTGGTATCAAAAAAAAGTTATTCTGTGTGTGGGGCATTAAGTCGTGCATAGGAATATAAACTGTTACAAAGTAGTTATTTTTCATTGTTTTATTTCTAGGGGAATATCCAAGGGAGTTAAAAATTTAAAATTACTTAGGTAACAAATTCTTGTTGTTCATGTTCTCAGTAAATAATTTCTCTTCAATTCCATCTTCAAACTGTAACTTCTTGATAGTTTCATCATTTGCTGTATTGTGTCCAATGGCAAGACATAACTGAACATCTCTATAGTCCTTAAAGCCCCCATATCCATCCCTCAGATTCTCCCTAGTCATGTAACTCCTCTCAGAGACCATGAGATACTTTGGAAAATAGTACTGTTTGTTCTTCTTCGTTTCAGACTGAATTTGACGGATTGTTTCGGCAGCGTCACATATCTTCCCTTTTCTGTGAATACCACTGAAACGAAAGATATTTAGGATTATTTAAAACTCAAAAGTATAATCTGAAAAAGGCGTAGTGGACGAATTCGTGCCATCATATTCTATATTATTAAAAAAAATTATAATTAGTATTTGTGTATTTGCGACGGTTTATAGTTTAGGGATAGTTAAAATATCTTAGAGACTACTGATTGTAAAAAGAAGGCAAAACGTGGGAAATTCATGGACCTTCACACGATTAGGTTTATGTTACAGGTATAAAATCTTGTCTATAATACACCTAGGGGTTCAGTTGTATCTATATTTACCTAGGAGTCAGTCCGTTCAGGAGAGTCTGAGCTTTTGGACCAGATGGGTCTTAGCCTATATGTGTGTCAAATGTAACCCCTTCATCATATCGAGCGTATAATGTACAGTGTGTTTCAACATTTTTTATTCTTTTCAGTGGCTTTTATTCGTAGTTATACTGACGAAATAATAATAATAATACACCAAAATGTTCAGGAAGAGTGCATTTTTAATGATTATTAACAAGAAATACATATTAAAGAAGGTGCTGGAAGTGGCCTCCATTTTGCTGCACACAGAGTTTTGCCCGCTTCAAAACATTAAGTGCTACACTCTGAAGGACATTCTCGCGATGTTCTTCTGAAAATCTCTTCACAACATTGATAAATTCATCGACTGTAGTTGGTTTTGCAGAATACACTTCTTTTTATCTAAGGCCCAATAATAAAAAATCAAAAGGATTTAAATCTGGAGAATGCGCTGGCCACGCAATCTGTGTCCCACGGTTGATGACTCTGCCTCCAGGATTGGAGGCAGAGTCATGCCTTCATGGATGAAAATGGAAGACGCAAGATAGTGAATGGAGACTGCTACCATAAGTTGCTGCAAGAAAATATTTGGCCCACGTTTCGTTCATGTGCTACAACACAAGGTTTATGGTGGATGCAGGACGGTGTTCCTGCCCGTTGCACCACTGCCGCCAAAGAATTCCTGTTGAACAAGTTTGGAGGCAGAGTCATCAGCCGTGGGATTTATAATAAGCATATATTTTCAAAATAGAATTTTGATTTTTTAATAGCAACTTTAAAAAATTCAATACAACATATCTAATAGTTTTTTTAGAATTTACTTTCACCTAATTTGTTAATTCATCTGATTTCATTTATTCTTTACTACAAAACATTTTCCAAGTTTCTAGATGATGTATCCAACTCACCAAGTTATCCAACTCACCATTAAGTTATTCAACTCACCAATTTATTCAACTCACCAAGTTATTCAACTCACCAATTTATTCAACTCACCAAGTTATTCAACTCACCAATTTATTCAACTCACCAAGTTATCCAACTCACCAAGTTCCTAGGTGATGCATCCTGGTGAGTCTAGAGGCGAGCATACTGTAACTCAATACTCTAATCTGCCGAACCATTTTGGTCAGTGTCCAATCCCAGTGATATTCATCGAATTTGCAGAAGAAATCGCTGTTCTTTTTCATTATGGACCACGTGGTTCGATTGAAAGCGAACCCCATGTTGAATTTTGAACCAGCCAAATCGTAGCGAAAAGCCTGTTTAAGGAGATTGAAAATAAATTTAATAGAATATAAGTAGAATTAAGAAGAATATTCTAAACAACTTAAAATATGATTTGGGGATAGAGTTATGAAGTTAGAGATCAGTAGATATGTTAGAAAGATAGTTAATGATCAGTAGAGTAAAGATTTAGTCCTTAAAGGGCCAGTACAGTCATTTTGTGTTTTAATAATTTTAATGTCAAACGATTGCTTTGTAAGAATATATACATCGAGTAAAATTGCAATGTTCAATAAAATCTAATAATGGAAATATATCATTTTATACAAAATTAATTTCTTACCAAAAGCTAACGGTAGATGGCGCCACAATCAGTGGCGCCATCTTTTAAACTTGTAAACAAACAAACTAAGCTAAGTTTCTATCTAGATTCTAGCTCAAGTGAAGAGATGAATTTATTTTTAAAGCTATAACTTCTTGTCTTGAATCTTTTCACCATTTTGAAGCAAACAAAGGTTGATTACTGCATACATAAATTAATATGAAAACAACAAACATACTCACGTACATGCTAATGAGTGCAAGTTCTTCCGCTAGGTGTCGCTAATTTTATATATTTAATATATTTTTATATTAACATTTTAAAAATAAACGATCGTTACATAATAATAAATATTCTGAATCGATTTAAAACCAATTTGGCGATTGTTTGATTTTGACTTTATTATCCCTTTAACTACAAAGATGGGTCTTTGGTCTATTTTGGCCAGTTTGTACTTATACATTGGTGAACTATAACTATATTCTGCTAAAAACTATGCGTAAACTTAATGTTGAACTGAACACCAATCATTCCCTCTAAATAATGGCTAGAATATTCTTTCTATCCCTCCTTTAAAATAAATTAATTCTCATTCGTTAACTGTTGTTATTTATCAACCATTTCACGCCAAAAATTGACTGTAGTGCACATTTAATTATTTCAGACGCTTTAGTTACCATCTTTTCCATACCATGAATGAAAATCCTGCCTTTCCTAAGTAGTTTCCAACAGATAGAAAATGCGTATCAGTTCTCCTATTGGCCATATTTCTGAGTAATCTCAACACGTGGAGAAAATCTGGAGTCACGTAATGGTCTTCCTCCATAAACAGAATATCACCAGACCAATTGTCAGTGATGTTTAAACCATCGAAAACCCTGAAAAATAGTGATAGAAGTTATTGAACGACTAGTGTACCCGTTCCGTCAAAATGAGTTAAATGACACATTTCATTACTACAGCACATGTCACATGGTCCAATACTATAATATAATGAAATATAGTAGTTCAATTTTTAATTTAAATTTAGACTTTTAATTCTAAATTTTTCTTTTGACATGTATTATTGAATTCAATAACTTGAATTACAAGTTTTAAATTGAATTATTAAATTTCACTCTGAAAAAATTGAAATATCTTTTACTAAAAATACCTTAATTGAGTGTCATAACTCAGTCCCTTCAGTTTATTTTGAAAGTAATTGAAAATAATCGAAAAAATGTTTTAGACAAAATTTAAATTATTAACAGCAAATCACTAACGCATCGTCCTGCCACTCTGGAGTAATTATTTTATTATTTTTTGTCAATTCGTAGATTTTATCATAGAAATGTACTGTGCAAAATTTTATATACGCACGGTTGATAGGAACAAAGTTATTATATTGAATGTATTTGGTTTGAACTGTGATCGTGGGGCACTGCCGAAGTAGAGAAACAGCACAAAAACTCAATAAAATACATAATACACTTTCATGTTATTTGTAGAAATAAAAGTTCTTGTAGATGTTTAACTGTATCTGGACCCTGGAAATGTTTATATATAAGTTTGATTTTCAACATTTTCATTTTATTCATTCATAAACCATAATTTTTGATGGCATCTGAGGAAAATTTAGAATATGACCATTTTCAAAATGTTTAATGAAAAAAGTCATGAAATCTTAGTTGATTAAAAGCATATACAAATATTTTATCGTTCTTATATAGTCTTGTCGAGCTCAAACTATGTATATATTCAGTCTGTTAAGAGTTAAAAGAACTCTTACCTGTTGATTTTCCACCACCAATGATGTTTTATTTGCGTCAGATTAGCTTCTCTGTAATGTCCGAAAGAATCCGGCCAATCCTCGTTGAGACACGATCTCCTCCTGAGAAAAATTCCAAATACAGTAACTTTTTAATAAAATTTTAATGACTATGTTTGTCCATCAAAAACAAGAATGATGATTAGGTTCAACATATAGATCAGTGCTTGAAAAAGGTATTAGGTCAAGATATTTTTTACTGACAGGCATTGCAAGTGCCTTTCAAAAGTAAAATTATATCTAACATCCGAAAAATGGAGTGAGTCCAAAAAGCAGTTATTGAGAAAATCGCTTTAAAGTTTGCAAGTGCGTTCAGTAAACACTCATTTTTTGACTTACTGACTTTAACTGATTCACTCTACGGTAACAGTGACCCATATTTTCTTAAAGCCTATGAGGCCTGGAATGTCTTGGATTCTTATGATTTGTGTGTTACTTATAAGTTCGGTTCTTTCTGCTAATATGATGCAACACATACATGAAGTATATTCGCCATATTCTCTCATCATAGTAGCCAAATATATTTTAATTGTATCTTTTGAATCTATTTCAATGCAATAAAATGCTCGTGCCTGAGAAAAGCAAGGGGTGCGCGAGAAGAAGTACTTAAAGGGGCAGTTCAGTCAAAATCAAACTATCGCCAAATTGGTCCTAAATCGATTTAGTATATTTATTTATGTAACATTAGAATATTCGTTGATTTTAGAAATGTTTATATAAAAAGTATATTGTAAATTAGTGGCGCCATCTGTGGACTGCGGTGGACCGCGTAACTAATCATTGTAGTACGTACGTACACAAAATGATAACCAGTCCCAGACTTGAATCGGTTATTAACTTATGAAAATGGTGAAAAGAATTTGTAATATTGAAAACTGTCCTTCGAGTCAATTATATTTAGTTTTGAAAAGAAAACCATCTCTTCATAAATTACCTGTTAATACTGTTGATAGAAAAATTGTTCACATGTTATCAGCTGTAAAATGTAAACAAATAGTACAGAGTGGTGGCGCCATCTGTAGGAGGACGAAGGAACTAAATCGAATTTATAAAATATGATATATATCGCTTATTATATTTTTTCAACAGTTTAATTCTACAAGAATGCTTTATTTTTACTGAGTGATCGTTCAACATTAATATTATGAAAACAAAAATTGACTGAACTGCCCCTTTAAGAACCACTATACATGACTACACAGACACTATACATGACTACACAGACCCTTTCTTTCACATACCGTTCTAGCAACCTTTTATCAGTCATAACTCATGTTGGCCATTTTTGGATTTACCCCCTTTTTCGTCAGCATGAATTAATTATTCACTCATATATTTTGTAATCTATGAACTTATTTTCTAAATATATTTTATATATGTCATTATCTATATTTTCTACTAATTGATGACGTATGTCTACTATTAGACACACCGTTATGACACGTTTTTTTCTGAATTCTATCTGTACCTAAACTAATACTCCATTAAACGGTATCCGGCGGTTTTTCCGAAAACGAATTAGCCGAAACCAAATTCTCCGAAAACGAATTCGCCAAACCCTAATTCGCCGAACCGGATTCTCCGAATACAAATTTGCCGAAACCCAATTTAGTCGAAAATGGATTCGCCGAAGTGAAGATTCGCTGAAAGCCAAATTTGCCGAAAAACAAATTTACCGAAAGACGTATTTAAAACAGAATGTAAAATTACACAAAAGTTACAGAAAAGAAACAAAACAACGAAATCATAACCCTTAGTTACACTAAATGATCCTTTAATTATTCTATCTCTTCGTTAATTATTGTGTTAATCTTTGTACCACTAAATGATTCTTTGTTTTTTCTTATTTTAAAGACGTTCAAGCTTTATTCAGTCAGAATCATTCAGTTAGCTATGGGAGCATGTTGCATTTCTTTCATTTGAGCGTTTGGTTGTTTTTAGATTGTGTGTTTCTAGCGTGTTTATTCATTTTTGTGAATATTCCATGTTTACTGCCTATTTTTTATTCAGATGTTAATAGTATACCATACAGAAGGTGTTTTGTACCTTACATTATTAATATTTATTCCATTTATTGCGTTTAAAATATAAAATTGTTAGTAATGAGTAACATAACTATTAGATATGTTTATATCTTCCCAATATACCTCGGGCTTCAACGATAGTGTCACTTGCATGAATAAATTTGTTTCAGGGAAAAAGATTGATTTCTATCAACAATTCTTTAGTAATGCCATATACATATTAATATTTAATATATACAGTTAGATATATGAATTTAGCAAAATGATACAGAATTAGCGGAATACAAATTTATATGGCAATACTAATGTCAAACTCATATAAGAAATGTTTTTTTTTTGTATGCATAAGATATAGTGATGAGAACTACAAAGTCCAACAGAATGTTATTTTTGAATACATTAAATTTGATTTTCGACCAATTCGTCTTTCGGAAAATTTGTCCTTCGGCAAATCCGTATTTCAGCAAATCCGCTTTCGGCCAATTTGGGATTCGGAAAAAAAGTATTCGTAAGAACCGTTTCGTCAAATTTGGTTTCGGCCAATTCATTTTCGGAAAATCAGCCTAGACCCCCATTTTACAAGCAATATTTTTCTTCTTCCTAGAGCACAACATATTTTTAATTTTCTTAAATTTCAGTTTCAAAATTTTGACTTACTTCGTTCGCTTCACGTGATCTCGTTTACAATCCCTTGGGTCGGCCCCAGGGAAAGTATTCGGGTACAACTGAATACTGAACGGGTAGAACATCTGCATGTGTCGAAAATCAGTGATGTTCCAAATCTCCTCGTTGATGCTGTTGTTCCAGTGATCGTGACTGAATATCACAAGGGACTCTTCTATGTACATTGCCCTCTTTAAAGACTCTATAACAGGTCTCAAGTAAAGCAAACGGTTGTGGACCTGCAAAAAACATATTAAGTTACTGAAACGACCCTGTTTTCGAACCAGTTCAAAAAATCCTGGAGGTCAGTTTGATTCAAATCCTATTTTATAACCCATTTTCCGGCGAGATCGGTTTGTACGAGAACTGTGATGTTTGATTTTTTTATCTACCCAAAATACTACCCGTCAGTAGAGATAAAAAATGATTTACCTGAATGATGATAATGGTAGTGTTATGTTGAAAAGAACCAAACTTTTCAGTGTTCATTATTTTCTGACGTTCGTTTATTCTTCCTATTTCTTCTCTTATTTCATCAACATCTGATTCATGCAAATACTTTCTAATTGAAATTTGGGATTCATCCTCTCCAAATAGGCTCATTCTGTCGATCTCTTGAAATACGCGAAATAACGAAACAATCATAGGAGTCACAAGAATAAGAAAAAGAAGACTAGAGAAGTGCCTAAGTTTTTTCATTTTACTTCGTCTAGAATTTCGACAAAGTAGAACCTTTAATGCCCGACACTTGCAGCAACTTGAAAACATTTCGTACATCTGGAAAATGTGATTTAAATTTAATGGCTTTATACCAGTCAAGCCAATCATAATATCCGAGTCTGTTTAGGGTACGTGTCTCAAGAATCTTCATGTTACCCACAAAAGCCAACTATGATTATAGTAGAAGCCTACGAAAATTTCCGAATATCATCATAGGTGTCTTCTCTGCCATTCAATCTTGAATCTACCATAAAAAATATCAGGTACTCAATAATCATCGAGTAATTAATATAGTCAATACAAATTATTGAAATGTGTAAATAATATCAAATATGAGGTGACGAATCCAGTAGCCTCATTCGATGAGAATTAATTGAGTTAAACACATTCAATGCTCGATATCTTCCTACATTTAATAACTACTATATCTTTATTTAAAACTAAAATACCTTTTATTAGTCAAGATGGCAGAAGTGAAAGTCTAGATGGCAGACGTGAAAATCAAGATGGCAGAAGTGAAAATCAAGATGGCAGAAGTGAAAGTCAAGATGGCAGAAGTGAAAGTCAAGATGGCAGAAGGGAAAATCAAGATGGCAGAAGTGAAAATCAAGATGGCAGAAGTGAAAGTCAAGATGGCAGAAGTGAAAGTCAAGATGGCAGAAGTGAAAATCAAGATGGCAGACGCGAAAATCAAGATGGCAGACGTGAAAATCAAGATGGCAGACGTGAAAGTCAAGATGGCAGAAGTGAAAGTCAAGATGGCAGAAGTGAAAGTCAAGATGGCAGAAGGGAAAATCAAGATGGCAGAAGTGAAAGTCAAGATGGCAGAAGTGAAAGTCAAGATGGCAGAAGTGAAAGTCAAGATGGCAGACGTGAAAATCAAGATGGCAGACGTGAAAATCAAGATGGCAGACGTGAAAGTCAAGATGGCAGAAGTGAAAGTCAAGATGGCAGAAGTGAAAGTCAAGATGGCAGAAGTGAAAGTCAAGATGGCAGAAGTGAAAGTCAAGATGGCAGAAGTGAAAGTCAAGATGGCAGAAGGGAAAATCAAGATGGCAGAAGTGAAAATCAAGATGGCAGAAGTGAAAGTCAAGATGGCAGAAGTGAAAGTCAAGATGGCAGAAGTGAAAGTCAAGATGGCAGAAGTGAAAGTCAAGATGGCAGAAGTGAAAGTCAAGATGGCAGAAATAAAATTGTAAATTGCAAGAAAGACAATAAATTATATTGATTAAAATTACAATACAAATCAAGTTGTAGGCTCCACCAGACACTACTCAATTACCAGACACTACTCAATTACCAGACACTAGCCAATCACCAGACACTACTCAATCACCAGACACTACCCAATCACCAGACACTACTCAATCACCAGACACCACCCAATCACTAGACAATACCCAATCACCAGACACTACTCAATCACCAGACACTACCCAATCACCAGACACTACCCAATCACCAGACACTACCCAATCACCAGACACTACCCAATCACCAGACACTACCCAATCACCAGACACTATCCAATCACCGGACACTACCCAATCACCAGACACTACCCAATCACCAGACACTACCCAATCACCGGACACTACCCAATCACCAGACACTAGCCTTCACCATACACTACCCAATCACAAGACACTACCCAATCACCAGACACTACCCAATCACCAGACACTAGCCTTCACCAGACACTACCCAATCACCATACACTACCCAATCATCAGACACTAGCCTTCACCAGACACTAGCCTTCACTAGACACTAGCCAATCACCAGACACTAGCCAATCCCCAGACACTAGCCATTCACCAGACACTAGCCAATCACCAGACACTAGCCATTCACCAGACACTAGCCAATCACCAGACACTAGCCAATCACCAGACACTACCCAATCACCAGACACTAGCCTTCACCAGACACTAGCCAATCACCAGACACTAGCCAATCACCAGACACTAGCCAATCACCAGATACTAGCCATTCACCAGACACTAGCCAATCACCAGACACTAGCCAATCACCAGACACTACCCAATCACCAGACACTAGCCTTCACCAGACACTAGCCAATCACCAGACACTAGCCAATCACCAGACACTAGCCATTAACCAGACACTAGCCAATCACCAGACACTAGCCATTCACCAGACACTAGCCAATCACCAGACACTACCCAATCACCAGACACTAGCCAATCACCAGACACTACCCAATCACCAGACACTAGCCAATCACCAGACACTACCCAATCACCAGACACTAGCCAATCACCAGACACTAGCCAATCACCAGACACTACCCAATCACCAGACACTAGCCAATCACCAGACACTAGCCATTCACCAGACACTAGCCAATCACCAGACACTAGCCATTCACCAGACACTAGCCAATCACCAGACACTACCCAATCACCAGACACTAGCCAATCACCAGACACTACCCAATCACCAGACACTAGCCAATCACCAGGAATTGCTCAATCACCAGACATTATATAATCACCAGACATTACATAATCACTGGACACTATTTAATCACTGGACACTATTTAATCACTGGACACTAACCACTATCCAGAAATGTTGTCTAGTTAGTATTGTCTGGTGGTTGCTAAGTGTCCGGTTAATGAGTAGTGTCCGGTGATTGGGTAATGTCCGGTGATCGGTTGGGGCTTGGAAATTGGGAAGTGTCCGGTGATTGGATAGTGTCCAGTGATTGGATAGTGTCCGGTTATTGCTAAGTGTCTGGTGATTGGATAGTGTCCGGTGATTGGATAGTGCCCGGTTATTGCTAAGTGTCTGGTGATTGGATAGTGTTAGGATATTGTGTAATGTCAATCAATCAACCATCTGTGTGTCTGTCTGTCCGTCACACTAACCTAATAATACGCTTGGCAAGCAGCTGATAGAATGGATGTATAATTTCATAAAATGAACTACCATCAGTGTCCATAAGATTGATATTGCAAAATACTCTCATTTTCGACTTCTGCATTTATAATATGAATGTATTTTCAATTTTTTCTCTAATAGGTTAGCACACACATTCACACTGTATCAAAACCAATGAGTACTGAATGTTCACCTGTTTGTTTGGCAACAGATGTTTTGTGAATCGCTTAAATAGTAATTATTGTAATGGGGAAATTGCTTTTCCCACAAGCACTCAAGTTTCAGTTAATAAAATCAAAATCAATTCCAGTAATTCAAATACATTATAATCTATATTTCAAAATCTCATTGCTCATTTAATAAAAGATAATAGTTATTTCCTATATTATATTGTTTAAGACTTTCTTTTTAATATGTTAGTAGGTTTTTCTCCCCACTCTGTATGATAATTTCGTTAGGAAATGATAACCACCGTCCACCAGTAAATTAGCAAGACATTAATCCTCAACCTGTGAGATACGACCATCAATAACCCAGTAAACAGCCATAGATTGTAAGTTATTTCACTCTATAGTTATTTCGATTGTAGAGTAGATTTACTTAACTAAATATTATTTTCATATATATTACAAGATCGATGTATTGCATTTTTAAGTTGTCCATACATTCGTGGTAGGTACCTAGTTAGTCCGACAGTAATGTTGAGATGATCGAATACATATTAATGTACATTTAATGTGATCTAATTTATTACATTATTTGTCATACTGAGTAATACATTGAGTAAGGATAGATAGGTCATATTGTATATTATTGATTTTACATTATTATTATGATTTGTCGAAGATTTTAGTTTCTCTTATTCTCTATTTTATCGATTTGTATTTTGTTCTTCGACAGGTTACGTCGTCGTATAAGTGTTTGTATCAGAATGAAAAAATAAAGAAAACGGTAGATAAGTGTGCTCATTATCCACGTCAGTAACAAACTACGCTTCTCATTGGTTAACAAGAACTGATCTATTGCCATTATGTCGCATATTGGTGATATGGATGCAGCTGTCAAGCGTCAGCCTAAGCCATCAAAATTCATGTTAGGAGAACGTGAACACTCATCCCGAGTTAACCTAAAAATCTGCCCTACTCACATCGTCAGCCAATTTACAACCGGACAAGGATTATGCTTTGGAAACTGTCAAACATTTGAAAGTCTGCATTTTGAAATTCGAATAGAAGTGGCTAACTCAAGAAGCAAGTATCCTAAGACATCTTAGACACAAGATGATCTATGTTGAAGCTGAAGAATCAATTGATGATTTAAACAGCATTCTTGCGGACTTGAATCTGGAAACTGTCTCCAGCGTCGGTAATGAGTACAGCAGTCTCTAATAGGTATAGAAATAGGGTTATGTAGATGCTAAGGATAAAACGAAAGGAATATTTTAGTGCTAAGTTTGAAGTGGGATATGAGGAGGACATGGAGCTAAATTAATGGTATAGTCAAACCCACTTCAAAAATGAAACGACATACCGTAAAGAAATTGGTAGATGGGGATTTGACTGTGACAGATTCTGTTGACATTGCCGACTATATGAATGAGTTTTTTGTAAATGTTTGTAGTAATATAGCAAGTAGTTTCAATGATGGTATTACTCACAGTGAATTTATGATGGGTCATTATCCTGAATCATTTTATATTTCTCCTGTGACTTTCAGTAATATTGTAAATAGTATCAAACGATTAAAAACAAAAAATGTAAAATCTCTGACTGACCAGCTCGTGAATTGAAATTTGTATCGGGCACTGTATCTCCAGTATTACGTTACCTAGTCAACTTGTCTTTGTCACAGGGAAAGTTTCCTGCGTCGCTGAAAGTTTCTAGAGTAGTTCCACTGCCTAAAGTGGGTGATAGTACTAATGTAGGTAACTATAGACTAATATCTGTACCTCATGTTTATTCAAAAATTTTCGGAGGAGTAGTTTACCAACAATTGTACAGTTATTTTGAATCATTGGGTGTCCTTAGTTAAAATCAATTTGGATTTAGAGTAAATCGTAGTAGGTACGTCTGGTGCAATTCTGAATCACACGAATAATATTTATGAGGAACTAGATAAAGATAGGCTGGTGTTCTCCTTGTACTTGGACTTTAATAAAGCCTTTGATTAGGTTGATCACAATATATTACTTGCAAAATTAAACTTTTATGGAATTAGAGGGATGTCACAAGAATGGCTTCGGTCATATTTAACGGGGCGACAGCAGTTTGTTGATGTAAATGGATTGAGTTCTAGTTTTTGCGGTCTTAGTCATTCAGTTCCACAGGGAAGTAATTTGGGCCCACTATTATTCCCGAACTGCACAATTTTTTTTAATTCCTAATGTTTGCAGATGACTGTACTGTGACGTGTATAGTTTTCCTAAAGATTTTTTGCATGAAGCACATCGTTCTATCAATAGAAATTTAACTGAAATTTATCGGTGGCTTAGTGCAAACAAAATTCAAGTAAATGTTAACAAGACAAAATATATCATATACTCCTATCGAAATAATCATCAGTTTTGTGAATCGATCCCCATCAATAGTAGCGTTATTGAACAGGTCACCCATATTAAGCTTCTTGGAACTATATTGGATAGTAAGTTAGGTTTTACCCACCATGTGACTCATATTGCATCTAAGATCTCTAAGTGTCTTGGACTGTTGTATAAGATTCGATACTTTGTCTCGGAATTTGTATTGTATATGTTGTATATGTATTGGATCCATCCACACATCTTGTATTCTATAGAAACTTAGTTTAATGCTCCATCGTACTCGACAAACAAGATTACTGTTCTTCAAGAGAAATCAGTACGTTGCATTAAATTTTTAAATTGTAATGAACACACTAAACCATATTTTGATGATATGAAACTGTTAACTCTTGAGCAATTACATAAAAATAGAATAGCTACAATTATGCATAAAACTATCAATTCACATGATTGCAATTTGTTCTTGTCCGGTAGATTGACTGCTAACGAAGAGGTTCACCGTTATAGCACACGTAATATAGAAATGATTATGTTTTGCCTAGATACAGAAAAACTAAAACTCAATCCTCTATACTTTTTAAGGGTGTCAAAACCTGGAATGGTCTGCCAGTGAAAATAAAAGGTGAAAAATCATTCTCAGTATTTAAAAAGAAATGTGCTAATCATTTTAGAATGCTTGATATTCAGGACTAGGAGTTAGAGACTGTACATGTGTAATCTGAATGATATTTTGTGAATTTGTGAGTTTTTGGTGATGTCTTCCTTGTCATTAAGTAGTCTTATTGATTATCACTGTAGTCTTCATATGCCAAATATAACTCTGTTTTCCTAATGTAATTTATTGTGCCTGGTACTATTTGAATTGTATTCTTGTTTTCCTATTTAGTGTCAGCTAATAACATGAATATAACGCCACCCATTTCAGATTATTATGACAAGTATTATTATGTCAACTATAGATTTCAATTATCATTTAGTCACAAATTTTTATCATTGAAAACGATCTATTAATTTTTTAATAGTTATCCATGTTGCCTATTAGGTTAAGGCCGTCTGTTTTAATGAATATTTTATTTGTATTGGAATATATAGTATATGTTTTTTCTTAATTTATCTGTAGGCTGCCCTCGAAGCAGAAAATTTTCCGGGCCTAAATGTCCCTATTTTTATTTTTATTATGATTGTAATGACCAACTATTTACCCGAATATTTGGTCTAACTGTAAGGGATGTTTAGTTCAAATAAATAAATACTGCAAGTTCAATGTCAGTCCTGTCATCTCATCCTATTGAAATTGTTCCATAACGTGCGCGTGTCCCTATTTTTGGAAACAAGCTATCCCCTGCCATCGCCATTTTTGTACTAAGATGTACTACTCTTTATTGTGATCAAAATAAAGATGCTTAGGCTTGTGAATTCATAAGCAATCATTTCTATGTCAACGATGCCTCGTATAGTACAAAAACAGTTGCTAGTGCTATCATTCTCAAGATGATAGTACAATCACTGCTGTGTCACATTTTTCATCACACTAGTAACATCACTTGTAGGAGTATTAGCTATTTCTTGCTTTAAATTAAAATGTGAAGCAACAGCAAATGTGTTTCACCAGAGGTCTAGATTTACGCATGGTAATAAAATGTTATAAAACTAAATAAAAACGTATTATGTTTCATTAATTTCATTTATTTTGCATAAATAGGTAAATGGGTTTAAAATTATAAAAATCTCGATTTTTCAGAAGATTGAGACAAAATTCAATAGTAAAAAGTTATAATTCCTACAGGAAGCAGCCTTCTCAGTCTCTCAGATCGTTCCAGGGTTGAGTTTCTTTATTTCATTTTTTTTAATAGGCTATTTTTTTCCATTAAAAATTCTACAACCCGCATGCTTCAATATTCAATTTATATACTGTTTATTGGACTGGACCTTCACAATAGGATTACATTAGTTTTCTATGATTGACTCTGTAGTTAGAAAACTATGATTATTTCGATGGGAGACCGTTATAATAGTGTGGAGATTTTATCCAAAGCAGAAAATAAATTGTGAAACTTACTACAATGCATTTATTGTACTATACATACTATAATACAAATCTCCAAAGAAATATTTCACAGTAAAAAAAATTAAGGAAAATAATTTTATTAGCTGAACAAAATTATGTACTATTTAAAACCTATGTACTTCTGAAGCAGCAACAGATGTTTTGATTATAGCAGGTGTACAGGTGCAGAAACTGGTGTTCAAATGTTTTCTGTGGCTAGTGTATCATCGGTCAGTGATGGTGTAAGAAGTGTGTGTGTGTGTGTGTGATACTTAATAGATACTGGAGAATATTATCCTCTTTGGAATTACTAGTATACACGTGTCGTCAAGAATGACATAATTTATACAGTATACTACATCTATTCTATGGACACTGATGGTAGTTCAATTTGTGTAATAATTATTATTAGTATCTTACCACATAAAGATACACCAAAGATATGGTACTACAATAAGATACACCAAAGATATTATACTACAATAAGATACACCAAAGATATTATACTACAATAAGATACACCAAAGATATTATACTACAATAAGATATACCAAAGATATTATACTACAACTATACCATTTACAGTTCTAGTCGATCCAAATGAAATAATATTTGATCCAAGTGAATTTCAATTTGATCCAAGTGAAATTGAAAATGATCAATATGAAATTGAATTTGATCCTTTTGAAATTGAATTTGATCCTTTTGAAATTGAATTTGATCCTTTTGAAATTGAATTTGATCCTTTTGAAATTGAATTTGATCCTTTTGAAATTGAATTTGATCCTTTTGAAATTGAATTTAATCCAAGTGAAATAATATTTGATCCAAGTGAAATTGAATGTTTTATCATTCCGATACTTCACATTTTGTGTCTTTGTCTGTTGGTTGGTTGGTCGGTTGCAAGAAAAATGTCACGATTTTAACATTTAAAATATAATAAATATTTATATAATTTATGAGATTACGATTGGCCAATCATAATCTCTCATTGCCCACCATAATCTTTTATTGCCTACCATAATCTTTCACTTTCCACCATAATCTTTCATTGCCCACCATAATCTTTCATTCTCCATCATAATCTTTCATTACTCACCATAATCTTTCATTACCCACCATAATCCTTCATTGCCCACCCTAATCTTTCATCGACCACCCTAATCTTTCATTGCCCACCATAATATTTCATTGCCCACCATAATCTTTCCTTTCCCACCATAACCTTTCATCGTCCACCATAATCTTTCCTTTCCCACCATAACCTTTCATCGTCCACCATAATCTTTCATTACCCACCATAATCTTTCATTGTCCACTCTAATCTTTCATTATCCACCATAATCTTCCATTCATTGACATTGACATTCATTTAAATTTTATTCATATTTTTTTTACACAATTTTTTTTCACACAAAATATTTGTGTATATCCCAATATAATTTTTTATATAGGTTTATTATATTATTTTATATTTTTTTGTTTAATATATACTTTTTATGGTGGACAATGAAAGATTATGGTGGGCAATGAAAGATTATGGTGGCCAATGAAAGATTATGGTGGGCAATGAAAGATTATGATGGGCAATGAAAGATTATGGTGGACAAAGAAAGATTATGGTGGGTGATGAAATATTAGGGTGGGCGATGAAAGATTAGTGTGGGCAATGAGAGATTATGGTGGGCAATGAAAGATGATGGTGGACGAAGAAAGAATATTAGAGTGGGCAATGAAAGATTATGGTAGACAAAGAAAGATTAGAGTGGGCGATGAAAGATTGTGTTTGGCAATGAAAAGATTATGGTGGGCAATGAAAGATTATGGTGGGCAATGAAAGATTAGGGTGGGCGATGAAAGATTAGAGTGGGCAATGAAAGATTATGGTGGGCAATGAAAGATTAGGGTGGGTGATGAAAGATTAGGGTGGGCGATGAAAGATTAGTGTGGGCAATGAAAGATTATGGTGGACTATGAAAGATTATAGTGGGCAATGAAAAATTATGGTGGGTAATGAAAGATTATATGGTGGGTGATGAAAAAATTAGGATGGACAATGAAAGATTATGGTGGGCAATGAGAGATTATGGTGGGCAATGAGAGATTATGGTGAGCAATGAGAGATTATGATTGGCCAATCGTAATCTCATAAATTATACAAATATTTATTATATTTTAAATGTTAAAATCGTGACATTTTTCTTGCAACCGACCAACCAACCAACAGACAAAGACACAAAATGTGAAGTATCGGAATGATAAAACATTCAATTTCACTTGGATCAAATATTATTTCACTTGGATTAAATTCAATTTCAAAAGGATCAAATTCAATTTCAAAAGGATCAAATTCAATTTCAAAAGGATCAAATTCAAATTCACTTGGATCAAATATTATTTTATTTGGATCAACTAGAACTGTAAATGGTATAGTGTATTTTCCCGTTAAAAATAACGGGTCATCATCAATACCCGTTATTACGTTACTTTTAATGAATTCAATTGCAATTAAATTTTCTGTATAGTCTAATTTATTTTATAGATAAAATACATTTAAAAGTTGAATAAAAACAAAGGAATTTAAATATCAAGTCAATATATTCCCGTGCGTATCATAGTTTCATTTTTCATGTTTAATACCCGTAGTGTAAAAGCGGACATCAAATAAATAAATTAATAAATAATTAAATAAATAAATAAATAAACACACGAGGGAAATTATTAGTATAGATAAGATACACCAAAGATATTATCTATACTAATCTATTCTAATTATTTCCCTTGTGTGTTTATTTATTTATTTGTTGTCCGCTTTTACACTACGGGTATTAAACATGAAGAATGTAACTATGATACGCACGGGGATATATTGACTTGATATTTAAATTCCTTTGTTTTTATTCAATTTTTAAATGTATTTTATCTATAAAATAAATTAGACTATGCAGAAAATTTAATTTTAATTGAATTCATTAAAAGTAACGTAATAACAGGAAATTAATTGGTATAGATGATGACCCGTTATTTATAACGGGAAAGTACACTAGTATATAAATAAATAAATAAACACACTACGGGTATTATTAGGATAGATATTGAACTAAGAAGTATTTTGGATACCGAAATTAATAAAGTCACCTAAATGATGGACTAAACATGATAAGAAGTGGAATAAAATCCATTGCATTTAAATATTTCTACGGTTACAAACCAACTATTAACTTTCTTCATAATAAATTCTATGAAACGTTACAAAATTTAAGACGAAATGAGAGCATTATAATTTTGAAACCAGACAAAGTTAATGGTTTAGTAATTTTGAATATAACGGACTACAACAAGAAGATGCATGAGATTTCAGAAGATCGATCAAAATTCAAAATTGTACAGGAAGATTGGTTAAAAGAAATAATCAAACAAGAAGACAAAATTAACAGACTTGCTGCTAAATTAAAGAAAAAGAAAGAAAGAAATGATGAACAATATGATTATTTGCACTGTTCAGGATCTAAACCAGGAGTACTTTATGGATTACCAAAAGTACACAAAATTGGGGCATCACTGCGACCTATTCTAATTCATTATGCATTGTGATGGTCCCCTATGGGGGTCTTCATCAGCTGTGGTACCTTATAACGGTCCACTGTATGGGTTCTTCTAGTGATTAGAATCTTACTCTTTTGTTTATATTTTCAGATTCCTCTTTATATCTTTTAATCTCCTTTTACTAAATACTCATTGCCATGCCCTAGAACCAACTTGCTTATATAGTTCCGACCTCAGGCCTATGGTCAATGCTCAAACGTATTTATGTTAAATAACACTTTATTTGTTATAACTCAAAAGGGATTGTATTTATAGATCAAGCAATAATTACAACACAATGCACTTCACTAGGTATTCACAAGTATTGGTCTCGTAAACTAAGGACTTGAGATTTAGATGTTAATCTCATGCGAGCCAAATGGTAACTAGCTGTGAATGCTCACTACACATAATTATATAGGTTCGCTAAAACAGTTATGCGTACACAAGTAATGTGTTTGCATCACTACAGCATGTCAAGCTTCGACATCAAATCTTTGTTCACTAATATATCTTTGGATGAAACCATCGAAATTGCTACCACTTCTCTCTACTCGGACCCAATGCTGTCTCCCAGTATGTCTTCCTGTTTCTTCAAGCAGTTACTTGAGCTCGCTGTTAAGAATGTCCTCTTCCTTTTCAATGGTAAGTTATTTTCCCAATTTGATGGTGTAGGTATGGGAAATCCTCTTGGTCCCACTCTTGCGAATGTCTTTTTATGTTTTCATAAACAACGATGGTTAGATGATTGCCCAATAGAATTTAAAACCGAAATTTTATCGTAGATATGTAGATGATATTTTCCTACTATTTTCTTACCAATCCCATATTAATCTTTTTTATAATTATTTAAACTCTATACATTCCAATATTAAATTCTCTTCGGAAATTGAGAAAAATTACTCCCTAAATTTTTTGGATGTTGACATTAGTCGTATCAATAATAGTTTCTCTACTAGAGTTTATCGTAAAAAGACATTCACAGGATTGGGATTAAGATTTTGATTCTTTCATACCGACATCTTATAAAGTTAATTTGATTACTTGTCTTGTTCATAGAGCGTATGCGATTTGCTCGAATTATGTAGATTTTGATGCCGAATTATTACACTTGCGTTATTTTTTCTCTGGCAATCGTTATCCTCAAAATTTATTTGATAATTTTGTGTCTAAATATTTAAATTCTGTTCATACTCCACTTAAACGTAAATTGGGTGATTCAAGCATTAAATGTAAAAAAGACCTTAATTCACTACTCAACAAATTTTATCCTCAAGTTAAACTAAATTTTGTTTTCAAAAATGCAACCACTATTGGTTCATTTTTCCCTTATAAAGATAAAATCCCACCTTTACTGTCATCTGGTCTCATTTATAAATACTCATGTGGACAGTGCCAGTCCACTTACATTGGTGAGACCATGATGCAGTTAAAGGTGAGAATTTCTCAGCATAAGGGAATATCTTTTAGAACAAATAACCCCTATAGCTCCCCACTTTTCAGTTCAATTCGTAACCATTCTTTCGATTATAATCACCCAATTAAGGAAGAAAATTTCAAAATTTTGCAAACTACTAACCAGTGTGATATTCGTACATTAGAATCTATATATATTCATAAACAGTCTCCTACGCTTAATGAACAAGCGAGTTCTTTCAATTTAACTATTTTGGGTTAATAACTTATTATTTTTCCTTCACTTCATTTCAAATTTTATTTAATTTGTATTAACTATTTAGGTGAGTTTATTAATTTCGGTATCCAAAATACTTCTTATTTCTATATATTTCTTTAAAATTAGTCTTAATTAGGTTATTGATAATGAATATTCTATTATTCGATAGGATAGATATTCTAACATTTACGTGTTACTTCCATTTTAAATATGTAAAAAAATGTTTAAAAAAATCCATGTAAAAAAAAAATGTCATAAGGAATTTAAACAAATTCATACCCAAATTAGGATATAATATAAATACTCATTATTATGACTCATTAATCGATAAATAACAAAAATTGAAGACGCGGACCATGTGTGGATTATTTAATATCATGAACTAACCCGTTATTTTTAACGAGAAAGTACACTAGTAGATAATAAATGTCATTTGAGATAAGCTACATAGATAATAAATATTGAAATTAGTTACATATTTTACACTGCCCAGCAATATTTTTGAGGTTGGGTTTTAATAAATAAATAAATTTTAAAAATATAATTAAAAAAATATAATAATAAAAAAATAATGATAATACTAATAGAATGCAGATAAATGAACAGATAGAAATACATATATAGCTATAGAAGTTGACTGTTTTTTTTATCGCGCCTCTATAGCTTGTTATAAATATAAAAAAAAGTATAATTTTTCTAGAGAATGAATGTTGTTAGTAGTAGCTATAGGTATAGACCGGGAGCCCCGGTCTATATTGTCCTGGATTAGGATTCCAGGACAATAACCCCCTCCCCCCCCCCCGTGCAAAAAAAAACCCGCGGTCAAAAACCCCCGTGCAAAATACCCCCCGGACAAAAAGAAAACCATGCAATGTACCGGACAAATATCCCCCGGACAAAAAAAAAAGCAAAAAGAAAACCCGGTGCAAAAAACCCTCGGTCTGTATACAAATAGCATAATTCATTTTTATTAATATATTAAACATTATTCAATGCGAACCAATAATTATTACATTTTCTTCGAAAATAAGACAATTTTTTTTGCAAAATAAGGTATACCCAAATACCTATTTTATAGTAAAAATAAGTACAGTATACATTTTGTCACTATCAATCCTGGCCGGGAGGGGGGGGGCCCCCCAGAACCCCCCAACCAGACCATTAACCTAACCTAACCTTAGGTGCACTATATCTCTTTATATTTATAGCATATAGTAATTTTATTAATAAAAAATTAATGAAAATTAATAAAATTGAATTAGGCTATTTATATCGATCGGGGGTTTTTTGCACCGAGGGTTTTTGTTTGGGGAGTTCTTGTCCGGGGGGTTTATTGCACGGGTTTTTTTTGTCAGGGGGTATATTGCACGGGGTTTTTTAGACCGCGGGGGATTTTTTGCACGGGGTAGTCCTGTCACCTTAGATTAGGCATCCAAATGGTATATTTAATAAGGAAACCATCTACCGATTGTTGCGCGTTCGATTGATATAGATTTTTATAATTTCTATATCTAATTGTTTTATTTCATTGGGTAATCATCAATCGATTGATGGTTACCATATGAAATATAACATTTTTTTGTTTTATTAAAATGACAATATCTTTCCATTAAAAACAAGACAATTAAATGCATAAACTAAAAAATTCCCTATCATTCGAACGCGCAGAAATCAATCGATAGTTCTGCTATTGATCGATATATGCGATAAAATCTGCCAATTAGATGCGTAAACTAAAATAATCTATTCATTCGAACGCGCAACTATCGATAGAAATATCTTTGGATTGGATCGTGACCGGAGCGTGACTTGACCGGCACTGCCAGTGTGGATGCTCTACGTGAAAGGCATTAAAGAATATTGGACCGGACCGTGACTGCAGCGTGAGTGGAGCGTGACCGGAGCGATGGTGTGGATAAGCCCTAAGTTAAGATAAAATAAATGAAGTTGAAGATATTTCAAGAATATCTTTTGTAGTTATACTACCACATGTTAATATTACGTAATATTATACTCAGCAGTCACGTGACCCCAAAATAGGGTGCACCCAAAGCGTCCTCCAAAGATGAGTTAAAATGTTGCCACTGGCTCACCACTTGCCTCTTAAATAAGATTTCAGAAATGATATTCATTTTGTTCAATCAGATCACAATTTAGCTCTAAATCATAGTTAGAAGTTATAATTACAAGAGTTACACAGCTGGTACATGTGCAAACACTACTCATTGTGTTTTTCTTCTTCTAAAATATTTCTTACAGAAAAATATTTGGATCATGTATTATAAATATAGTTCTTATAACGTAAAATTAGTAAAATAAGTAGCTGATTTAAAAGGGCTGTAATTTGTAAACTATTATTGGTAGCTTTAAGATTGAATTTATTTTATAGATAAAAATTCCAAGTTTTATTTTATGGATAAAAATTTCAAGTTATATTTTATGGATAAAAATTCCAAGTTTTAATTTATAGATTAAAATTCCAAGTTTTATTTCATAATAAATCAAGCATTACATAACCACCATCAGACTCAATAAACTTATCGAAACGAAAAACGATTTTGTATCACATTCTGTATAGACTTAAGTATAGAGTATTAACATGGGTTCTTGATGGTGTTCCATTTAAAACGATGTCAAATAAATAAGTTACATGACATGTGAAGATTGAATAAAAAATAGTTTTCTTCTATTCATGTCTCGGCAGATAAATTTCTAACTGTTTTCGTTTTATCATCGATAATTAAAAAAACATTTATTTATTTTATTTTATTTATTTATTTCCTCAAAAAACCCTTACAAAGAAGTAGAAGAGTCGGGTTAGTCTCTCCTACTCCATCTATCAATACAGGGAAAATTTATTAAAAATTTGAAAGAGGGCCCGGTAAGCTACAAGGCTTTAAGAGCATCCTATTTAAACACACGATGAGTATATAACAATCATCAATACAATGATATACAAGTAAAAGTTTAATCAATACAAAAGCAGCTTCTTGAGTACACTTATAAGGAACTGACTTTTAATTGTTTAAACAAATTCTTCTCAGTTTATTATCATTACTTATACAAAGAAGTTTTATATTTCCAAATACATAACATTACACATTAAAGGATCACAAAGGAAATAATACGTAGCGTGCACAAGAAACACAACTAAATGTTGTACTTAACAAATAATGAAGCCTTGTACACCGAACAGAACCTATTTATGGATTGTTCACTTCGCAAATCAAGAGGCAAGGCATTCCACAATTTAATACTAGTGTACAAAAATGAATTCTGACTCCTAGATTTACGATAGAATGGTAAACAAAGTTCACCAACATTTCTTGTACCGATGGAGTGAACTGAACCTCTAAAAGAAAGAAATGCATGCAGTTCTTCGTTGTGGTTACTAAACAGCGTTTTATGTAAATAGCACACAGACAAATATTCAAATAGATCATCCAGTTTTAATATTTTAGAACTAAGAAATAGAGAGGTAGTGTGGTAATCATATGTTTTATTATTTATTATTCGAATAGCTTTTTTCTGTAAAATAACTAACTTATTTTTCAAATAGAGTGGAGCAGAATACCAAACCTCTATAGCATATCTATTAACAGGATCAATTAGAGAGGAACACAAAAGTTTCAACACATGGAAAGGCAGAATGTGCCTAATCTTACCGACAATACCAATAGTTTTAGACATTTTAGAACAAATAAACTCAATGTGGGAAGAGAAGGACAATTTGCTGTCAAATATTACTCCTAGAAATTTAATACAGTCCACTCTCTCAATAATTTCGCCTCCCATTATCACATCAGGTACATTAATTTCTCCTCTGTACGAAAATGGAATGAACTTAGTTTTACCAACATTAACAGCAATTATATTTGCATCAAGCCACTTCTTTAAGTGAGCAAGTTCGTTGTTAACATGTTAATGATGTTTCTTTCATTGCTGTTTTTTTTTCATGTCATGAATTTCTTTTATTTAAATTATGAATTGTACCGTGGACTGGACATATCACTAACGTAATATCAACATAATAGTGTTCTATATCTTGTCTAAAATTGATAGACTGTAGCCATCACGGGTGCCTTTTTAAACATAATCACAAGAATAAGATTGTTCTACTTCACTGTTAACTGTGTCTTTCTTGGGATAATAAACTGCTAATGAAATAAAAGAACTATAGATGTGCCAGTATATCCTCTTTACGTATGAATGATATCAAATCGTATTTGAGATTCTCCTTTTTTGAATGAAACCTGTTTCAGTCTTCCACTTATAATAGTTAACAGATTAGAGACCTTTTAAATCGGCTACTTTTTTAGGCCCATTCTAATACTCTACACAAAATGTGATAAAAAACGTTATTCGTATTGATAAGTTTATTGGTTGTTATGTAATGCTAAATTTATTATGAAATAAAACTTGTAATTTTTATCTTCAAAATGAAACCTATTCCAATCTTCTAGCTGTAATATTTTACAAATTACAGCTCTTTTAGATCGGCTACTTTTTTTGCGGACACCCTGTATTTTGAATAAATATATTAACATCGTATATATGAGATTTTATATTTTTTCCCCATTTCAATAGCGTAAAAATGTTGTCTGTTTCGACAAAATGAATTTCATTTTAAGAATCTGTACCCAAAATACAATAATATTCAGCTATGAAATCTTGTACCTTCGGACCAAAATTTCTAATGAAGTCTCAGGTATTTTTAAAAAAGAAAACACACATTGTACATATTTCTATTTACATTATGAAATATTGTAGTAATTCACTACCCATATTGATCCAGAGGAAAACATTGTAGGTCACATTTCATGGAGTAAAGATTGACCGTTTCATTTTATGTTATATTATTGAATGTTCTAAGAAAACTCAGTCTCTGAAAATTCAGTCTCAGTTGATAATGATTTTATTTAAGAACATTAATAGAAAATTTTGAAATTATGGATACTAGAATGTGTAGTGTATTTATTAAAAGCGGATAACATCATTAACCATTGTATAATGATACGTAGCATTAGTAATTTTGACATGTTTTGACAATTATGTAACATTAGATTCGAGCGGAAAATTCGCTCTGAGGTATGAAATTATTAGATGTATCGGTGGGTATCATAGATACCAACTGAAATAAATAAGAATTATATCGTTTTTTCATATATTCTCGGCGGAAAAGTAGGAGGAGCTTAGCAAAAAATCTGCTGGAAAGAATTAAAAAAACCTACGGCCCCCTTCACACTTGCGTTTCTCAACGCCGCGTCAGAAATACTGCTCATGGCAAAAATTTTAGCTGCAATTAATTTTAACGGAGCCCTTCACACTTGCGGTAGAAAAATTGCTGCGTTAAAATTAATTGCAGCTAAGCTTTTTGCCACGCGGCAAATTTCCTTGGGACTACATTGGGACTTGACTTCAACACATAGTTGTGTGACTATGTGACTATATTGGAACCCATGACTGGGACAACATTGTTTTTGTACTTGTTGGGCCAATGTTGGGACCCAAGATTGGGACAAAAAAAGTTCCCAATGTTGGGAAATATTTACATTACTGTCCCAATATTGTCCCAAACCCATTATTGTTGGGACAACATTAGGACAATGATGTCCCAATGTTGTCCCGTAAGTAATACTAATCACAAGGTTGTCCCAAAAAATTTATTTATTTTATTAGGGGCTTAACCTCTGCCTCTGAACTAAAGACTCCATCGCCGACGTCAAAAGGAAAATATAAACAAGGGACTGAAAGAAGAAATCAGACAGGAAAGTGGCTCCTAGAAAAGAGTCACCTACCATGCACCGTTGGTGACATTGTTCATGAATGCAGATTAGATACTCTGTGAATGCAGTCATTTCCCTAATAATTAAATATCTGCCTAATTTCTTGATTATTCATCTTGCAAAAGATATTATTATGTAATTGTTTAAAAAAATCAATTATAAGCTCTACTGTATTTGATAAATGGAAAGAAGTTTCACTCTGTGTTTAGAGCTAGCACTATAAAATCAGAGGAAATACTATCATCTTAATATCGAAGCTCTCTCATATTTACTGACAATTATTTCTTCATATAGAGTTATTGAAGGTTTAAAAAGTAAAATAAGTAAAACAAACAGTTGCTCAATTATTTGATTTATTCATAGCAGTATTGTATACAAGTAAACAACTACTATAACAGCTAGCTTGATCAGAATAACTGACACTTGTCAAAACAAACTTCCTACTAATAGAATACATACTTACCTATAATTCAAATGCAGAAATAATTCATAAAATCTAGAGCCCAAAGAAACTGAAGAGATGCAGGCCTTATCTGTAACCTTAGGCAGTAGCTAGGGGTAAATTTGTGCTTTAGGTCCACCACCGATTTTCGATATTTTAACTCAATATATAGGCAAAAGGTGTAATTTTATGACGTTTTACATGAATACCATTTGTTGTGGAAATTTTTGGTTCTCGATATATAGCACAATTAATTTTCCGGTAGGCTGATTTTGGTAGAGGGTCTGTGAAGGTACATTTATTGCAGTTTATATCTGATATAGCATCAAAAATATGTATATTGAAGGGCATGCTGCCCCTATCCCCCTCCCCCAGGTCATAAAACAATCATGAAGTGTGCACTACACTAAAATAGCGGGTACAACAACCTACGATAACGTTTTCACATCACAAAACTATTTCATCAAAAAACACTAAATGGCGGAAATTCTAGGAGAGAGGGCTAGTTGCTAAAGGTTATGCCTAATTTTATTTTTGTATTTGAAACTTAATTGCGTTATATCTCGTAAACGAAGAGTTTCCACAAAAAATGGTATTCGTGATAAACGTCTTAAAATGGCTCCTTTTATCTATTTAAAGTGTCAAAATATTGAAAACTAGAGGCGAACCTACAGCACAAAAATACATAGCTAGGTCCTACTTTTACTATTTTTGAAATTGAATGGACTTCATATTTCACAAAATAAACGAACCAAATTGGTTTAGATGTAAATTTCAAGGTTGATAGCTTATTTGGGAGGGGTAACTACTATCTGCTCAGTGTTACGCATCTATGGCCCATGAATTTGAACAAGAATTGGAGAAAATATCGGGATAACATTGGGACATGCCTGGGATAACAATATTGGTTCAACTGTGATGTCCCATTGTTGGGACATCATTTCTCCCAAGTACACAAGCAAGTCCCTATGACACAACCTGGCCCCAATCGTGTCCCAAGAAAGTTATGCTGCCTGGTCAAATTAGGAATTTCAATCAGGGGAACCTAATTATGAACTGACAATTTACAGTATTTTTTACTCTCTAAGTAGTTAAACTTATTTAGACTACAGCACAGTTGTTCAACATTATTAATTTATTATTAATTAGCGATTTTTAATTATTTAATATAGAAAAATCGTATTAATTAAGAATGATTAGTTGTAGGGTCATACACTTATTACAGCTGTATATCATGTGTATTATGTTCGTGGCAGTACGTGTGTATCACAGATGTGAGTCTGAGTCATCCAGTACAACTGAATGGATACATTTTATATAAACTGAACCAGTTTATTTGGTCGATATCAGTGAATTTCAAATAATGTTTAAATTTAAATATCGACTGTAACTGAATGGATATATTAAATAGAAATAGACACTAAATCAGTGTATTCGGTGGTGACCAGTGAGGCTATATTTTGGTTTTGAGGGTGAATTTTGTTTTAACATTTGAGTTTAACATAAACGTTAAGAAGATTTTATTCTTATTAAAATTTCCTGTTATTCTTTATGATCTGTAAGCTATTCTTTATGATCTATAAACAGTTAATCGTGCTGTAAAAGCTATTATTGTGATCTATAAGCTTGTCTTCGTGATCTGTAAACAGTTATTCGTGCTGTATAAGCTATTTCTGTGATCTATAAGCTATTTTAGGTGATCTATACCCAAGCAACCATGACACATTGTGCCAACATGGGCACTAGATGGTTAGATGGGCAAGAGATGGCAGACTTAAAAGTAGCCTATAAATTACATGGGGTTACTGTGGTTTTCCATTCTCATGGAATGTTACCTTGGGAGAAGGTTGGTTCAATGTGACGAATCCGTCCCACGGAATTGTCATAGTGGCCCAACTTGATTACTATATAGCGTGTCAACATTAAATAACTGAAACTGATTAACATATCGGTAACATCTTGGGTCAAGATTGTTTCAACATAACAGTCCATGCTGTCACCATGTTGGCCCATTTTGCAAATATCCACACAGTACCAATACGATTTGTCAACCTAGTGCCAACATGGGCCCATTAACTTGTGTTGCTTGGGATAAGTTATTCTTGGTGATCTATAAGCTATTCTTGGTGATCTATAAGCTTATCATCTTTGTTATCTATAAGCTATTCTTGGTGATCTGTAAGCTATTCTTTATGATCTATAAGCTTATCTTTGTTATCTATAATATATAATTTGTAATAATATCACAATTTTGATCTATAAGCTATTCTTTGTGAGATATTCATTGAGCCACTTTCCTTTCTGAATGCTTCTTCCAGTCCCTTGTATTTTAATTCCTTTTTACGCAAGCGATATATGGCCTTTGTTTCCGAAGCAGACGTTAAGCAGCTACTAAATTAATTATTTATTTCTTCTAAAACATCTAAATAGTGTTAAATACTGCCTAAGATATCAACAGCGAAGGTAATTATAATATACAGGGTGACCCACTAAAAAGTGTACCCAATAGTTTGAATTAATATAAATAGCGTACACGTACAATCTTGAGCAATGACTGTGGGTACATAAAAACATCTTATTTGTACATTTACTATAATTCAGTCTTGAACTACTTATAAATATGATATATATATCAGTTCTAAGTTGAGTAGACTTTTTGTGGGTCACCCTGTATAATTACTATTCAAGTTTTACAATAGAAAGATGTGATTCATCGTCAGGAACAAGGCTACCTGACAATGAATTTCATTACCAAGTGTTGTACGGTGAATACCTTCTTTCTATATAAGCTTCCCAGCCTAATTTTTATTGTATTACTTTGATTTATAATCTTTTAATTAATTAATTTTAATCAAATAATTTCTTAATTATTTTTCAAAAATTTGTTACGTAACAATCTATATTTTCGTATACAGGGTGACCAACAAAAACGTGTACCCAAGTTTAAATACATATAACACGTACAATCTTAATATACACGTACAATCTTAAGCAAAATATAATTTTTAAATTTATTTCAACTCATTCTTTAACTAATTGTATATACGATATTTATATTATTTCTAAGTTGGGTAGACTTTTTGTGGGTCACCCTGTATAGTATATAACTAACTGTTTCTGACAGTTTTCGTCTTCTACATGGAAATAAATTTTTCTGTCTTTTTGGCAATTTTAAATAAATTTAATTTTTATCTGTGCCTATAAAATTGAATTGTAAAAATGCGGCTATTTTTGACGGCGCGTGTACACTAGTACTGTACAATAAGAGCATCTGTTAACATGCATACCAAATTATTCTGATATCAGTTCAGTAAATGGTTTCGACTGAATAAAATTTTATTTTATTCAGTTGAAAATATTGCAGCAATAACGGAGTCAGTGATAATAATTATTACACAAATTTAACTACCATCACCAAGCAGCACAAGTTAATGAGGCCCATGTGGGCACTAGGTTGACAAATCGTATTGGTACTGTGTGTTTTTTTGCAAAATGTGCTAACATCGTCACAGCATGGGTTGTTATGTTGTAACAATCTTGGTTCAAGATGTTGTCAATATGTTAATCAAGTTTCAGCCTTATAATGTTGATACGCTATATATCAATCAGGTTGGGCCAATATGACAATTCAATGGGATGGATTCGTCACATTGAACCAACTTTCTCCCAAGGTAACATTCCATGTTAATGGAAAACCACATTATAACCATGTAATTTCTAGGCTACTTTTCAGTCTGCCATCTCTTGCCCATTTAACCATCTAGTGCCCATGTTGGCACAATGTGTCATGGTTACTTGGGATATGACATGCAGTGTCCATGAAATAGATATGGTAAAAATACCCTCATTTTTGATGGCACGTGCACACTATAGTATCAATAAGAAGAACAGTAATTTAGATACTGTATTATTATACTGCAGTTTGAAGAAGCTTAAGAAATCAGGAGAATTTGAAATTAAAGTATTGAATGATATTAAATGATAATGAATTAGTGGATTAAATTAATGTATTAGATTGATATATGAAATTAAGGTATTTGCATATTTTAAAAATTGGAATGAAACTGTGTTTTATATATTTGAATGCAGTTCCGTATCTAAGCCATGACCCATGGCCCCAAATTATGAATTTTTCCTTTAGATTTAACAGTGGCTCGAACAGACAGATGTTAGACTGTAGGAAATTTATATACATATAATATATACGATACAGAAATAGCTTTAGAACACATACCATTCAATGTGTATAGATTTATTATATACAGCTGTGGAACTAGCTATATCATTTTATAGAGATGTATTCTTATATATCTCGTACTATTCACCTTTGCAGAAATGATAGCCCTTTAAAATGATCATTTTTAGTGCAAAGATTAAACCTAAATTGCTCAAATTATTTGAATTTTGAGGGTTATTCAAATTCTCAATAAAAATTCAAATTTCAAAAATGATTAAATTTTAAGAATTATTCAAATTTTCAAAATTATTTAAATTATATAAATTATTCACACAATTCAATTCATGATATTTAAATTATTTAACAAAACAGTAACTAATTCACGAGTGTGTTTCATCCAAATTTGAAACTCATTTTAAAAACTGTATAATAATTTTAAACAGAGATCTTAATTTCCAGGTGAAACACTTTTTCCCCAAAATAGAGAGTACACACATATGTTCCAATTAATAATTTTGGCAGCATTGATATTGAAACTGGTGAAGCTACCCTTTAAAAATTCTACAATATGGTCAGACGGACCTCCACCCAGCAGCAAATACTAGCCAGTGTCACATTTTGTTTCATCGTAATGTGCTACTACATGTTTTTGAAGATACCCGCTAGTATAAAAGCTATAGAGAAGAAAGCAGGAGTGGAAGAAGCACTACCTTTTGATAACGATTACGATGTTCTTCCCAACGGGGATAGCAATGAAGTCGTCAACATAGATGATCTAGAAGGAAAAGAACTGGAGGATATCACAGTTAGTGACCCACATGTCATCAACGAGAAACCTCTAACACCGGCAGAAATTAACGGAATTAATGAACGCATTTGGCAGATCAATGAGGAACAGGTTATACACAACCAAGATAAATTTGGTCATATGGGATTCCGTGATGTTATCGTTCTTATCCAGGTAAAGGTTAAAGGAACTCAGTAACTTTATAATGATAGTTCCTGAATATTTATTTAACATATCACCAGGTTCACAAGCGAGTCCAGTACCTAAGTCTACTTAAAGAAACTCTTTAGGTTCATAATGTTCATACTGATAGTTCCTCAAACTCATTAATCCACCAGGTTCACAAGCGAGTCCAGTACCTAAGTCTACTCATTGAAAGTCTAAAGAAGGCTGAGGGAATTGAAAGAGCTCTGGTGATTTTCAGTCACGATTACTGGAGTGTCCACATGAACGAGCTGATAAAAGGCATTACAGAATTTAAGTACATGCAGATATTCTACCCGTACACCATGCAGTTGTACCCCAGAAGATATCCAGGAGTGGATCCAAGAGATTGTCCCTGGAACCACACGAAGACCAACAACTCGTGAGTTTGAATCCACGTTATATTGGAATATATATTTATACTCAACTGGTTGTTAATTATTTACTGAAATGGATATGTATAATTATTTCAAACTTACAAATGAAATACCTACTCACAGATATAATTATGGCTGTTTAAACTTTTAAAATGTATATGCAAGGTGTGCCAGAATTTTTTTTTTTTTTTTAGATTTCAAAATTTTCGATAATAAAAAAATATATAAAATAATTGTTATGTAACATCTATTTTAATTGGTATCCACGATACTTTCAGGTATCATGGATACCAATTAAAATAACGAATTTGATAGTAATTTTTCATACGTGTCTTAAAATGTGGAACCCTAGGTACACAAATATAGCTATAGTTTATTTAGGACACCCTGTACAGCACTCTATTTATATGTCTTAAAAGGAATAGGCCTCTATTTATATGTCTTTATGCTTGCAATACTAAATTTGTTACCAATTTTACCTACACTATTCGTAATCTTTCATTTACTGTTCAAAATCCCGTTTGACAGAGAGAGAAGTTGTCTGAATGAAGACTGGCATGATGCACATGGTAACTACAGGGAGCCTCAATTCAGTCAAATTAAAATGCACTGGTGGTGGAAAGTGAACAGGTAAATGCGTTGCTAACAGGTAAATGCGTTGTTAACAGGTAAATGCGTTGCTAACAGATAAATGCGTTGCTAACAGGTAAATGCGTTGCTAACAGGTAAATGCGTTGCTAACAGGTAAATGCGTTGCTAACAGGTAAATGCGTTGCTAACAGGTAAATGCGTTGCTAACAGGTAAATGCGTTGCTAACAGGTAAATGCGTTGTTAACAGGTAAATGCGTTGCTAACAGATAAATGCGTTGCTAACAGGTAAATGCGTTGCTAACAGGTAAATGCGTTGCTAACAGGTAAATGCGTTGCTAACAGGTAAATGCGTTGCTAACAGGTAAATGCGTTGCTAACAGGTAAATGCGTTGTTAACAGGTAAATGCGTTGCTAACAGGTAAATGCGTTGCTAACAGGTAAATGCGTTGCTAACAGGTAAATGCGTTGCTAACAGGTAAATGCGTTGCTAACAGGTAAATGCGTTGCTAACAGGTAAATGCGTTGCTAACAGGTAAATGCGTTGCTAACAGGTAAATGCGTTGCTAACAGGTAAATGCGTTGCTAACAGGTAAATGCGTTGCTAACAGGTAAATGCGTTGCTAACAGGTAAATGCGTTGCTAACAGGTAAATGCGTTGCTAACAGGTAAATGCGTTGCTAACAGGTAAATGCGTTGCTAACAGGTAAATGCGTTGCTAACAGGTAAATGCGTTGCTAACAGGTAAATGCGTTGCTAACAGGTAAATGCGTTGCTAACAGGTAAATACGTTGTTAACAGGTAAATGCGTTGCTAACAGGTAAATGCGTTGTTAACAGGTAAATGCGTTGCTAACAGGTAAATGCGTTGTTAACAGGTAAATGCGTTGCTAACTGGTAAATGCGTTGTTAATAGGTAAATGCGTTGCTAACAGGTAAATGCGTTGTTAACAGGTAAATGCGTTGCTAACAGGTAAATGCGTTGCTAACAGGTAAATGCGTTGTTAACAGGTACATGCGTTGCTAACTGGTAAATGCGTTGTTAATAGGTAAATGCGTTGCCAACAGGTAAATGCGTTGTTAACAGGTAAATGTGTTGCTAACAGGTTAATGCGTTGCTAACAGGTAAATGCGTTGCTAACAGATAAATGCGTTGTTTCACATATTAGAATAATTTGGTTTGTATGCCTGAAAATGTTTACTCGTCTATTTTGAAATAAAAGTATATGGTTTTATCCTAAAAGTTCGACTCAAAGTTTTTTTATTAATCTTTCAAAGCCATGAGATTTTATATCAATTATAATATTAGCAATTTAATGTTTACATAATATGGTACATTCCTTCTATGTGAAATAAACCATGTTATATTTAGTTGCATGAATCAACACACTTACGATGCTGAAAATATCATAAAAAAAACATTCTAAAATGAAACAATACTAAAAAGAACGTCTAATTTCAGAGTTTTCGACGGTTTGTCAATCACGAAGAATTGGATCGGTGACGTCCTTTTCCTAGAGGAAGATCAGTACGTCACTCCAGATGCGTTGTCTGTTTTGAAACACATGCGAGGTTTGGCCAACTTGAGAGACGATATTCTGATGTTGTCCATTGGAAATTACTTACGCTTAACTGATGATTCGGCAATAGCAAATCAGGTGAGATGACTTCTGTAAAAAAATTATATTTTGCCAATATGAAATTTTAGAAAAATAGTTAAATTATAATTTAAAACTTATTATAATTTCGGATTTTGTCATATATATGATTTTTCAAAATTATGATTTTCAAATTTTAGATTTTTCAAATTTAACTTGAATTTAAGATTTTATCTTAAATTCAGGATCTGTCTGTCCGTCACACTAACCTAATAATACGCTTGGCAAGCAGCTGATAGCATGGATATGAAATTATTCTGATATCAGTTCAATAAACGGTTACAAAAACTAAATCAAATTTTAGTAATTTTATTTTCAGTTGAAACTATTTGAGTAAAAGTGAAGTCAGGGATAATAATCATTACATACATTGAACTGCCCTTATTTTTGAAAGCACGCGTACACTAGTTATTAAAAATAGGACTATCTTTCATCCTCACAGAAAATTTTAGACAATGAATTTTATTTTCAGATTTTCAAGACAGATTTCGGAGGCGCGTTAACAAACGTTGGTTTCGCGTTCGATACCCGCACCTGGAAGATATTAAAGCGATACACTGATATTTTCTGCAATTACGATGACTACAACTGGGACTGGAGTCTGACGAATGTGATGATGACTTTCGAGGAGCTTAGTAGTAGTATGCTCACCATTAGGATGTCCAGGGTACACCACATCGGGGGCTGGTAAGGGATAGGATTTCACCCTTCATCCGTTCTTAAAAAAACAGTTTTTAACTCAGTTTGAGTGACTAAATGTGATTACCAGTACAGTAAAGGTTTAATAACGATACTGTCAGTAATGAACGATAACTATAGTAGCTAATTGTCAGTTCTTCTCTAAAAAATACATACACAACGAATATCCCGTTATTATATATAATATATATATGTGTTATGATCCTGCATTTATGAATACAATGTCTTACATACTGAAAGATTTTGATAAATTAAAAGCAATATTTGTGTTCTATTTAAGATCATGGAACTATTTTAGAAATTATTATTTTACTCCATATTATTCTATTTCATCTAATTATAAGCCATTTTCTTTCATCCGCAACTTCTTTCAATTTAATTAAATTCTTTTAATTCACAGTGGAGTCCATTCGAAAAAAGCAGCCAAATGTTCCGTCAAAGACATCATACCGACTTTGAATGCCAAGATCAACAAGAGCAAGGACCATTTCTTCCCGAAAAAACTACAGTACACTTCCGTTAACCCCGTACCGCCCATACGAATTAATAAAGGCAATGGCGGCTTCCATGACTACCGTGACGTCATGCTTTGTCTGGCCATATCTAACCACGTGGCTACAAAGAAACTAATAAAGACTCTCCAGTTTCGAAATATGGAGGTTCGTGAATGTGTTTTACATTTATGTGAAGATTTTGATTTTTTGTTGTTGTTTTTATAATAAGAAAACTAATAAAAACTTCAGTTTTGAAATATGGAGGTTCATGGCTAAATTTTTGTTAAATTTTTTTTTGTTTTTTTTTTATTTTTTTAGATTTTTGTTTGTTTTTAAAAAATGATACTAAATGACTTTTCGTTTCGAAATATGGAGGTTCGTAGCTAAATTTTTCTTTAATTTTTTTTCAAATGTTTTTTATTTATTTTTAAATTCTTTTGTAATTTTTTGTTTGTTTTATGGAAAAGGACTTCTAGTAAAGACTCTTCAGTTTCGAAATATGAAGGTTGGTTACACTTTTTTCCATTTCTGTAAATTTTTATAATAGTAACCATTAAATATTTTTCTTTATATTTAAATATTTTTGAAATATTAAATTAAATTATTAAAATTAAACAATTTTTTATAATAATAATCATTAAATATTTTTCTTGGATGATTGATAATGTAGAACCATCCGATAAGTTTATCCAAATTAAATAAGAAACTAATATAATTTTAAATTTCAGATGCCATCCATAGCTCACAAACCTTCTCAGCAAAGTGTGAAAATACCCTCTGCGATGAGGCAGGTGAACAACCGACCACCAGTCAACAACTTCTAGTCTGATATACCAGAAGTGATAGGGAATACGTATCCGTCATGTTCATGTTAAACCCAGTTAACAATGATTCTCGAGCCAATGTTGTCCCAATATTGCCAATGTTGTCCCAATATTGCCAATGTTGTCCCAATATTGCCAATGTTGTCCCAAGAAATATTGTCAATGTTGTCCCAATATTGCCAATGTTGTCACAAGAAATATTACCAATGTTGTCCCAATATTGCCAATGTTGTCCCAAAAAATATTGCCAATGTTGTCCCAATATTGCCAATGTTGTCCCAATATTGGCAATGTTGTCCCAATATTGCCAATGTTGTCCCAAGAAATGTTGCTACCTGGGAAGGTCCTCTCCACTCGAATATTTATTTCTCTATTCAATAGAACTAAGGTCACTAACTGCAAGCCATTTTAAATCTGGTCCTATATGTCTATATTCTTTGAATTTCAAGAGAAGAAAAAGATTTAAATACCTCTGAATAATTCAAAACCGTAATAAAGCTGATAGATATATTGTAAATGGCTACCTAATCCTATACCCTAAAATAATATTAGGTACCTAAAAGTGTACCTATATACCTAATTGCCATTGAATTTGTGAGAATACGATATAAAGTTCGTCCAGCTTTCTTGTTCTTCTATTGAATCTAATAGAATTGTCGGACAGTGACGGTTGAGTGTTACAGTTTCTTAAATAATTAATTACGAAGCAAATTCTTGATCAATTTCTTTTTTGTTAACTGTTTTATGTTGTATAACCTTAGTTCTACCAATTTAAAGGGTGTCAAAAGAAACTTGAATGTACATAGAGTGGAGGAGACCTTTAAGGAAATACAAGTCCAGCTGTAAAAGATCAATTTAACCAATGGTATTCTAGTCAAATAGCATTTATAAATGGAAACGAAAACTGAAATATTTTATAGTGTATACAGTGTGCTTCACTCAAGTGGTGAGTCAGTGGCCAAAATAATATCGCGTCTTGCGGGACGCTAAAATCCTTATTTTTGGGTCACGTGACTGGCAATATAGTGTCAGGTTAATGGAGAAATGATATAACTGAAACAAAATTTAATGGAGAAAGGATATAACTGAAACAAAATTTAATGGAGAAAGGATATAACTGAAACAAAATAAGGTTTTACACAGTCTTCCTTAGCGTCCTGCAATCGCTGCAACACTTCCTCTCTCTAGTGTAGTTTATCATAACTCTATGGTTTCACTTAATTGTCATTTTTAAATTGAATAATATTCAATGAAATATATCAGAAAGTGGTATCCACGATACACTGCTGTGTTCCTTAACTTTTGATCGATATCTGATTTTCTCTGCTCGCACTACTCAAACTAACTGAAAAGTCTCCAAGAAAATGTTCACACTCGAAGAAAAGAACCCCTCGCCCAGGAAAGTTCGGCGAGACTTCGTTCGCCACTACGATGTGCAGAAAGGACGAAAGTAAGCTCATTACAAGCTTAAACAGTTCATCAGAGTGAACGAAGAATTTGAAAAGAGCGGATCTGTGGTGTAGAAGTCCAAAAATAGGCCCTGTACCAAAAGGACAGCGGAGAATTCGAATGAGCTGATGAACATGATGGCCAAAGAAGACCAGTTATCTCTGCGGCAAACCGCACCAAATTTGTCCGTTAGTGCTACTACTGCATGGAGGATGAGAAGATATGAAGTTATTTTAGTTAGTTATAGGGATATGAAGATATTACGCTAAGGCCAAATTCTATAGAATTACTTCCGTACAACCTCTTACCGATGCACACAAAAAGCAGCGACGACTGTTTTGCGAATGACTCCTTGAACAGGAAGAAGATTTGGCGTGTTGCCCCAAAAACCACATAGAAAAAACTGCGACAAGTGGTCTACCTCCAACCCCCGTGAAATGATTAAAACCAATGATTGGAATGGTGCTAAAGTGATGAACTTCATAGCGATTGTCAATGGAAAAGTTCCGATTGTTCATCCATTCATCACTGGAGATGGCCGTTCAGTTTCCGTGACAGGTGCCAGCTACATGGAACTGCTCAAAGACACACTGTGGCCAACTTTCCGCTCCACCGCTGCAAGACAAAATTTGTGGTGGATGCAGGATGGTGCTCCACCCTATCCACTAATGTTGCTACACTGTTCCTTCTTGAAAAGTTTCATGTACGAGTTATCAGCAGAAGATCAGACCGAATCTGGCCAGTCCACAGCTCTGATATCAATCCACTGGATTTCCACTTCTGGTCTGCAGTTCAACGACAAGTTTACCTACAAAACCACAAAACATCGAGGATTTGGTGCAATGCGTCCGAGATTTTGCAACATCTTATGATCAAAGAACCACCAAGAAAGTTGCTACAAACGAGTTGAAGAGAGCAAGGCTATGTCTCCAAGCTTGCGGTGGGCACTTTCAGCATCTCCAGCAAAATGGCCTATTGGAACTTTATTTGCCTGTTCTTTTGAAATTGTCGGGTTTAAGAACAAAACTTTCAACAAATATTTGGTTTACTCGCTCAGTATCTTGCAAATTAAAATTATAGCTATTTCTAAAATGACTAATAAATGAAACACAGTGTAGGGGAGGATGGTCATCAATGGGACAAAAAACACAGAAAGATTGATATTTCATTTACTATGGGCAAAGTATGAAAAATAAAAAATCCATGTGTAATATAGATATTCCTTTATAAAATGAAACTAACTCGAATGCTATCACATATTCTGTTGACTAGAAAAAAATTAAATAAAAAACAAAAATATTGTCACATTGTATAACAGCACTGGTGAACAATGGGACAGTTTATCAAACTTGTATATTGTTGAGGTTATGGTCAAATTTCAAGTTCAAATTATCTCTTCATGTTGTCCGACACTCAGTTGGTTCATATCATATCAGTTTAATGTCCTCTAGCCTCACCGATGCCACGTCAGGAACATTTTGAAAATTAAGATCATTCCACACGAATCTTCGCCTAACATCAATATTTCGTATTTATCTTTTTCATGCTTTTGGCCAACAGAATACGTTTGAGAAATCGAATCAAATTCAATAAGTTCATAAACCTTCATTTCCAACGTTTTCGGTAGAGATTTATTTTCTTCAGACGAATGGATCAGTTAAATTAGGAGTTCTATACCAGACCAAGAACAATAGTTCACAGGACATCGACGGCGAATACTTTATGAAGTGATTTCGAAGGCCTTATCCTTAGTGGCACCAGCAAAAAGCTCTTCTTTCTCTGGTGTATCCGATGCAATCATGCTGCGTCTTTTTCTTTTATTTGTGAAATTTGTTTTCTATGCAGTGCTTTGTGATGACCTCAGATTGCTAAAGCCCTTGAACATGGTCGAAAGTCCCGCTTCAGCTTTCAGCTGGAAGCTCTATTTCTACAAGAAGCTCTGAAGCAACAGTTCACGTTATTGTATCGAAAATAAATATATTTATTGATTCATATGGAGTAACTAGACAGTTTGGTTGACAATAAGTCACTGTCCCATTGTTAACCAAATTTTCTGTCCCAATGATCACCATGACGCCATTTTGAAAACATTTGGGTATAGCAGCTCAACTACAAAAGTATAAGTATAAAGGCAACATATTTTACATATTACTTAATATTATGTAAAAATGCCGTACGCATTATATGTTAAATTAACAGATTTATAACAATTGAAACAAAGTACGAAAAATTTAGTTTTCCCACCTCTAAAACACGTTTTTGCTTTTACACAGGGCTGACTGCACCCCAACCGCTGAATGCAATGCGAGTGAATGCACTGAAGTATGCCTAATTTACCACTAAGATTTTGTTACAAATTACCCTCAAATAAAAAAGTTATTCAGCATGTCCCATTGTTCCCAGTGTCCCATATTGATGACCATCCTCCTCTACGTGGGGTGAAACAACAATTACCAAATATGATATCACACCTGATGGAAATTTAAATTCGTTTTATTAAAAAAATGCATATAGAAATACTAAAATATTCTCTTCTTAATTATTGTGGAATTACTTGAAAATTATTCAGTTTTTTTGTCTTTCTATTACAACAGTTAGGAAATTTAATGTCTTTTTATTATTATTATTTCTATATATAAGTTTACGAAAAAATAAGAATTGATAATTATTTCAAAATAAAAATATATTAAACGATTATCCATGTAATATTTAATTAGTATAAAAAATAAACTGGTGAAATGAAACTGTAAAGGGCCGTACACACGTAGGGTTTTTTAAGTCTTTCCACCAGACTTTTTGCTAAGCTCCTCCTACTTTTCCCACGAGAATATAAGAAAAAACGATATAATTATTATTTATTTTTTCTCGTGGAAAAAGTAGGAGGAGCTTAGCAAAAAGTCTGGTGGAAAGACTCTAAAAACCCTACGTGTGTACGGCCCTTTAATATAGTAACCAAAATTTATTTTACTATTTTTTTAATTATTGTGTATATTTGTAGAAAGTACTCATCACCTTTTGTCTGTGTTTCAATTAGGGTAAGTTCCGAATTATCGGATGGTTGCATATTTTTTTTAACGAGATAAAATGTTTAGTGCTATATTTTTACTCATGTGTCCGAAAATATGGATCTGTCCGATAACTTGGAGCTTAGCCTCTTTATGTATTTTCACAATCAACACATGTGTAAGTAATCTAAATAAAATTATTTTTATTAAATTATTCATTGAGTTTTTTTATACACCTCATTCACGAAATATTATTCCATTACTAATTCAATTAATATTACGGGTATATATTTAAATGCAAGTACGTATTATCAACTTATAAATTATTATTTATTCCCCAATAGTCTAAACAATAACTTTTTTAAAATTATTAATATTAGTGTGACCCGTAGCCATGGCCACAAATTATTAGTTTTTCCTTTATAATTATCAAAGACTTCGGACAGACAGACAGACTGTTATATTATTGTAGTACAAATTGATGAGAAAATTTACCCATGAAAAAATATGAAAAATCACATCTCCTATAGTTTTGTTCTGTTGATATTTGTACTCTTGGAAATTTAAATTATTATTAAATTTAAATTAAATTAAAATTAAATTAAATTTAAATTTAAATATCAAATTATCCATAAACCATTTTGCCAAAAACTCCGAGATTGTTTAATTTAAAAGAAGCCTATAATAATTACAGGATGGAGAACTTTTATAGAAAGCAAATTTTCAACATACACCAATTGGCCATAAAATTCGTTGTTAGGTCTAGGTTTTTCACCTCTTTTCCTGACGATGAAAAGATAAATATCTTTCTATTTGATAGAGCGAATCTTAAAAAATCTTGAACGGTGACATTATAGTAACTAGGGTTGTGACAATATGCTTTATAAATCATAGATCTTAGGAATATCACAGACCAAATGAAATGGTATCGAATACCATTCAATGCTCTTTAATTCTCCTCGTCTTTGATAATTTTCGATGTCTATGATTTTAAAAGCATATTTGTCACCACCGTAATAATAACCCTTTTGATAATAACTTCTTCTTGCTGTCCCTTATATTTTGCGTGAAACTTGTATATTCATACATTAAAACCTATTCTGAATTAAAAAGAAAATACAAATATAATTTACACTCATTGATCAATAAATAAAACAATAATAATCCCTTTTTTATCTGTCATATTTTTTAAATTATTTATTTTTAATTAGCTTAATTTAGTGCATAGCAATTTTAATAGATTTTTATTATCATATGACCCTTTTTAGGCTACAAGACTTATCAATTTTCAGTCAGTCCTTCTGTACATTACTTCTTTAAATACCTGTTCTTTATCATTTCACTTTTTGTTTCCATTTCGTCACTTATACACAACAGTTTCACCAATATAGAATATACTTTTTAGTTTTAACAGAAGTTTTTAGATAATATTTTTCTTAATGTAGAAGATCGAGAAAACAAGAAATTTAATTAATTGTAGATAGTTGAAACGTTGTAATGTTTATTTTAATTAAAGAATATTGAAAAAACTTTAATTAAGATAATTATCTTGAAATAAAGTGTTTATTTATGAC
>CANNZV010000748.1:0-226881 GCA_947561585.1 Caprella mutica
AAAATAAGATTAATAATTATTATTATTATTATGTTACGGCTTCATCATAGAGCTTCCTGCTTTGTTAAGCAATATCGCTCCGGAGGTACAAAAAGTGATGTGCTCTGGTATTAATTAATAGCAGAGCATCTAATAAGATTAATAAGCTAAAGAATATTTGATCGATAATTGTACAAAAATTTGACCAATATTTCTTTTAATATTTGAAACATGCTTTATCTAAGTATAATATTAGCACAGCCACTGCCCAGTAATTTGGCATAGATATTTCACTCGCACGGATTACATAGCATTACCCTATGCAAACTCTATGTATTGTATGCAAACGCTGAGGTCTATACTGAACTAACGTGTTCAAAACTGAGGCATCTTTTCATGTTCTTATGACCGATGCACGACTTCGAAGCAAGTACACATTACGGACAGTGTCTCTCTTATTTGACCCTGTCGGAAATTACAGCAGGCGACGGGAAAGTCTTCGTTGCTGATGGAATAGTCATATAAATTATAAGTGAATATGTTCGTTGATAGGCAGTCAGGGCAAAATGATGAATGGTAAATTCAACAAATTAGGAGTAAAATTCTTTAGTTTAATTTAGTTATTATGATTCTTGTATTTATTTATTTGTATTTATTTTGTTCCTGCCTCTTCCTCTAGCGTTAGAGGAGAATCTTCTAATTTAGAGGAGAATCTTCTAATTGGCTGACATTAGAAGCCGTAACGCGGGCAACTCATCAACCTTTTCAGTTATGGCGAAGTGATTAGTACGGGGCAGTGCCCCCATTTCAAGGTTAGGGGGCGAGAAGAGGGTGAGGGGGCCCATTGGGGGGTTGGATATGGAACAGAACAATAGCATTTACTAAAATTTAATGAAGATGAAGAATAATTCTATACGAAATATTAAAATTTATTATAGGTAGTAGTACTAAAAATATATATTAATTTATGTAACAGAGAAATAAAGAAACGGCTGTTCTAATTATTAAATATTCTATTCATAAAAAAAATAATATTTAATTGATTTTATCGTCAGCAGAAGTATCGATATTTTATCGTAGTGATGTAACAGTCGCTAGTGCAGTAGCAACCTTTGTAAAAAATAAGTAAATTCCAGCCCTCACAATCCCAATTAAAGGCATCTCTCCACCACTGCAATCATATCAAAAGAATAATAACAATAAGAACAACAGTCTGAATCAACAGGCAACAGCACGAACAAAAGAAAACTCAAACAGGAGAAACAAACAACAGGGAAACAAACGGTAACGGATTGCAGGAGAGACATTCTTCAACAGAAATAAAATAAAATTAGTAAATTTTCATTATTCTGAATTAAAATATTCCTTATTTCATGATTCAATTTTCCATTATTTTCAAATATAACATTCCATCAATTTATAATTCAAATTTTCTATTATTTAAAATTCAGTTTTCCATTATTTCAAAAATTCAATAATTCGTGATATGGAAATTAAAGGTAAAAATTCAACAAAAGACGACCTCAATTCTTTGAGAGAGCTCATGGATGAATAAAAGCTACTTCGTGAGTATAAAAACAACCATAATCACTCCTATCATGATCATGGAAAATAATGTATATAAAAAAAGTATTGTTTACCCACTAATAATAGCAATATTGTCAATACGTTCTTACCATAAAAGTGAGAACAATAACAATATGGCGGAACAATAGAGAAATATGTCTATATAGAGAAATAATAGAAGGGTTAGATATCATTTGACTGATATATGTAACATCCACATACATACATGGGTATACGACAATAAAGTTTGATATCTTTATTCAAGGTTGAACTGAATCAAAGTGAATTCAAATTATTTCAAGTTATTATAACAAATTTCAGTTAAACAATCTATTAAAACCACAATGTTAATATTATTCCATGCATACAATTGATAAGAAAGTACAATAAATGATTATTTGCAATTATAATAATCTACTACCACCAGTCTTTTCTTTGTCTCAATTCAGACACACATTTCAATTAGAGTGAAAAAGTAATTAAATCAATTAACAATTTAATTAAGAGAGCATGCAAGCGATTAGGGTTAACAGTTCGCATGAATTGGTTCTTCCTCTTCCATGCATATCGCCTCAACCCAATTAGTACCCATGCGAGGTTGAGTCGTGATTTACTTTTTGGTTATTGTAGTTAAACAAATTGTTAATATTTATACTCATACATTGAATTACCTTGTGAAATCCTAACTTCAATAAATTTATTGCTAACAAATCGAATTTAAGAACCTAGTTACAATAAGACCGTGATGGAGTGAAGAGAATATCTAAAAAGAAATAAAACTGGAGGTATATTTGAGACCTTTTTTTTTCTCAGTGAGAGAAGAAAATAACGAGTCTGTCTTCGAGTGAGAAGATTGCATCTCTGAGAGAAGAGGCAGAGGTCACTGTGATGCAGAGGGAAATGTGAAGAAGATACAGCAGGGGAATGTGAAGAAGATACAGCAGGGGAATGTGAAAAAGATACAGCAGGAGAATGTGAAGAAGATACAGCAGGGGAATGTGAAGAAGATATAGCAGGGGAATGTGAAGAAGATACAGCAGGGGAATGTGAAGAAGATACAGCAGGGGAATGTGAAGAAGAAACAGCAGGGGAATGTGAAGAAGATACAGCAGGGGAATGTGAAGAAGATACAGCAGGAAAATGTGAAGAAGATACAGCAGGGGAATGTGAAGAAGATACAGCAGGGGAATGTGAAGAAGATACAGCAGGGGAATGTGAAGAAAATACAGCAGGAAAATGTAAAGAAGATACAGCAGGGGAATGTGAAGAAGATACAGCAGGGGAATGTGAAGAAGATACAGCAGGGAATGTGAAGAAGATACAGCAGGGAATGTGAAGAAGATACAGCAGAGGAATGTGAAGAAGATACAGCAGGAAAATGTGAAGAAGATACAGCAGGGGAATGTGAAGAAGATACAGCAGGGAATGTGAAGAAGATACAGCAGGGAATGTGAAGAAGATACAGCAGAGGAATGTGAAGAAGATACAGCAGGGGAATGGGAAGAAGATACAGCAGAGGAATGTGAAGATACAGCAGAGGAATGTGAAGATACAGCAGGGAAATTTGAAGAAGATACAGCAGGGAAATGTGAAGAAGATACAGCAGGGAAATTTGAAGAAGATGCAGCAGGGGAATGTGGAGATACAGCAAGGGAATGTGAAGATACAGCAGGGGAATGTGAAGATACAGCAGGGGAATGTGGAGACGCAGCAAGGGAATGTGAAGATGCAGCAAGGGAATGTGAAGATGCAGCAGGGGAATGTGAAGATACAGCAGGGGAATGTGAAGATACTGCAGGGAAATTTGAAGATAAAGTAGGGAAATTTGAAGATACAACAGGGAAATTTGAAGATACAGCAGGGAAATTTGAAGATACAGTAGGGAAATTTGAAGATACAGTAGGGAAATTTGAAGATACAACAGGGAAATTTGAAGATACAACAGGGAAATTTGAAGATACAGAGATGAATTTGAAAGAGATACATATCGACATAAATAAGATTTACATAAATAAAATAGAAAATTAAAAAATCTGAACCAGTGAAATAGGAAAGAAACATTCCTCTAAGAAATGTATTTTTAGTCGACTAATGTAATGTAATTACTGATTCCCTTCTACCTACCATTGATGTGTATAACAGACTAAATAATAGATACTTCACCAAAGAAACTTACTACTTTAATTAAAGACCGGTATTTAAATTGAAGAAAAGAACTAACAAGAAGGGTCCATTGAGGCCTACAAAGGATGTTATAGCAGACAGGCCTACTGTATAGGCTGAATGCAACTCTTTACCATAGGCCTAATTTGTTAAGCCTATTTTTTACCTCATTAGTTTCTATGTAAAGAACATACAAAGTAGGTAGAAAATATTCACCTCTCATCTACAAACGGTTAAACATTTTATATTCGAATCTTTGAATACTATAGTTGTAGGCCATAATAGTTGTAGAATTATTCATATATCAGTAGTATATAAATACTACTATAAATTAATAAGAGAATGTTACTTTTAATATCACCAATACTTTTATCAATTTTGAAATATAAATTCACTTTTCATTATATAAAATTCTTTTCCGAAAAAAAGTAGTAAAAAAAGATGTTAAATTTGTTAAATTATCCTAGAGTTATAAGTATTTCAGTTAAATTTCCATTATTCATTTTTGAAGATAGTAAAATAACGTACAAGACCTTTCTATAATCAGTTACTAAATATAATATTCATGTGTAAACTGTTCACATGGAATACTCTCACGGATGTTAAATATTAAAACATTTTCAGTACAGGGGTTAGAACTCCTTTGTTGCTTTATGTTTCTTTGTTACGACAAAGTACCTTGCATCTTCTGCTATTCCTTTATATTTCCTTTATTATAAGGGAGAATAAGGACTAGAGAGTTGGCACACCGGGCACATAGTGGTTAATGAACTATATGAATTGTAGAATGATTTGAACACTTGCACGAAAACGATGTAGTATCTTGTAGAAGAATCTTAGAATGGAAATATTAATATGCTGAGAACATGCAGAATACTATACAGTATAGTAGAGTATACTGCAGTTATAGCAGTATACTATAAGGCAGTATATCTAACATATACTTTACTAAACACTGAAATTTTAACATGAAGTAAATTACAATAATAAATAATATTAGTCATTATGTTAGCTTCATTCAAATATAAATTATTAACTAAATCGTACAGTTTATTACCATTAGATCATGGAAATATTTAAAACAAAAGATCAATAATAAATACTCGCAATATTTGTAGATATAGTACAAATATAATAAAAATGCAATAAGAAATATTGAAGTGTTATCACGAAAAAGAAGTAAAAACAATTTCGTACAAAAAAGAACGGCGATAAATTAAACCTTATCTCTTTTTAATCAAAAAATAAATTATTATTTTTGACAGCAAAAAGCATGTATATTATTCATTAAAACACAATAAATATCATTTTACACTGAAGAATAAGTCCATTTTGAGAATTAAGATAATTGTTATCACTCTTTTCCATCTTTGAATAAAAAGAGAAAATGCACAATAATAATATTATTCACTTATAAACATTAAATCACAGAGAAACTGGAAACACATCATTTTGTTTTTTCTAGTCAGAGTCGATTCTTCAAAGAAAAAGTAAGACATTTTGACCACATATTAGATGTCAGAATGTGAGTCAAAGTGACCCACACAACACATTTTAGTCCTTTTAACAGAGGTAAAAAAATTCAAGTCGTTCCGACTAATTAAAAGGGTTAATGGTAAACATTTTATTATATACTAAAATAAATAATCTATAATATAATAAAAACATCCGTAAGCATATATAATTTTAAATCAAGTAGGGTAAATTACGAATTAACAAACAGTTCCACATTTTCAGTCAACTAAGAAAAAGTTAATTTAACATTTTACCTGGTTATTTTAATTGGTAGGCCTATTTCTTATATGAGCAAACAATGTGCAACTGTCAGAAACTTCGTAACTTACTCTACCGCAATTTATTATTAAATACACAATACAATTTAATTATTCGAACATATGAACTGGAAACAATTTGAAACTGATATGAAAATAATAATCAATTATTTATTAACTTACCTTTGAAATATTTTAACTTTTTAAATTTTAATTAATAATATTTTTCCATTAAAACTAAGAAGAGTATAATGAAAAAATAAAAAATATTTTAATTCTAATTTCCATAAATTACATCCAAAAATAAGGTACATTACCAAACTGGTGCTAATTCGGGAATTCAAAACATCAGAAAAACTCACCTGAAAGAGAGAGGAAAGAAATTATTAGATTAAACATTTTTTAAATTAAATTATAAATATGAAATAATATATTGGAATCATGAAATATTTGATATAAATTGAAGGCAAACAAATTTACATCAGTCTCTCCAATATAGTTTTCTATGGATTCTTGGTTCGTTTTCTATTAAATTTTCTTTCACGATATACTATTCTATTTATCGTCTGAATGCAATTTACAAACGCATAACTAATACGGTACACGACACAAATTCATAGATTTTTGGATAATATATACATTTTAATTTGTATTTATCTATGTACATAAGAAGTAAAATGAAATAACTGTTCAAACAATATCGAAATACATTATTTCAAATTCTATTTAAGACTAATTTCAATAGAGAACGTGACAAAGATGGTGTCGTGTATTTTTCAAATAGAAAATATTTACACTCGAGTAATGTAGAACCATACGGGAAAGTAAAATAACTGAAGCATGTAAAAAAATATGTACTTACTGAACTCAAAAAAAGAAATCGCGACTCCGTTACTAAATGAAAAACAGTAAAACTATCAAAAATGAGACCTATTCGCAATGAAATTCTAAAATATTTAATTAAAAAATGTGAACAGTTTTTGAAAACATTTCAAGAATATGATTGAAATGTTGACTTTCTTCTTCGATTAAACAATAATCAAATCTATCAATATTTCAGAAATAAATAACAATATTAAAATAATAATAATAATATAATAATAAATTAAAATAATTAACTAATTATTTCTTTAAAAGACGATATTTTTCATTAAAAAAAACTAGAAGATTATAATTTTTACAGAAAATGATTAATTAAATACAAAAACTTGATAATCAATCGCAGTGATAAATTAAATAGAACAATAATTATACACAATTTGAATATAAAAAAATACTGATCGTTGACGTGGCTGCAACATTAGTGTCACATTGCTTATATAGCCTTAAAATGCAATCCTTTTTATGATAATGAAGTTTGTAACTTTATTATCATGAAATGATTAAAAAATTCTATATTTTTTAGACTCACAGTCCAAATAACAGAACACAAACCCTGATGATTTCGTGAGCTAATCTTGAAAAGGTTTATTGATTTTTAATGTCATTTATTCATTTAATTATAGTTTAGTTATTGTTTAGTTATAGTTCATTGTGACAAGCATCTCAAATACAGTTCGGGTCATTGTGCCTACCATCTCAAATATATTTGGGTCATTGTGGCTAGCATCTCAAACACAGTTCGGGTCATTCTCTCCCTTAAAATACCTCACTAAATAAACAGACCGCAAATGATTCACGTCGAACCATTTTAATTGCAACATAACTATACAGTTACAGTACATTAAATTGTGTTCTACTCTATATTCAAGCAATTATTATATACAGGGATATTACAAAATAACGCTAATAATGCATGAATTGATGTACTAAATATCAGCTGATTGCTTGAAAGTAAATAACAGATTTCCTGATAGCAATATTTGCTCTTATTTATGAGAGTGGTGGCCAGTATGGGTTTTTGATTGGCTGACGAGATTTTATCCCCAATTATTATATATTTACTGTAAAATATTAACCAAATTTTACAACTCAATTATAATCATTTCAATCAATAATTGGTTTTGGTTATGTAACTATATAAAATTTCATAGAGAAAAAAGTTAATGATGAATTGTATTAAATGTTCAAAAAATGAAAAATCTTTGGAAGAACCAAAACACGATCTCATTCATGCCAATGCAGTACATAAATAATTTCCATTTGACATAATAATATACAGCGTCCCCTGAGTATATTTTAACAGTAGCTTTTAACAGAGTTTTTCATCCGTGATTAAATGATTACAACATTTACTGTGAATAGTTTCCGTGTGGACACAAGGACACTCACACACTATACAGTACCTAAGTACACAGCCATTAGAGAGAAAGCTACACAAACTACACAGGGACACATATATCAACACAAATCACACATATTCACACAACCTTTAAAACAATAGCTATTATCAATACACAATCAGAGAGATGAATATGCATGGACAAAACAAAAATGATAGTCATACGTGTTCCTACAAAAAATATGATTAAATATTGAAAGAAAATGTTTTCCAAATAATTGTACAGTGTCTTAATTATACAATTAACATCATAAAGGTAAGGCAAAATAATTCACCACTTTAAAATTTAAACTTAAAAATCACACCGTCTAAAACTTTTAACAGTTAGAATTACAAAGTGAATTACCGTTTTTAGTTACTGTTCTTGATTACCGTTGTTAATTACCACTGTTAATTGCTATTGTTAATTGCTCAACTAAAAGGCATTAGATTGATGGGTGAAAGTTAACATTTACTTACACCTTCAATGAGTTTCAATGAACTAAAATAAAGAAACTGTACGAGTGAAGCAGATCTTGCAATTATAATTTAAGGATACATTAATCCTCTTCTATGTATTTTAATGATTCATTGTTATTATTATATTCATTGTTTAGAAATTTATCATTAAAATATGTGCTACTAGTATAAATGAAGAATTCTTGTAATTATTATTATTATCATAAGTAAAGTATTCGTAAGGCAACATATATAACAGCAATAATATACGGTATATTAAAACTTTATTTCCTCAGGATATTCATTATCGTTTTCTAATCTATTTAAATACATGTATTTGCGTAATATATAGGAGTTGAACGAAAAATGTGCAACTGCCATAGAACAGTTTGTGCAAACTGTGTTTTGTAGTGTTCATCGAGCTCTGCAGTGATTTTAGGAGCCATGTTCTTGCTTTTTGCGCTAACGGTTCGATTTCTGTCTGTCTCGGACAACTTTCGACCAGCCATGTGCCTTGCTGGTAACGTTTTCCCTTCTCTTTCAAAGGAAGTCATTACTTTTGAGACAGTACCTCTTGTAACTCCAAACATTGGGACAGTTTCTGTTACACTAGCGGCTGCAATACGAGTAACAAAAATATCATTTTGGCTTTTTGAAAGTTCGAGAGGTCTTCCAAAATGTTACAACCAATAACTATTGTTTTAAATATATAAAAAACAGCTATTTTAAATAAATATATTAATGAAAAACAAAAAGAATATGTCAATCTATGCTTTTCTATTATAGTGTCATAGATAATAATACCAAATTATTAAATAGTTTTCATTCTTTGTACATCCACTGTAAAGAATCAATAGAAGACATCGCCATCTTTCTCTATTATAGTTATCAGCAGCATTAAAAATAACCTCTATTTACAGTTCTATTTCCTTTAATAGCGAGTAAAAGATGCATGTTTTCGATGCCTCATTACACAGCATGACAAGATAGAGTGTGTCACAGTTAGCCATAAGGTTCACTCTGCATGCTATAAGTCCACATTGTGGTCCTTAAGGATAAGCCATTGCTCCATCTAGTGTTAAATAGTCAGCATCCTGCTGTACAGATTCCGTGAATTGCGTACATTAGAGAAAATCCAGGACACTTTTAATGGGGAGCTGACGGTATTTCATGCAAGAAAAGGGGACACCAATGTTTGGAAGAGGAAATTAAAAAATTCAAAGTGCGCGAGGGAAAAAATTCCAAGATGAACAATCTTAAAAAATTGATTTTTTTTTTCATAAAAATTTAAAAAACATGGAAATGATCAACTTTAGAGTTAATATACAACACTAAAAATCTTCCGAATATAAAACAATGTAAATTATTAAATCCCTATAATCAATAGTCAATGAATGAACCTGTACTATAAATTTGGTGAATGGTTTCCCCATAGAAGGGGAGTGGCTGCAACGGACGGAAACTGAAAACAACAGTCACCTCTTTTTCATGTGGGTAATTTCCTGTGCATATATATTATATAGTCATTATATGCCTAGTTCTGATTGATTGATAGCTTAGTGTTCAGATAGTCATTATGTATGTACTCTGTTTAATTGAAGTAATTAGAATTAAAGTAGTCATTATGACTAGATTTGTACAATTGAACGACATGCTTAATATTTATGTATTCATTGAGACTAGCTCTATCACAGAGCTAGTCATTGTGACTATGTCACAGAGCTAGTCATTGTGACTATATCACAGAGCTAGTCATTATGACTATATCATATAGTCACAATGACTAGCTTTACTATTCAAGTTATTCCATCCAATCCTCACACTAATATTTCGTAAAATACAAAAGGATTTACGCTCTGTAACATTTCAGGCAGATATTTAGTATGTATAACCAATCATTTTCTAGGTGTGTGCTTGTATCTTTTTATTACTAAATGTTAAAGTTTAAAGTCTATAAAATACATTTACCATTTATATTTAGGAGAGGAAAAATTGTAATTTGAAAAAATAGCCGTTCGTTTATTTTATCTAAAAAAATTTAAAATTGGATGTATGTAAGCCCTTAAATTTTGTGTTCGAGTAAAAAATCCGTTCGGTAATAATTGATAATGTACCTTCTTATATTTTTCAATAAATAGGAAAAAGAAATAAATCACAAACACAGATTATATAATTGCCTAGTAGTTTAGAATAGAAATGATTATTAAAATACTAACCTTTACTCCGAAGTCCTTTGTAAAGAATGTATGTGAATTACACTGATACAAGACTAAGCTATTAGTCCTACTCAGAGTTAAAACAAAACCTGGGGAAAATAAAACTATTTTAAAAGAATATTATTAAACTGCAACCATTCGAGAGTTTTGGAACACATATGTTCCAAAGATATTTAAAAATACATAATAAGTATTTAACATATATATTAGTACACATAATTTAGTCACTTGAAGTGTTGCTTATCTACCGTTCATAATATAAATAACGCAAAAAGAATAACACCGATAAGGTTACAGTTCGCTGTATAACGCAGCGTGTTACCGGTGTTACCTGCTAACGTGACATACCGTGAGTAACTGAGAGTTAGAGAAGAGTGGTGAGTACCGTGAGTGAGTACAGTGAGTATGGGGAGTGAGTGACCTGTACTATAGACTGTACATTGACATCTATTATTTGATGTGAAAATTGCTCCACATGTAAAACTTAGGTTAACGTTTTCTCTCATATAATGAATATTTTAATAATTTAAATGAAAAAATAATTGGTTTTGGTAAATAAATAAAACAATGTCCATTATTTTAGCTGCTTATTCTTACATAATAGTATTACCATAAATTTTGTAGGAGTAACTCACAAGAAGTGTTTGCGGTGTACAATAAATCCTTCAGAAATTTATCATTAAATTTGTGAAAAAATAGTTTATTTAATGGTATAAAATATTTTAATAAATTTACAAAAAAATTAATAATGTAAAATAGTAGAATGAAATGATATCGAGAGATAACACCACGCTAAAGTTTTCGTACGATTGTATCAGTCCTGGTACGTTTTTCGCTATTCTATTTTCGGATTATTACAGAGAAAATGTTCGAAAATAATTCTAGCCAAAAAAGGTAAATTGAAAATTTGAAGATTTTTGAGTCAGTTGGCCCCCTAAAATAATTTAAGGATCAGAAAAATCTAGTATAATTAAATTTAACGTATATATGGAAGAAGTATTATTTGTCATACATAATATTATTATTGTGATTATTATAATAAATTACATATTCCATCGCTATAATAAATGTTATTTAAAGCAATAAATATATTCTGTAATACGAATTGAAATCTAAAGATATATGACACTTTTCGTCAACAATTAAAGACATCACATTGCACTAATGTTTTAATATAATGGTTTGAGAAATATTGAAATAGAATATGACCTGACACATTGGGAGCCTATATGTGATAATGCCGGGTAAAATATAACCTTCCGCAAATTTGCGAAGGTAATAATGTATACAGGCATCCCCCACTTTAGTTACCAAATCACAACTCAGTTTAGTTACCAAAAGTAACAAGAAATTTATAAATGTCACTCCTCGATTATATTCTCATTTTCTATCAGTTATAGAAAGAAAATTTGTTTTAGGGTTATTAGAGTACTAAGCAAATTAATAATAGTAAACAGTTTTTCATTGTTTGTGACTGTGATGAAAAAGTATATTAAAGTCGCGCATTTATTAAATGTTCTCACTCAGTATAGGCGAGTAATTAATAGATACTTAGACTTCTATAATTATTGTACCACATTTAACAAACAGCAATTTTATGCTCTATGAAATATTTTTAGTAGTAGGGTACTAAGTTCCAAGTTATTGGTTGGTTCTACAATTTCGGACACGTCAGAAAAGAAAATATTATAATTATTTTTTAACTTCTATTCTAATTGGTATCATGGATACCAATTGAAATAAAAAGTTAAATAATGATTATTATATGAAGATTTTTACGTGTTCGAAATTATGGAACCGTGCAATAACACTGAACTAACCCTAAAATAGGACATGTTGAATTTCTGAACCAATTGCTTCTAATAACCTTATCTGGATTATAATTTTGATGTTCCTTTAGTTACCGTGAAATAAACACAAAAGATTGTCTCCATTTTCTATGTCTACGAACGGTTCTTATTTCGAAACATGACTCGAAATAAGTACCACTTTTACTAAAGTGAGTTGTACTTAAAGCGAGGCTTGCCTGTACTGTATAGTATAAATTCCAATTTAACAGACGAATACACATCTTCGATCATATAAGGATTTTCTTTTACTTCTACACTAATTGGTACAAAATAACAGATTTTTTCTTATATGAAACGAAACTTTAGTAAAATAACATTTTTCTTCTTTGTTTGAAAACCATAGAAACTGTGATGACTTCATAATCCCCTCCAAAGTTGATTAGAAGGATCTGTCGATATATCTTCATTATTTACAAGAATAACGAAGTGAAAATGCATATAATATTTAATAGCTTCATTAAGTAAACTAATTGAATACTAAATCATATTAAACTAGATTATTAGTATTATGAAATATATTATAAAATTGATCTTTATCTGCTTTGTTTTGAAAATTTACTTATTTTACATATTCCACTTTTACAGTTTAAGACAATTTCTGAAAACAACCTATATGAATTTTTTTCAATTATTTCCTAAATTATCAACTCTATTTGAAACAACAATTTTTTTTAGAAAAGTCACTAGTAAATTGAAATATATTTTTCATATATAAAATAATTAAATCCATTCTATATATTTCTACCTACTCAGTACATGCTACAAAGAATTAAATAGCTTTAGAAAAAGTTATCGCGTCACACCCTACCTTTTTGTCACTAGTAACACTATTTACAATACACTGTCACTATCAATGAAAGTAAATAAAATAACATTCTCACATAGATTTTACACTACAATAAATAAAGAACAATCAATTAATTATTATTTTTATTTTTATTTGAAGAAAAATTTACTTGGCTAAAATATATTTTATAATTTAGTTAATTTTTTCCAGTGATTCAGTTTCCATCCATTAGTTAACTAATAACCATTAATTAATATCACACAAAGCAATAAATTAAAAAGCTAATAATTGCAATCTAACGCAAAAAGCCCAATGAGCATTGCATTGAATTAGGGCCAATGCTAATTAATATATAGGCCTGTAGCATTTAAAATGGGAATTAAATTGCAGGTACACAATTGCAAGGGAGTGGACCACAGTTTTTTGAGTCACTTCCGACTGTATTGGCACTAAAAAACTTTATAGAGCAGAGGTACAGCTAATGAAATAAATAACTAACAAAGTGAAATGGTTAGTGCTCTGCCTGACTTATAAACTAAAAGTAAAAACTGTAATAATGGTAATTCCTAATAATATCTCTAAATCTATTTAATAATTCAGTAGATGTTTATCGTCTGCTTCGGAACCAAAGGCCATATCGCTGACGTCAAAAGGAAATTAAATACAAGGGACTAGAAGAAGCAGTCAAAAAGAAAAGTAATTCCATGAACAAAGTCACTCACCACCGCCGGTGAGAGATCTCATGGATGCAGAAAAGCTACTCCATGATGCAGTCACTTACCAAGAATGTGACGAAAAGGAACACAAGCACCGGTGGCTGCACTCACGGATGGAAGAGGAAAATGAAGGGGTGATAGTAAATGAAGCCTACAAGACTACCTAAAACAAAATCTAAGACCTCTTAGTTGAAAAGCATATCCCGAGTACTATCCCCTAATTGTTCAGGGCCCCAAGGGACGCCACCTGCCTTCTCTTCCATTCACCACAGACAGCTTCAGGATAGAGCCCCTGGGGGCTCTAAGTCTATAGTATTTCATATTTATTTACGTTATCTTATATATGATGCTTTACACAGAAAAATCCTAATATAAGAACAAATTAATAAAAAAAATATATTACATAAAGTAGAAGATGGTGTTTTTTTTCCATTTAAATAATGGTAGGTAATTAAAACAGAGTTTTAAAAATCGATTCTGGAAATCCTATAATAAAGTTCCTTAATAGTTTCTTATCGATTAAAATATTTAAGGGTTGAAATAGATGATTATTTAACAGTGACAGAAAATTATAATATGCTGTTTGTAATATTTTTCTTATGATCAGTTATTTTTTTTGTTATACAATTTGAATGATTTCAATCACATGAAAATAATAAATATTCAACAATAAAAAATACAATAAATATTAAAAAATATAACAAATATCATATATTAAAAAATAGTAAAAAAAAAATTATGAAACCAAACTCCATTGAACCTAAATTATGAAATGATCAGATTTGAAACAGTCCCCCCAGGAATCCGTTTTCTTTCTAATTATATTCAAAGAAAACTAAAATAAATAAAGGGAAGACTGATAGTCTCTAAAAATATTAATGGGAATAATAAGTATAGGAAATTAACAGACTATAGCTTACGCTTAAGTTACCGCTTTTTACCAATACAAAAGTATAAATTCACGAGATAATATATTAGTTCACAAAAATAGTATTGTGTATGTAAGTGGTAGAGTGAAAGAGTACCTGTAAAACATTATTGTATATTTAAAAAATAAAAAATGAATTTCACAGAAAATTAGATATAACTTAAATTAAAATAAATAAATTTTATAAGAAAAATAGTCGAAATATTGAATTTAATGACTATTATTACAGAGTGTGAAAATTACGTAAGAATTATATTACAGCAGCAAATATTTGAACAACATTTCTAACATCTACGATAGGATATTAGTAACCGACTCTTCTAATATATTTGGCTAAGTTAAGTTATGATCGCAGTCTAGAAATGGTCTCTTATATTACTGTAATCAAACGTACTGTGACTCATGGGAGAAATAATGAAATGTTAAAACATTTGATTTCCATCATTGATGTATGAATTTTTAATAATTGATGTATGTATTTTAAATAATTGATGAATTTATTTTTGATCATTGATGTATGTAATTTTGAAAGTGAGGTCAAATGACCCTCTGATTGACGAAATAATCCTCGGATTGCCCTCATTGCAATAAAAGAGTCCTCGGATTGCCCTCACTGCACTAAAAGTGTCCTCGGATTGCTCTCATTGCAGTAAGAGTGTCCTCGGATTGCCCTCATTGCACTAAAAGAGTCCTCAGATTGCCCTCACTGCACTAAAAGTGTCCTCGGATTGCTCTCATTGCAGTAAGAGTGTCCTCGGATTGCCCTCACTGCACTAAAAGAGTCCTCGGATTGCTCTCATTGCACTAAAAGTGTACTCGGATTGCCCTCATTGCAGTAAGAGTGTCCTCGGATTGCCCTCACTGCACTAAAAGAGTCCTCGGATTGCTCTCATTGCACTAAAAGTGTCCTCGGATTGCCCTCACTGCACTAAAAGTGTCTTCGGATTGCCCTCATTGCACTAAAAGAGTCCTCGAATTACCCTCACTACACTAAAAATGTCCTCGGATTGCCCTCACTGCACTAAAAGTGTCCTCGGATTGCCCTCATTGCACTAAAAGTGTCTCCTGTCAGTTGAGACAGTGTTGATAAAGGCAATGAATTAAAAGTGGTAATTAGAGTCTAGGAACCAAAGCAAATAGAGAGAAAAGAACTGAAAATAGATGCGGAGGCACGTACACTACAGGTACAAAGGAATATACAAGGGGGGAGGGGGCATACAGGGATATACACTATACAGGAATGGAGCAAAGTGCACAGGAATTGAGTAAAGTACACAGGAATGGAGTAAAGTACACAGGAATGGAGTAAAGTACACAGTAATGGAGTAAAGTACACAGGAATGGAGTAAAGTACACAGGAATGGAGTAAAGTACACAGGAATGGAGTAAAGTACAAAGGAATGGAGTAAAGTACACAGGAATGGAGTAAAGTACACAGGAATGGAGTAAAGTACACAGGAATGGAGTAAAGTACACAGGAATGGAGTAAAGTACACAGGAATGGAGTAAAGTACACAGGAAAGGAGTAAAGTACACAGGAAAGGAGTAAAGTACACATGGTTTGAGTAAAGTGCACAGGGATTGAGTAAAGTGCACAGGGATTGAGTAAAGTGCACAGGGATTTAGTAAAGTGCACAGGGATTGAGTCAAATGCACAGGGATTGAGTCAAGTGCACAGGGATTGAGTATTAGTAAAGTGCACAGGGATTGAGTAAAGTGCACAGGGATTGAGTAAAGTGCACAGGGATTTAGTAAAGTACACATGGATTGAGTAAAGTGCACAGGGATTGAGTAAAGTGCACAGGGATTGAGTAAAGTGCACAGGGATTGAGTAAAGTGCACAGGGATTGCGTAAAGTGCACAGGGATTGCGTAAAGTGCACAGGGATTGAGTCAAGTGCACAGGGATTGAGTATTAGTAAAGTGCACAGGGATTGAGTATTAGTAAAGTGCACAGGGATTGAGTCAAGTGCACAGGGATTGAGTATTAGTAAAGTGCACAGGGATTGAGTAAAGTGCACAGGGATTGAGTATTAGTAAAGTGCACAGGGATTGAGTATTAGTAAAGTGCTCAGGGATTGAGTCAAGTGCACAGGGATTGAGTATTAGTAAAGTGCACAGGGATTGAGTCAAGTGCACAGGGATTGAGTATTAGTAAAGTGCACAGGGATTTAGTAATAGTAAAGTGCACAGGGATTGAGTATTAGTAAAGTGCACAGGGATTGAGTCAAGTGCACAGGGATTGAGTATTAGTAAAGTGCTCAGGGATTGAGTATTAGTAAAGTGCACAGGGATTTAGTAATAGTAAAGTGCACAGGGATTGAGTAATAGTAAAGTGCACAGGGATTGCGTAAAGTACACAGGGATTGAGTCAAGTGCACAGGGATTGAGTATTAGTAAAGTGCACAGGGATTGAGTATTAGTAAAGTGCACAGGGATTGAGTATTAGTAAAGTGCACAGGGATTGAGTATTAGTAAAGTGCACAGGGATTGAGTGCAGTACACAGGGAAGATAATCAAAATAAAGGTACAAAATACACAGTAAATTACTATGAATAATACAGACGGTTTAAGTACACAGCATACATTAATTAATAACTAGGGGGTTTAACGACTGCTTTGGAAACAAAGGCCATGCCACTGACGTCAAAAGATATTAAGTCCGAGGGGTAGGAAGAAGGAGCCAGAAAATAAACAACATAATATCAAATAAATATAATTAATCAAAGAAACAAACTATAAAATAATTTTAAGATTTATTCAGAGATGATGTAAACATACATATATACGTATGAGGACTGTCTCGGTACATAAATAAAATCTATTTGATTATTGTGTGATTGGTATAGAAAATTTTGGAGAAGGGATAAAGTAACATATCGAACTGATATTTATTCACCTTTCTAATGTTTTCAATTTTGAATTTAGATATTATATGAAATTTTAAATTCGTATAAAATATTTGAATGAATTACTTTTTTCGAGAAAACAATAATCATATATTTTGAGTAAATATACTATTAATTTCTATAGCATTGCGTATTCTTTCATTGATATGCTTACAAATAAAAAGTATGGCTAAAAAACTTTAAACTTTATCAAACCATTCTCTTAGCTGATAACAATTTTATATTTTTGACTTCAATCTAAACTAAGCTTATTTAGATAACATTTATGACAGGGAAAAGGGTGGAGTCAGTATCTTAGAAACACTCTCCCTTAACTAGTTAAAGTTATTACACAATAATGTAATGGCTTTCACACTGTTATACCTAGTAAAGGTGATGTATTTCACAGTACATCAAGCCGTAGTATGTCAGGTAACGATGCAGGTAAAGCCTAATTTACTAATGCATTTCAATAGAGTAAATAAGATAAAGAAATAACATGGCAGTATATAGGTAAGAATATTCATTGAAACATACAGTGTATATAATACTATATATATTATTTTCTATATCCTACTTTAAATAAATTTTAATGCCAACATGTTAGAGATACATATAGTGGAATGTATTTATTCAAATCATATATCAATTTCTTGTATATGATAGCAATAGTTATTATAAAATTAATTCATTTTATTTGAAATTGGACATTTTCACTATTATCACCACTAATAATTTATGTTTGTTGATATAATTTTGAATGATAATTAATGCATAAAAAAAGGAAAGAAAATAGTTCTCGGGTACGAGAGTATATTCTAAAATATGGAAATAAATAGAAAGAGTTATATTAATTTTTATTAATGGGAAAATATTGTCTCTTTTAAAAAAATATTGAAATAATATTTATCAAAATATAAACAAACTAAATCCTGAATAGGTTGAATGAATTAACTTTAAATGAAGTGCAGCAACTCTGTAAAATTCTTGGCCAAGCCTTTGTAACGGTAATGCTAGACAGTACGGCAATTAGGGACAATGCACCTGCCTATTAACTATTACATTAATTACATATCATTTGGATATATTAGATAAGTTAATTGAGTTGAAAAGTAAAATTAAAATAAAGTGATTAGAAACTATTTAAAACAAAATAAGTAAAAGAATACAGTACATGCACATGACTGTAGAAAAGCTATTTTGTGGTTTATGAATTTTACCCTCAGCCTGAAAGTTGAGAAATATTAATAAATTTACTTTAAAAAAAATAAAAAATTAAAGTTACGAAAGCTTGCACATAAATATAGTTAAAAATTGGATATAATATTAATTATTGTAAGACATCACGTGTTTATCATAAATAGCGGAAAAAAATAGGAGACAAACTATGAAGAGTATAACATGCGATTTAATAATTATTACACTATATAATTTAATGATTAAGCATAAATGGAGCAACAAAACAACTATAGCTTATTATTATCCAATAAAATTTAGTCGGCCTGTGAACTGAGTTACTATATAATAATGAAATATTTGGCATTTAGGAATAAGCTGTCGTGAAGAAGAATTTTCTTCAGTAATTTGATATTAAAATATATATAAAAATTTACACCATTTGTTTTTATGTAATTATCTACAGGCATATAAATATTGATGAACAGTTTAATTCTGGAATTATTTAATTAATATTAACACCACCAGTGGTTATCATTTTCTCTCACATCACCACTGGTTATCATTTTCTCTCACATCACCACTGGTTATCATTTTCTCTCACATCACCAGTGGTTATCATTTTCTCTCACATCACCACTGGTATTCATTTTCTCTCTCATCACCACTGGTTATCATTTTCTCTCACATAACCACTGGTTATCATTTTCTCTCACATAACCACTGGTTATCATTTTCTCTCACATCAACACTGGTTATCATTTTTTCTCACATTACCACTGGTTATCATTTTCTCTCACATCACCACTGGTTATCATTTTCTCTCACATCACCATTGGTTATCATTTTCTCTCACATCACCATTGGTTATCATTTTCTCTCACATCACCATTGGTTATCATTTTCTCTCACATCACCAGTGGTTATCATTTTCTCTCACATCAGCACTGGTTATCATTTTCTCTCACATCACCATTGGTTATCATTTTCTCTCACATAACCACTGGTTATCATTTTCTCTCACATCACCACTGGTTATCATTTTCTCTCACATCACCATTGGTTATCATTTTCTCTCACATCACCACTGGTTATCATTTTCTCTCACATCACCACTGGTTATCATTTTCTCTCACATCACCAGTGGTTATCATTTTCTCTCACTTAACCAGTGGTTATCTTTTCACGGCAACATAAGGGCTGTTTGTTCAGTGTGCGAGTGGCGTGATCCCTTTACATAAACTAAAGAAATAATATCAGCGAGATAATTACATATCAGCTGCTATGGGTCTATCTGAAGTGATCTCTACATACAGAGCATTACTTGAGTGTCTATTTTGGTACAGGATACCCAAACCTAATGATATGCACAAACTTTTAGCATTTACATCTGCAAAAGGTGAAAACATCTGAACTCGAGAAAGTACACTGTTCTGAACTACTTTAAAAATATATAAAGATATAAAAGGGATTTATAAATGAAACTGATTTAAATATAAACGAAAGGTGTTTATGTATAATAGATTTATACAGTACCGTATTACAAATTACAAATATAGGATTTAATACATTTAATAGTAATTCCTCGCATGATTTTATTTAAATTTACCCACTATATAAGGGCATAATCTTATGATTAATTAGATTTGAATGTACCGAGGTATAGGTATGATTTGATGAAAGTTATTAATTATCTCGAAATAAAAAAAATAACAAGGAAATTTTAGAGTTGATTTATGAATTTTGTGAGTTTTCAATCTAAGAGCCATATCACTCAAGCGTTTTTGCACACGGCGTTTTCACAGCGCTTTTGACGCGGAGGAAATTATTGTTCAGCGCATTCCATATGTATCCATGTGAATAGTGGGTGTCACACGAACGTTTTTACGACGCTTTCAACGCCAGAGCGACTACATGATACAATTCATCAAGCTTGCTGAAGCTGGAACTAGTATACCAGATCTGGTACCTACTTTAAATCTCATTCACAAAATGATGTAACTTAATTGAAATAAGAACTGTTTAGAATAAATATTGAAATACGTGGCATAATACAGCTAAAATTTCGAATCAGAAGCTTCAACTAATAGCACTTTCTGTACTACGCTCATCTCGAAAACAACCGAACGCTTATAAAAATATATATAAAAATAGTACTAGATTTATTTTTAAAAAAATTTGTTTTTATAAAATAATAAAATTGATTAAAAAAATAGAAATGTTATCTAAAAAAATAATTTATAAAAAATATAAAAATATAGTACCACATTCGATACTGTTTTCAGCGTATCGAAATATTCAAAGTTCAGCATCAACTGTAATAATCTTGTATCTGTTGACAATCATTAAAGTCAAGAATATCATAAATACCAATTAAAATAAAAGTTAAACAAATAATAGCAGTGTACTTCCAACTGTCGGCGCTAGAAACGCCGAGACCATGCCAAACGATACTTTTCACAGCGCTTTTAACGCTCCAAAAGCGTCACGTTGAAATCGCTGCAAAATCGCTCGTCTGACATGGTCTCGACGTTTCTAACGCCGGGCGCTGAAAACGCTCGCATGAAATGGCTCTAATACTATATAGTAACCTAAGTAGTACAGTGAAATACTTACGGGTAATAGTCTCCTCCGTATATAAAGTCCCTAATGTTGATATCCTCCATGGTTCGAGAAGGCATGCTGGGAAAAAAAAGTTAGTCCACACTTTGCTGGATTTAGAGTGATATTACCACACTTGGAAATGTTAAATTAACATTCTAAATTAGTTATTTCACACTTTGCTGGATTTAGAGTGATAACCACTACACTTAGAAATGTTAAATTAACATTCTAAATTAGTTAGTCAACACTTCGGTAAATTATTTGTCAGTGATACCACAACACATGTTAATGTTAAAATAGTAACATTATAAGTATGAGTTAAGCGAAATTTTACAGGATGAAACACTTAGCATAATGTAGAGGATTAGATTTACCTTTATTTAATTCTAAGGTAACATGATGTTAATTATAATACAAATCTGATGTTAAAAAGAATTCAACATTGAGGTTCAATCATATAACAGTTTTAATAATATAGATCTATGAATTGGAACAAGAGGTAACATTAATAAACTTAATAACGATATATAATTATAGATAATCGTAATCCTAAGGAAATGATTAAGAACTTATAACAATATTTATATATTATTAACTGACGGTTCATTAATAATTTTCAAATAGCACAACAGAAAAAAAAATTAAAAATAATATTATTTTGATTCCCCATACCTCAACTCCCTTCAAAGTTTAAATGTACAAATAAAGTAGAATAACTAACTACGTTCAATATATTAGTTACATAGTAACCTAATACACTAGAATAGAGGTAACTTATGTTCATTTTCTACTTTGTTTATTATTATTATATACTTTTTTTTACCTTATACAACCGAATTTATATATTTTTAAAATAATTTAAATTTTGATGATTTAAGATATTTTAAAAGGGTTCACAGAAAATCAATTATTAGTTATATTTTCTCGAAATTTGGATTTGTTCAGATATTCATTACTTTTATCTATGACAAACAAAGTCTAAATTTTGAAAATTGTTCTGTAACATTTACACCATTTCAAAATATCTGCATTATCAAATATCACATTGAAACTTTTACAGTTTTAGAGTTAAATGCAATAACGTAAATGTCAACCGTATTAGAATTGGTACCAAATATACATAAATACTTGATAAGTAAGAATTAAAGTTAAAGATAGAGCATGGAATAATTTTAAGTGAAAGACAGTGAAATTTTAAAGACCAAAGCTAGTGTCGTGATATATTGCCTATGTTAACCTAGTAGTTTGTTGCAGTTCAACCTAGTAACATAGTATCACGTAGGTACTTTCCTACTGTAAACCAGTAACCATTTATCATACTAGTGAAGGGAACCACACTGGAAATATTTACGGGATACACACTACTGTATAATGGGTACGTAATGTATCATGGATACATCATGATATCGATACAGTAACATATAGATAATTATGCACGGTTTTCTGTTAAAAATAAAACGTACTTTATTTTTCATTATTGCATGTGTGATCTAATGATGAACATACACAAAGATACACAAGATACAAAAGTAGATAAATTGTTAGGGACACTCTGTATACCTTTTAGATTGATTGATTTCAATTAATGAATAGGTGCATTTTAAAAGGTATAACACACTGCACATGCATGCTGATACTAACTGTGAACATAGATAGCTGCACACTTCCCGGAACGTATCTACGGATACTAAAAGAGCTGCATATTATGCAGTGTACATAACTATGTCATGTACGCTCTAAAATGATATGCACTTTTATGTGTGCTCAAGAAGCACCTATTTACTCTAGCTCTCAAAACGGACATTAATATTAAACTTATATACATAAAATTTGACTTAGCATGTGGCAAGGATTTATGAATTTAATAAATTGTACATTTTGCTATAATTACATACCGTATTAAAGAAATGAAAATACTTTATTCATGTACTCTATATACACATTGTGAAAATTATTGTACCTACTTTTCACAGAGGAAATTTTTGTGGGATAATAGACGATTAAGTAATCTCCTATCGCCCCACCATATTTTCCCTCTGGGTTTTGTTATAGTTACATTACCTATTATTTTGACAATTAACATCTTCATCTAATATCAACTCTTCACTAATTAAAAGTCTGTTGAACTTAGGAAACTTGATCTAGACATGTAAATAATGGTTCAGATTTCTGACTGAAATTGAATGAAGTATCTACAGTACATAGAGATTATCTTGCATATTTATTTTTCGTCTATATTTTTGTTCATATAAAAACCTAATTATGTAAAATTGTCATAGCTTTCTTGATATTAAAAATTATGATTAGGTATTTATTTTTAAATAACATAATTACCCAACTTAATAATGACCTTAATATTTATATTATTAATACTACAGAGCTATTGAGTCAATTAAGACTGAAGAGAAAAGAGATATATAACAGTTCATTACTTTTTATAACCAAGGCGTCACATAATTCATTTTCTCCTTATATATTTCCATGCAACAAAATGCCTTCTAAAAACTTACACCTGATCGCAATTGAAACTCCTCCTTAATTTTCACTTTACTTTGATAAATAATACACTTAGTAACCTTTAAATAAAGGTGGTTTTATAATCAGGTCGAGAGAAGAGTTAGAAGGTTAATCTTCATGACGGTATGAATAATATTCTCAAACATGCGAAGAATACTACCAGGGACCTCACTATGGATACACACAATTTGGGAAAGTACTAAATATAGGAGGGGATCAATTTTGCATATCAGAGCAAGATCATAATTACAAAATGGGTAAGCAGGTAAGGTACAAATTAACATGTGTATATAAATACCGAGTGAAAATTACAATAAATTATTAAAAAGAATTTATTTAAATATATTCATCGTGCACCTTGTAATTGAAATTTTACTCTACATTGCTATATTAAATAGAAGAAATATGAAGAATTATATTTGAAATAATATGGTTTCAAGGCCATAATTTCAATCATTTTAAACTCAACTAAAATTTAGAGTGAGGAACAATGTAAATAATGCATTTTTATCTTTCGCTTTTCTATGGGAGAAATTAACAGAAATTATACAAATATTCAACCAGTTGTTGGTATGAATAATAGTAAATTAACTCTGAGAAAAGAATAATAACAGATTAGATTAAAAAAATATTATTGCTATGAAATCTAGAATTAGTTTTTAATTCGACTTACGTTATTATTATCATCTTTTTACAACCTAATTCAATTATGCAAGATTGACTAGGGTAAGTTCTTAATTATCGGTCAGTTCCACATTTTCGGACACGTAAGAAAAAACAATATAATAATTTTTTTTATTTTTATTATATCGTTTTTTCTAACGTGTCCGAAAATGTGGAACTGACCGATAATTTAGAACTTGCCCTACAATATTTTACATAATTAAATATTGGTTACATTTTCATATTGCAAATTGATATGCACCAATGATTTTCAGACGAAAATAACAGTGAATTTTTTTCTTGAATAAAAATGATAGAAATGTGAGTATACGAATTACATACTTAAAATATTTTTTTAAAGATTAATTAATTAAATAAATAAATAATTAATAAATATACAAATATTAAATTCAAATAGAGATGTATTAAATATTACACTTTTTAAATATTTTTGATCATTTCCAATAACAACAACAACATAACAATAGATCACAACAATGGCATGACAGAGAGGCTCATCTGACACACTAATAACAAGAAAAAACACCATTATCCCATGGGAGTGACGTGGGTAATTACTGATGACGTCAAACTTATTAAAAAGGGATATTATTGAAGGGTAAACTAAATTGTTATCTCATTGTAAAAAAAGTTAGGAAACTGAACCTTAAATACAGGTGTCATAGATGTCAGAAATGCATGCAGCAAATTAAAATTTATAATGAAATAATTTATTCAATAACCTGTAAACTAATTAAAAATTGGAATTTATCAAGCTCTACATTTTATATCATCTAATTACCATTAAATTACCCGTATAGATACTTTTTCGCATCTTTTTAAAATTTTAACCCATCAAATAAAATGGCAATATAGTATAGCTATTTTTATCGAAAACAGTTTGTAATAATTTATTGTACAAATAATAAATCTGTTTTGACATTTGTATATATAAAATAACCATTTTCAGGTGCTAGTAAACATGAGTTAATTATATTTGAATATTTCATTACATTCTAATAGAGAAATATCGAAGAATGCCAGTATTGACACTACTACACAAAAACTAATTTTCTTTTCAAATAATGATATATTTTTTCTCTTCATATATATACTTTCTTAGTAGAAACAATTTCCTTTAAGAAACAAAAACACAACATATTCAACACAGGGAAGTACAGAGAAGTACGTCTTCCCTCTACTGAAACTAACAAGAAACTGAAGCTTCTTAGCGTGAGCAATAATAGTACGCATAGTGGGAGGTTAGACCGAAAGGAAATTAAACAGCACGCCATAATGTAGAGGAGAGAATGAAGGGAAATTAAACAGCACGCCATAATGTAGAGGAGAGAATGAAGGGAAATTAAACAGCACGCCATAATGTAGAGGAAAGAATGAAGGGAAATTAAACAGCACGCCATAATGTAGAGGAGAGAATGAAGGGAAATTAAACAGCACGCCATAATGTAGAGGAGAGAATGAAGGGAAATTAAACAGCACGCCATAATGTAGAGGAGAGAATGAAGGGAAAATAAACAGCACGCCATAATGTAGAGGAGAGAATGAAGGGAAATTAAACAGCACGCCATAATGTAGAGGAGAGAATGAAGGGAAATTAAACAGCACGCCATAATGTAGAGGAGAGAATGAAGGGAAATTAAACAGCACGCCATAATGTAGAGGAGAGAATGAAGGGAAATTAAACAGCACGCCATAATGTAGAGGAGAGAATGAAGGGAAATTAAACAGCACGCCATAAAGTAGAGGAGAGAATGAAGGGAAATTAAACAGCATGCCATAAAGTAGAGGAGAGAATGAAGGGAAATTAAACAGCATGCCATAAAGTAGAGGAGAGAATGAAGGGAAATTAAACAGCATGCCATAAAGTAGAGGAGAGAATGAAGGGAAATTAAACAGCACGCCATAAAGTAGAGGAGAGTATGAAGGGAAACCAAACAGCACGCCATAATGTAGAGGAGGGAGAGTATAGGGAAAGACATGGAAGAGTGTGTACTAAACTTAGCGAGAAGGTAGAGGTAATACACATTAACCTTTTCTTAATTTAAATTGATTACTATATCTATTGTAGTATTTCGTATGAAACTTGACATCCGAATTTTTTGTGAAATGCATTCACTACTTGAACGTAGTGAAATTAGATAGTAAAATTAGGGGAATATGATATAATGAATGTCGTTTATAAAAAAAAATCAATGCGGATAATGGATTGAAACAGATAAAACTTCATTACGGTATATCATCACCGCTAAGATTAACGAGATAATGATTTATGTCGGTGTGACAAGGAGCAAGACTCTTGCGAAAAATACTGACACTAAAAAACAAACTGACTACCTAGGGGTGACTGCGACAAAATTGGTGAATAGTTTATACTGACATAATCAGCTCAATTCATTCAGTTTTGTGTGAATATTAAATAACTCATAAGATGTGAATTATCACAAATGAATAATTTATAAGACAGGAATTAATAATAGTAAATAATTCATAAGATGTGAATTATTTGTATATACATCCGAATAGGAATGTAAGAAAAGGAATGCAAAAGTTTATCGACTACATTATCAATGATTTGATAGTATGCAGTTCATATCAACAGAAATGCAGTCTATTTTCAGAAGGCAGGAGTAAATATCTAGCCATTGCCAACAGATAAAGACTGGGGTAGGTACTCTATTACCGGACACCAATATTTTTAAGAATGTATCCGTAGATAAATAAATCAATGATTTAGTTATAATTTAGTAGGAGTTTAACCTCTGCTTCGGAACAGAGGGCCAAATCGCTGACGGTGAAAATAAAATAAATACAAGGGACTCGAAGAAACTGTCCGAAAGAAAGTGGCTAGATCATTTTGATGGTAACCTATTTTTTCAATAATGATCATTGAAAGCTTTTTTAAATAAATGATTAATAGAAGCTGTTTAAAAATACTGGATTTGAAGTGTTTAGTGGTAACTAAAGGAATAACATTACTATTGTTAATTTTAGGTAGCTACATGAAATATCTAAAATTTAAAATTAAAAATGTACTTAAATATTACAACTATATAAATATAATAGAATTAATCTTAAAATATAACCCAAAACTTCAAAAATTATTATTTTATTTGTAAGACCTAGTTGTTTTAGATAAAAAATAATATTAGGTTCAAATGGAACGTACGTGTTTCAATTTGAATTATCAAAAATTATGATTATTATTATTTGAGTGATATGATATAAAATGAATTAAATTTTAATACAATATGAATAACAAGAGGCCGGAAGTGGAGGTAAGTTTTTACACCTCTGGAATGAATGCGTGACATAACGGAGAAAAAATGATGGAGCCACCCGTGATGTAGATTACATCCGCTAGGGATGCAATTAACGAGTGAGGGATGCAGTTAACTGAGAGTAATCGAGGGATGCATTTAACAAGTAATGGATGCAGTTAACTGAGAGTGATCGAGGGATGCATTTAACAAGTAATGGATGCAGTTAACTGAGAGTAATCGAGGGATGCATTTAACAAGTAATGGATGCAGTTAACTGAGAGTAATCGAGGGATGCATTTAACAAGTAATGGATGCAGTTAACTGAGAGTAATCGAGGGATGCAGTTAACAGAGAGTGAGGGATGCAGTTAACAGAAAGTGAGGGATGCAGTAAACAGAAAGTGAGGGATGCAGTTAACAGAAAGTGAGGGATGCAGTTAACAGAAAGTGAGGGATGCAGTTAACAGAAAGTGAGGGATGCAGTTAACAGAAAGTGAGGGATGCAGTTAACAGAAAGTGAGGGATGCAGTTAACAGAGAGTGAGGGATGCAGTTAACAGAGAGTGAGGGATGCAGTTAACAGAGAGTGAGGGATGCAGTTAACAGAGAGTGAGGGATGCAGTTAACAGAGAGTGAGGGATGCAGTTAACAGAGAGTGAGGGATGCAGTTAACAGAGAGTGAGGGATGCAGTTAACAGAGAGTGAAGGATACAGTTAACAGAGAGTGAGGGATACAGTTAACAGGGAGTGAGGGATGCAGTTAACAGAAAGTGAGGGATGCAGTTAACAGAAAGTGAGGGATGCAGTTAACCGAGAGTGAGGGATGCAGTTAACAGAGAGTGAGGGATGCAGTTAACAGAGAGTGAGGGATGCAGTTATCAGAGAGAGAGAGGGATGCAGTTAACAGAGAGTGAGGGATACAGTTAACAGGGAGTGAGGGATGCAGTTAAATGAGAGTGAGGGATGCAGTTAAATGAGAGTGAGGGATGCAGTTAACCGAGAGTGAGGGATGCAGTTAACAGGGAGTGAGGGATGCAGTTAACCGAGAATTATTTAATAGCTTCAGAAGATACAGTATATAAATAACATTAGAAACCTTAATAATTAGTTTATGTCCTAAATATTATATAGTTACCCCTGGAGTGTTATACACAAATCAACTGCGCAGACAGACTAACACAATGTAAGCAAGTGTTCTGTACTGTGTAGACATTAGTTATAACTTTTCATATTTTTATTAATTTGGTGCCTAAACCGTAGGTCTTTTCTTGTTAATGCACTGAAACAGTTTCAAGCTCTTGGAACACATAAGTATATCAAAATTATAGTCTATGCACTTAAGTGTCTCGCTTTAGAGACTAAGCTTAAAGGAAACCTTGGAAAACCTGAGACCCGAGTGTATCTGATTGAAACCGTATTCTAACACGGTGACTACGTATATGGTACAAATGTATACAACTGTCAATATTTTGAACCAAAATTATGTTGCGACACTGTGCACCTTAATTACACCAGTGTTTTTATCATACAGACAATATCAATAGGTACACACAGAGATTCTCAGCTCACTAGCTAATGTATGACCTGTGATACAGAAGAAATAACGTACACTAGTAAATTTTGGAAACGTAGTCAATGTGGTAAAGTGAACCTACATCAATGGATAAAACAACAGTTTAATTTATTAATAACTGAAAATCCTTTTATTTAGGCTTATGATACAAAAAAATTCAAAATATATCATTTTGTGCTTCCTTCAAATGAAATATATAAACATTTTAAGTGATGATATGAAAAATACAATCCTTATTTTAAAATAATTACATTAATATTAAACATGTATTTTGAACAAGAATATATGCATATACAAATGGATGGACTTAAATTAAATAAAAAAAACTCACCTTTCAATGCAGAAATCTAAACAAATGCCGGAAATAATAAATAAACTTTCACAATTATAAAACAATGTAAAACTAGCAAATAATTTAAAGTGGAATTATATTGAATAAATTGAAAAAATTTGAAACTAAAAATTATGGCATGAGAAAAAAGTGTTGACTTCTTTCGGTAAATAATATTTAAATTGTACATTGGCATATAGTTAAACAAATTATTTTTAAGCAATAACTGAATCGAACAAATGAAAGCAACTTTCAAAATCTCAAAAAATGGGAATTGATAAAAAACCTCACCAATTGATACAAATAAAAATTCATATAAAATGGAAAATACTGTTGCTTTTAATCGAAATATCTATAATCCTATGCAATAAAATAATATAATATATTAATATAAGTAACACGAAATACAATCTATATCAAACAAAAAAGATGATAATAATTAGGCTCACCGTTCTAGAGTTCCATACGCATCTTCACTTCTGTCAAATAAATAACAAGAATAAGAGAAAGATAGAAGTAACGCATCTAGTCAAAACGTACACACGAGGAACACAGAAAATAGAGTGAAGTGACCACAGATTAAAAGATAAGTTAAATGATGGGGAGGTTAATAATGGATTAGTCTTCAAGACTACAGTCTCAAAACTACAGTCTCAAGACTACAGTCTTCAAGACTACAGTCTTCAAGACTACAGTCTTCAAGACTACAGTCTTCAAGACTACAGTCTTCAAGACTACAGTCTTCAAGACTACAGTCTTCAAGACTACAGTCTTCAAGACTACAGTCTTCAAGACTACAGTCTTCAAGATTACAGTCTTCAAGATTACAGTCTTCAAGATTACAGTCTTCAAGACTACAGTCTTCAAGACTACAGTCTTCAAGAATACAGTCTTCAAGGATACAGTCTTCAAGACTACAGTCTTCAAGACTACAGTCTTCAAGATTACAGTCTTCAAGATTACAGTCTTCAAGACTACAGTCTTCAAGACTACAGTCTTCAAGAATACAGTCTTCAAGAATACAGTCTTCAAGAATACAGTCTTCAAGAATACAGTCTTCAAGATTACAGTCTTCAAGACTACAGTCTTCAAGAATACAGTCTTCATGACTACAGTCTTCAAGAATACAGTCTTCAAGAATACAGTCTTCAAGAATACACTCTTCAAGAATACAGAGAGCCAATTTTTTCATCAATTAACTATTGTTCTTCGAATTAAAATAGTAAGAATAGGTCAAACTAAGATAAATGCTTTATCAATTAAATCAATATAATATTTCAATAAAAACAACTATAGCTAGTCATTCAGTTTTACTATGAATTTAATCTCCGAATTCCATTTAAAAACTTGACGTTGTTTGCTCTATTGTCTCCACAATTGCTCGGAATTTGTGGTAAATTCACTTTAAGAAACTTTTGCATATGTGTGAAACTGAAACAATTCCACATTTGCAAGAAAGGGAGACAGAAATTAACTCTACATTGAAGAAACAACTAGTGCAGTGAATGAGATTGTACAACTAGTGATGTCAAGCAACTAGTGAAGTCAAGCAACTAGTGCAATGTAGGAGTTTGCACAACTAATGAAGTAATACAACTAGTGATGTCAAACAGCTAGTGAGATTATATAGCAAGGTTTGATGCTTCCATTTCTGCATAAAATTAGTTTTTATTTCTGAGAAAGAGTTAAAATTGTTGTAGAAACTACAACTCTCAATTTAATAGTGATACAAATATTAGGAATTATTTCTCAACTATAACTATCACTACTGATACTATTAAAGGCTTTGAACACTATCTAAAGGTGAATTTGAATGCTTTAAGAAAAGCAGTATGAGTTTATTTACCTTACCAATAAGCTGTCAAGATGCTACTAACATGCCGTCAAAAGAGATTGCAGCATAGCCTTTATAAAAACTCTGTCATTGATTAAATTATTAGGTATGCTAAAGATAACTCACCTGGGCAGACTATCATTGGGGTCCCAGTCGAAACCACCGCCTTGTTTCCGGCCTCTCCGGTCCAGGGTAGAGTACCGGGATGACAGCCCGTAATCGGAGTCGTAACCTTCCGGTTCGGACATGTAACCGCTACCGTAACGAACTGTGGGGAAAGGGAAAACGAATGAAGATGTAAAGAAAAGGAAAGAAGGAATGAAGATATAGAAGGAAAAAGGTAATATAGTGACTGATAAATAAAATAAAGGTTACTCTTGTCTGAATATCATCCAGTATTAAAATCTTGGTTTGAATATATAAAATATAATTCTAAAAGTTATTTTTGAAATAAAATACATGAATCCAATGATATTAATTTCCATTTTTTTTATTACAAATTACCTATTTCCTTTTTACAATGTTTACTAGTGAATTACTGTACTTTAATAATGACTTATCTATAATTTAATACAATTAGAGTTCAATAACTAATATAGTATAATTATTCAATTTTTTTTACAAATTTTAAAGAATTACTGATTGTATTGGATAAATCAAATTAAAATAAATTGTTAATTTCAAGGAAGGTTGACATATATGATAAAATATTACTTCAAATTTTAAATTGCTTGCTATATAATTTAGTCAATACAATAATTGTATTTTTACTCTATATTACAAAAGTGATCAATTGCTTGTTAGAAAATATATTTTCAATTATGATTTTCAATGAATAGATTTTTAAAATGAAAACGTACAAAAAATTGTTTAAATTATTTAGATAATTATTTACATAAATACGTGCGTTTAGAAGAATTAATACTAGTAAGCATCGTAATTCAGTACCAGGAGAATAAGAATAAATCCTTAATATAATCACAAGTCATAAAATACCATAAACCCATGAAAAACCACTAACTGTATATGTTCTTATGTCAATAAATATATTTACATTAAATTAAAAGCAGAAGTTCTAATTCATAAAATGAAAATTGATTACTGTTGTATAATTTCTACCCAGAAACTATAGACCATTATTATATATCTAAGAGTGTAATTTTGTTATCAATTATATGAATAAATAATAAATATTATAGAGCAGCAGACACCTTTACCCTGTTAGAAAATAATGTGTGATGTTAGGTACACTGGAATAATATTTACAAAGCAATAGTTAGTGAATAAATAATAGTTAGTAATTACGATAATAAATATAATCAAATAATATGCTGAAATGAATATGCAAAAATATGTGAAAATTAAATAAATGCAATGGGAAATATAAATAGGAAATTAGAGCATACAATAAATAGAGGGACACCATAAGTACCATAAAGGGCCGTACACACTCAGGGTTTTTAAGGTATTTCCACCAGACTTTTTGTTGAGCTCCTCCTACTTTTTCCACGAGAATATAGAAAAAATGATAAGAATAATTTATCAATTAAAACAAATTATAATTTTATCGTTTTTTCTTAAATTCTCGTGGGAAAAAAAGGAGGAACTTAGCAAAAATTCAGGTGGAAAGACTTAAACACCTTGCGTGTGTACGGCCCTTAAGAAAGAATCGATACCATTATTATTCATATGCTAATATAATATTAATAACAATAAGTGGTATCGATATTTTCTATGAAAAACCATGAGTCAATAAATAATGCAATAAATAAATAAATAATGAAATGGAATAAATAAATAAATAATAAAAAAGCAAGAACAGTAACGACAAGAATAACAGCTGTTTATACCTCTCGGAACGCGGTATTTCACCGTCACGAAATCGTCTGCAAAAGAACGTTAAGTACGTGAACGAGTAGAACTGAACTCTATGTAAAAATGTTGAAGAATCTATTAATTCTATTGATTAATTTCAAAGATATTATTATAATTCGGTTGTAACTACTTCGTCTGAGAGACCTATGTAAGCATTATTAAACTATAAAACTTTTTAATTATTTACTAAATAATGATGGAAAAATACTCATTGATATTTAATGTGGATCATTGAAATAATTGAAAAAAATGAAATCATTGGATTGTAATTCTATGCCAAATAAATTGAAAGAAAATACATATGTCTTATACCTCATATATATAATTGTATGTAATAACTACTACCTAGTGTGTAAAGATGGCGAGTCAAAGCACATGTGCATAATACAAACAACAATCCTTTCTCTGTGCATAAATTTAACTATAAAGTGATTATTAATGCTTACCGTCTTTAACTTTGTGGAGAGAGTCGAACATTCGCCTGTACCATTCACCTTGGTGCTCCGACTTGATACCCTGGAACGAGGTGGAACGTTACGAACGGGAATAGAACGTTAGAAACGGGAATAGAACGTTAGGAACGGGAATAGAACGTTAGGAACGGGAATAGAACGTTAGGAACGGGAATAGAACGTTAGGAACGGGAATAGAACGTTAGGAACGGGAATGGAACGTTAGGAACGGGAATGGAACTTTAGGAACGGGAACGGAACGTTAGGAACGGGAATGGAACGTTAGGAACGGGAATGGAACGTTAGGAACGGGAATGGAACGTTAGCAACGGGAATGGAACGTTAGCAACGGGAATGGAACGTTAGCAACGGGAATGGAATGTTAGGAACGAAAAAGGAACATTAGTAACGGGAATGGAACGTTAGGAACGAAAAAGGAACGTTAGGAACGAAAAAGGAACATTAGTAACGGGAATGGAACGTTAGGAACGAAAAAGGAACGTTAGGAACGAAAAAGGAACATTAGTAACGGGAATAGAACGATGAAAAAGGAACGTTAGCAAGTAATAATGGAATAATAATGGAGTAATAAACAATGAGATAGAACGTTAGATAACACGATAGAACACCATGGAGCAATATATCATACACTTACAATATATAAATACGTTGTATGTATATATTCACTATATGTTAGATATGGTAATTAAATTATTCACTGCAATAAGATATAATAGACTAGCAGGGTAATTTCTGCCCCTTGCAACCATGCAGAACAATCTACACTGTAGTAGTCACACCTCTCACATACAACAGTTACCTAGATTAGATAGGTAGTGTAAATAGGATATACTGATAGACCAGGTAACATGTTTTAGTGGCAACATTGCCAATATTGCTGCAACATAGAACCAATACTAGGGCAACATTGCCCCAATATTGTGTCAACATTGCCAATATTGTGTCAACATTGCCAATATTGTGTCAACATTGCCAATATTGTGGAAACATTGCCCCAATATTGTGGCAACATAGAACCATTCCTGTGGCAACATTACCCCAATGTTGTTGCAACATAGAACCAATATTGTGGCAATAATAATAAAAAACATAGAACCAATATTATGGTGGCAACATTACCACAACATTGTTCCTTCATTACCAATATCGGGACGATGTTGCCCCAAGTAACATAGATATCTGTGGAGCACCTACTAGAAAGGATAATTTTGTATGCAACCATGCAAGACAATGAGAAAAAAATGAGGTAATTTACCATCTCATTCACGGGCCATTTACTCAATTACCAGCACTAGCACCTAACTCAATAATTCAGCAGTAAATCATATAATCATAACAGATATGCGAAAAATGACGTAATTATTAAAAAACGTTAGTATATATAATAAATTATATTAACATCCATTGTATAATAATAGCAACACAAAAATTGTCTTCAATTAGTTAAATTGCATTATCTGTTTATCTTTTTTGTCATTGCATATTTTCAATTTTGTTGTTGCATTATTTATATTTTAGGGAAGGGATAATTTAAATATTTTTTTAAATAATCCTAATTCAAATGACCATGCAGTTATATCCAATACATGTATGTTACCATGCTAACTAACGACAATAAATAAAATGGGAAATCGAAGTTATATAAAAGACATCAGATGCAATTAATATGTAATCAATACATAGTTTTTAGCGAATTACCTTCTTAATTTTATTAGTCCTAGCGGTTAAGCTCAATAATTTAAATAACCTAAGTTTGTCCTGGGAAAAAGCAGCGTGAAATGAAACAAGTTATTTGCTGGAGAAATTACAACATAACTATAATTTTCATTAAGAAAATAAAAATTAAAAAAGAATGAAATTAATAAGATGGCTAATTCTCACCGTTTTGAGGCTGACAGGCACCCCCTCACGGGTAGTGGGCCCAACACCCGGCACTTTGCGTGGCCCCAGTACAGCAAACCGACGACTGTTACCGGACTCATCGTCCTCACTCTCATACTCCCTCTTGATGGTGTACACTGAGTGCAGAGAATGATTAGAGAGTGATGGGGAGGAGGGTGCCAAGAGAATGATTAGAGAGTGATGGGGAGGAGGGTGCCAAGAGAATGATTAGAGAGTGATGGGGAGGAGGGTGATGGGGAGAAGGGTGATGGGGAGAAGGGTGATGGGGAGAAGGGTGATGGGGAGAAGGGTGATGGGGAGAAGGGTGATTGGGAGGAGGGTGATGAGAAGGAGGGTGATGGGGAGGAGGGGGATGGGGAGGAGGGGGATGGGGAGGAGGGTGATGGGGAGGAGGGTGATGGGGAGGAGGGTGATGGGGAGGAGGGTGATGGGGAGAAGGGTGATGGGGAGAAGGGTGAGGGGGAGGAGGGTGATGAGGAGGAGGGTGATGAGGAGGAGGGTGATGGGGAGAAGGGTGATGGGGAGAAGGGTGATGAGGAGAAGGGTGATGGGGAGAAGGGTGATGGGGAGAAGGGTGATGGGGAGGAGAGAGGAGAATAATAATAGAGAATGATAGGAGAGGGTGATTAGAGAGGGTGGATTGGAGACATTGAAGACAAAATAAATTTATTCCCTATTTATATAACTGTTCTATTTCATTTGTTACTAGTTTTCATGGATAATTTTAATTAAAATCAGTTTTTTCTTCAATAAAATGCCTTATTCACATATGTGCTGTGTCTAACAAGAAATATAGGAATAAAGTTGTGGAATTTACTTTAAAGAAAACAAAAACTAATGAATCAATAAATAATATGTAAACAGTAAGATCTGAAAAGAAAACAATATAAATTTAACTTAGTATTAATACCCAAAATAAACAACAAACTAATAAGTGAGTTAACAAAATAACTTAACTAAATAAAACCTTTGTTATTTAAATGCAAGGATAAAAATAGGGTAAAATAAACTAGGTACTAGGTATATCATCATGCTCACATTTGTCGGTAGGTTTATAGTAGGATGTCTCTTCACTATTGAGGTACTCAGGCCTTTTGCTTGGTATAGTACCCTCTGTTTAGGAGGCATTGCAGTATTAGTTATAAGGGTAACGCCACAAAAACACATGGTCTGCCCATCCAAAGAATTAACTCGAGTACTTTATGATTACGTATTCAAGTCTGATTGATTTATTACCTTTTATAATTTTTTCGATACTACATTTAATTTGCAGTTAATGATATTTTTAGTAAAAAAAAAACAATTTTCATTCAATAGATATTGTAGGGTAAAATTTGATTTTTATTAATAGCTTTTTGTAAAATTTAAATTAAAATAATTATTTACAATTTACACGAGTTAAAATACTTTGAATGTGCAAACTAACCATTATTTTTTTATTTGACCATGCTAGGTATCTAATATCTACCAAACTAAAGGTGGTTGGTAGAAACATCTTACAATCCGTTATAGAGGGTTGAACTAATTTAACCCGTAAATGAACCATCTGAACCAAATTAACCATTCTACAGATTCTAACCAAAAACTTTATTGATGGCACAACATTCTATTTTTTCTATTAACGGCATATTTAATTACAGTGTTTATATATAAAAGAATAAGAATAATCACTTGCTAATTTTCATATATATGATAGAGAAATATTATATCTGAAATTGAATGGTAATCAAAAAGTTATTTTTATAGGTGAATTTTAATTTCATAACTAAACGTTATCTTATAATTAAATTCCAGTTTTATTCAATGAAGGTGCAACAAATATTTAAAGTAAATAATTAATTTTCAACAAATTGGAGAAAAGTATTAATAAATCCACATGCAAAATATCCAAATAAGTAATACAACTTCAATAACGAAATCCGAACACGTGCTCAATATATTACTCATGCCAAAGAAAATTACACTATTTATCTTATGTATTCCACTAAAGTTTCTAATTAGGTGACGTGGGTCAATTTGGACCACAAAATTCATTTTAATTTATACAGTTTTCTCTTTTGAACACCTCTGTAATTAATATATTACTTATACATTGGCATTTAGAAAAAATTAATTAATTAAAGATGTGATGAGATTTGATGTTTAAAAGGAATGCAAATTATAGCAACAAGTAATTAATTATTTTAAATAATGAAAAGAATTTATGAAAATTCAATTTAATGTGAGTTTAACGTCTACTTCGGAACCAAAGGCCATGTCGCTGACGACTAAAGTATATTAAGTACAAGGGACTGGAAGAAGCAGTCAGAAAGGAGAGTGGCTCCACGAACAAAGTCACCTACCAGCAGTCGGTGATAAAGCTCATGGATGCAGGAAAGCTACTCCATGAACTAAGTCACCTACCAGCAGTCGGTTATAAAGCTCATGGATGCAGAAAAGCTACTCCAGTGAAGAATCATCTACTACCAGTCGGTGACAATGCTCATGCAAATAGTTATATAATTAGTTAGTTTAAGAATAGAGTTAGTTAAATGGATTAACTAAATAATTAGTTGTGCTTATTTAGTTGATACATTATTACTATTATTAATAAATGGAAAAATGCTATACTGATGGGAGGAGTTAAATGGGGATAAATAAAATTGAATAGGGAAAAAGAATAATGGGGAAGTTAGGAACATAACCAGTTGAAGATAAATCAAAAACAACAGAACAATTCATGACAATGAAGGTTTAAAATATCACTTAAAATTTTCATAAGTTGAGCATTAATTTTAAAAATTAGCGGTGCATTGCAACTATTTGAGAGCATGCTTCTGATTGGCTGAGAGGTGATGAGTTGCCATGAAGAAAGTTGCAAAGAATTATTAATTATAATGATTTAACGTATAGAAATCAATTGAACTGAAGAAACTATTGAAATGAAGAAAAAAATGAAAATATTATTTATTAATAATAAAGACTATTTATTACTTAGTAAATATAATGACGGAAAAAAATTAGATTACGTGAGATATTTGGTGAAGTATTAGTGATTAGTGATAAAAACTAACGCGATATTAGTGGAATATTAGTGAGAAAATAATGGTGAAATAAATATGAATGAGAAATATTAGTGAAATATTATTTTGAATTTTTTTAATGAAATAATATTAGTGAGATAGGAATGAGGCGAGTGCAATTTATTAGAGATAACAGCAGAGATAAGAGATAGTTACCATCACTGGGTGACTGTGTTCCTGTATGAGAAAGAATTAAACACATTAATGAGAGGAAAAACAGATAAATGAATGAGTAACGTTATAATGGAATTAATTAGAAATATAGTTCGTATGAATTAGATGAACTTGAGAATGATGGCTAAATAAGTTATGAATGAATTAATAGGAAGAGTTTTATATTCTTGCTATAGTGAAGAATATAGCATATCATGTTGATTTTAATAGTAACAGCATATCAAAAGTTACGTGTGAAAGTAATCATTCAATGAAATTACAGGTAAATGTGCACTTCAGTGTCGACTGATATCGTCGAAGTTATTCTTCCCTTTCTGTTATTTTACTAAATATTATCTATTAAATAAAAAAATGTGGTATGTACCATAGTTATTTATTACTTAGTTATAATTTAGCAGTCATATCACATTTTCCTCTGGAGGGGTTTGGGAAAAAAAGAAAGAAAATAAGACTTGTCTAATTCATTTGAAAAAAAATCAAAAGAGGGAAAATCATCTAACTATTGTTATATTTCTATGTTAAATAAAAGGTTATTATGCTGCTATTAATTAAGCCAATCCAGGTATATCTATTTAATTTCCTATTTATTATTGTTATTTATTTCAATTATCTATGATATAAACATTCTTAGTGAAACAACATAAGGGGAAAAATAGTTTAGATAATTTCAATCGAAGCCTAATTGCACCTTTACTTAATTACTTATTAAATATAGGTCTATTTAAATTCCAAACTAATTGGCTGGGGTGAGTTTCGAGTTATCGGACGGTTCCACGTTTTCGATTATGTAAGAAAATAATTAAAATTATTATTTAACTTTTAGTTTAATTAGTATCAATGATGTCTGCAGGTATGTGACCAATTAATAATATAAAATATATAATTATTAATCTTTAAATTTCGAGACTGAAAATAATGTATTATCATTCACTAAGATTTAAACACCAAAATTCAGTTTATTTTTTGTTATTCAGCTTTCAAGAGTGTTTTATTGCAGAAAATATTTCCGAACAAGAAAAAGACGTGATAAAAATTAATTCAATTCGGTACTAAAGTTAACAAAATTACCACAATTAAAATTAGCTAAATAATACATTGGAGTAATGGAGAAATTGAATAAGAAACTAGTATTATATTTTACCCAACAATTTTTTATCAGCGAATCTTACTTACTCCAATTTCATAATAAACAGTTAAGGATGTCATTTATGTAAAGGAATTAAAATAATTAACTTAGTTTGAACAGAAAATATTTTATATTAACCCTCCTCCCCTATGACATCTCCAGCTATCTCTCTCACTCCTCCACCTCCCATTCTCACTCCTCCACCTCCCATTCTCACTCCTCCAACTCCCACTCAAACTTCTCCACCTCTCATTCTCACTCCTCCACCTCTCATTCTCACTCCTCCACCTCTCATTCTCACTCCTTCACCTCTCATTCTCACTCCTCCACCTCTCATTCTCACTCCTCCACCTCTCATTCTCACTCCTCCACCTCTCATTCTCACTCCTCCACCTCTCATTCTCACTCCTCCACCTCTCATTCTCACTCCTCCACCTCTCATTCTCACTCCTCCACCTCTCATTCTCACTCCTCCACCTCTCATTCTCACTCCTCCACCTCTCATTCTCACTCCTCCACCTCCCATTCTCACTCCTCCACCTCTCATTCTCACTCCTCCACCTCTCATTCTCACTCCTCCACCTCTCATTCTCACTCCTCCACCTCTCATTCTCACTCCTCCACCTCTCATTTTCACTCCTCCACCTCTCATTTTCACTCCTCCACCTCTCATTTTCACTCCTCCACCTCTCATTTTCACTCCTCCACCTCTCATTTTCACTCCTCCACCTCCCATTCTCACTCCTCCACCTCTCATTCTCACTCCTCCACCTCTCATTTTCACTCCTCCACCTCTCATTTTCACTCCTCCACCTCTCATTTTCACTCCTCCACCTCTCATTCTCACTCCTCCACCTCTCATTCTCACTTCTCCACCTCCCATTCTCACTCCTCCACCTCTCATTCTCACTCCTCCACCTCTCATTCTCACTCCTCCACCTCTCATTCTCACTCCTCCACCTCCCATTCTCACTCCTCCACCTCTCATTCTCACTCCTCCACCTCTCATTCTCACTCTTCACCACTCACCATTCTCCTCCACCTCTCTATCACCCCTCTCCACCACCTCTCTCACCCCTGTTCAACCCCCACTCACCCCTCTTCTTCTGCAGTAGTGTTACAGTGGGTGTTTGAGATCTGGGCAGAGACTTTTTGAACTCCTCCGTCTCTCTGTCCTTCCACGCGAAACTTTCTTCAGGCCGAGGACCGGAGACTCCCTCCTGAAAAAACAGACAATTAAAGCAAACAAGAACAATTAGAACGAACAAGAACAATTAGAAAGAACAAGAACAATTAGAACGAACAAGAACAATTAGAACAAACAAGAACAATTAGAACGAACAAGAACAATTAGAACGAACAAGAACAATTAGAACGAACAAGAACAATTAGAACGAACAAGAACAATTAGAACGAACAAGAACAATTAGAACGAACATGAACAATTAGAACGAACAAGAACAATTAGAACGAACATGAACAATTAGAACGAACAAGAACAATTAGAACGAACATGAACAATTATTAGAACAAACAAGAAGATATAGAAAAAAACAAAGCAATGTAGAAAAAAATAATGAAGATTGTTAATAATGAATTTAAAATATTGTCACAAAATGAATGGTGGCTTTTATTGCTATATATTTCAAAATATGGAAGGAGTATCCATCAATTGTATATTCTTAAGAAACATTTAATTACATGCTAAGAGACACTCAGCTAATTGGCTGAACTATACAAAGCATTTAAAAAGAAGGAGTCAGGTGTGCCTAAATAACTTTATATACTTTGTCATTAATTCTCTAATATAACATCAGGAACTGTCTTTTTCTTATAAGAATAATTTTAATATAATTCATTATTCAATTATTGCTTCATCTATCCTATTGTTTGTGATAAAATATTTCCTATAAACTATCGGAATAATTGAAATATTGCTTTTATTTAGTAATTTCTATTACAGTCTATTCTGATTGGCTTGAGGAACTGAATTGTCAAATTTAAAAAAAATTGACTAACTAATAAGGAGAGCAAGCTTTACCCGTATTATTTCTCGTATAATAAACTCTTTATGAGTAACTATATAAAAACACTGTTTTAGGGTGAAAACATTTCATCTGGTCACCAAGCTATATCCTATACAATGCATATAGAGGATATAGTTTAGCGGGTAAGCAGCATAGGAAGTAATGCAATCCAGAAAACTTTTTGGGGTAACTATGAAAGTGTTGGGAGAGAGCCAACACTGTGTTGATAGTTAGTACTAACTAATGGAACTGATTAATAGGGACTAACGAACAGTAGAGAACTAATGGAACTGATTACTAGGGACTAACGAACAGTAGAGAACTAATGGTACTGATTAATAGGGACTAACGAACAGTAGAGAACTAATGGCACTGATTATAGGGACTAACGAACAGTAGAGAACTAATAGAACTGATTAATAGGGACTAACGAACAGTAGAGAACTAATGGCACTGATTATAGGGACTAACGAACAGTAGAGAACTAATGGCACTGATTACTAGGGACTAACGAACAGTAGAGAACTAATGACACTGATTACTAGGGACTAACGAACAGTAGAGAACTAATGGCACTGATTACTAGGGACTAACGAACAGTAGAGAACTAATGACACTGATTACTAGGGACTAACGAACAGCAGAGAACTAATGGCACTGATTACTAGGGACTAACAAACAGTAGAGAACTAAGGGCACTGATTACTAGGGACTAACGAACAGTAGAGAACTAATGACACTGATTACTAGGGACTAACGAACAGCAGAGAACTAATGGCACTGATTACTAGGGACTAACAAACAGTAGAGAACTAAGGGCACTGATTACTAGGGACTAACGAACAGTAGAGAACTAATGACACTGATTACTAGGGACTAACGAACAGTAGAGAACTAATGGCACAAATTTATAGACTTACGAACAGTAAAAAGAACTAATGACATAAATTTATTATTACGGGGAGTAAACCATTTCATAATTTTTTTTATTCTTAATTTTCATCAATCAACCTTCCTGCTCGTGTTACTTTGTTACCTGTGAGGGTTGTCTCCTGAGGTTACTGCTTCCCTCGTACTGCACTTTGCGGTACTCCTTCCGACCCAGAGAGGGACTGGCTGACCCAGCTGAAAAAGAGGGGTGGTGTCAGAGAAAGTAAGTACTGAAAAAGAAAAAGTGAAATTTCGAGAGCTTTATGAACTGAAAGATAAAATGTATAACTTGAAGAAGATAATTTTTTATTTCAGCAAGCATTACGGCAATGAAATGTCATACTGACTTATGTGAAATTATGACTAATATTTTTATTCGATAGTTAAGAAATATTGCAATTTATTTTAATACTAGTTTACAGACCACATGTATATAGTTTAAAATCAAGTTATTCATTTTCAAATTAGCAAGACTAAAACAATTTAACTTCAATTAAATTGTAAATAAATTCTTCACCTCAAGAAAAGTTATATCCAATTTCCGGTTAAAATTTCTATCAGGGAAAAAAGATATCCTAGCGCAATGTGTTTAATTACAAACTTATTAATAATAACAAACTTAGAACTCAAAAGTTATTAAAGTTTTGAGGTTAGTAATTCTGAGCCACAAAGAATGTAAAGGTGTTGCTTGTTGGAAACAATAAATATATAAATAAATAAACTAGTACAAGAAATATCTTGGAAAAACTATAGTTTACTACTATTTTTATTGTGTTATTTTAATGGTATAATTTAAATGTATGTTTTTTTGGTGTTATTTAAATAGATATAATCTTAAATATCCAAATACTATTCAGTTTAGATCGGTGGAAAATATATCTGAACCTGATCAATCTCATTTTAAATAACTGACTCTTTTTGTGTTTCTGATTACACAGAATCACTTCCATTTAATCCAAAAAAAAGACTGGTTATTTGCAGAATAAATTAAAACAATGAATTGTGATTATTTTATAAATTGATTGATTCAATAAAGTTTTTAAAATTTATTTGGGCTCAGAGTTTCATTTTTTTCTGTTTATATATACATAAAACATAGTGTAATCTTGTAACTTTGAATTAATAATTTGAGTTAATATATAGGTTAAACAATACGGATTCCCTTTACTTTTACCGTCCGAATAAGGTTGATTTAATTTTAGGATTTGATATTTTCATGATTTACTTTTTCGGTACGAAAGACAAGTACGTCTTGATTTATTCATATTGTACGTTGTATCAAAGGAGAATCTTTCCATGTTGAATAATGAAGAATAATAAATTTAATATATGAATAATAGATAACAAAGCTTGTTAGATTGGATCAACGTATATATTATTTACAAGCTTAGATGTTGGAATATATAAGAAGTTGTAATTAGAATGCTATGTTGAATTTACTTTTAAGTTCTTAAGATTTTAACAGTCCGCTTTTTTTTCAGACCGTAAAATTAAAGTGATCCAAAACACGTGATTTCTGTTCAATTTATGTACTTGTAAAAATTATAGAATAAACAGACTAACTGTAGTGCTAAATGAATATTTTGGAATATAGTCAGATAACCCATCTCGGGAATTAGTCCCGTAGATCATAGGAATGGAGATCTGTCAGTGGTGATCTATTCATAGTACTGCACCCGTGATGCACTCAGCAGAACAGTCATTAGGAAAGGGATACACGAATACCTGGTGTGGTATTAGGGGATACGAAGGGATACAGGAATAATTTGTGATGTACCAAGGGATGCAAAGGGATACAGAATTTGCTTGCGATGTACTAAAGGATGCAGATGATACATAAATACCTTGTGAGGTATTAGGGGATGCAAAGGGATACATAAATACCTTGTGAGGTATTAGGGGATGCAAAGGGATACAGGAATACCTTGTGAGGTATTAGGGGATGCAAAGGGATACATAAATACCTTGTGAGGTATTAGGGGATGCAAAGGGATACATAAATACCTTGTGAGGTATTAGGGGATGCAAAGGGATACAGTAATACCTTGTGAGGTATTAGGGGATGCAAAGGGATACAGTAATACCTTGTGAGGTATTAGGGGATGCAAAGGGATAAAGGAATACGTTGTGAGGTATTAGGGGATGCAAAGGGATACAGGAATACCTTGTGAGGTATTAGGGGATGGAAAGGGATACAGGAATACCTTGTGAGGTATCAATAATGTTAATAAAACTGATATCTCTGCATTAAATAGAATGTTCGTTTTTATTATTGATTTATTTTGCTAAGTCATTCTTTAAAATATTTTTCTAATTCAATAGAAATGAACCAAGCAAATCTTTATAAATTTTCAATACTTCCTCCAACTATTATAACATAGGAACATTAACTTTAATGCTCAATAGCATACCGAATGCTAACTCAAATATTGATATCAAACTCCGTAGATTTATTTCAAATTCCCTAGTAAATAAATGTTTATACGTATGTTACTAATTGTAAATGTTCCTTATGTGTAAGAAATTAAATCATTTTTTTAATTAACTACATATCAATATGAATATATATATGACAGTCAGCTGATGTATGTCATTTATTTATAAATTGAACTCAAGTCTAAATTTACTATATTTTTCCGAACTCAAAATAAGTGCCATATAATGAAAATATATTTCTATCTAAAACTGATAAAAATTTAATATAGTGTTGTTGTTGTTAAATATAATACTTTAAATTATTAAAAAAAATCCATTACTTGAATCCACAACGCATAGAAAATAATTCCTATATGAACCCTGTAACTTTACTTTATTTACTATATTAAATAATGGCAAAGTTACTATCACTATTATAATCGTAAAGACGTAATATGCATTAAAAGGAATTACCTTAAAGTGCATTAAAAATAAAACAGTTAAGTTTACTAAGTCATCACACAGGCAAATGTTTTGGCAGACTGCTACCAAAATTCAAACCTTAACCTAATTCCCACAAAAGAAGAGATAATTCCCACAAGAGATGAGATAATTCCCACAAGAGGCGAGATAATTCCCACAAGAGGCGAGATAATTCCCACAAGAGGTAGTATAATTCCCACAAGAGGTAGTATAATTCCCACAAGAGGTAGTATAATTCCCACAAGAGGTAGTATAATTCCCACAAGAGGTAGTATAATTCCCACAAGAGGTAGTATAATTCCCACAAGAGGTAGTATAATTCCCACAAGAGGTAGTATAATTCCCACAAGAGGTAGTATAATTCCCACAAGAGATAGTATAATTCCCACAAGAGGTAGTATAATTCCCACAAGAGGTAGTATAATTCCCACAAGAGGTAGTATAATTCCCACAAGAGGTAGTATAATTCCCACAAGAGGTAGTATAATTCCCACAAGAGGTAGTATAATTCCCACAAGAGGTAGTATAATTCCCACAAGAGGTAGTATAATTCCCACAAGAGGTGAGATAATTCCCACAAGAGGTAGTATAATTCCCACAAGAGGTAGTATAATTCCCACAAGAGGTGAGATAATTCCCACAAGAGGTAGTATAATTCCCACAAGAGGTAGTATAATTCCCACAAGAGGTAGTATAATTCCCACAAGAGATAGTATAATTCCCACAAGAGGTAGTATAATTCCCACAAGAGGTAGTATAATTCCCACAAGAGGTAGTATAATTCCCACAAGAGGTAGTATAATTCCCACAAGAGGTAGTATAATTCCCACAAGAGGTGAGATAATTCCCACAAGAGGTAGTATAATTCCCACAAGAGGTAGTATAATTCCCATAGGTTAACTTAACACAACAGTTCACATCTATTTGAGAAAATTATTCGGATAATTTAGTAGGTGTTTAAAATCCACTTCGAAACCGAAGGTCAAATCGCTGACGTCAAAAGAACATTAAATACAAGAGATTTGAAGAAGCAGTGAGAAAGAAAAGTGGCTCCAGGAACGAAATATCACGTTCCACCAGTCTGGATCAATGTTCATGGATGCAGTAAAGCTATTCCGTGAATGCAGTCACGTATCAAATAAAGTGACACTAGCACCAGTGACTGCACTCACGAATTATACCTAGATTATAAAATAATATTTCATGATAAGGGTATACAAAAGAAAACAGTCGGTAAAACTCACCGAGCAGGTAAATTGCCTTAACCAATGAGCAAAACACTAACTAGTGAAAAAGGTAATAAAAACCCTAGCAAGTTAACTAGTGAGACAGGTAATAAAAACCCTAGTGAGTTAACTAGTGAAACAAGTAATAAAAACCCTAGTGAGTTAACTAGTGAAACAGGAAATTAAAACCCTAGTGAGTTAACTAGTGAAACAGGTAATAAAAACCCTAGCGAGTTAACTAGTGAAACAGGAAATTAAATCCCTAGCGAGTTAACTAGTGAAACGGGTAATAAAAAACCAATGCCAAGTTACTTTTGGTGAATTTAAGAACTGGATAAGCGTTGTGATCGATGGTACTGATGAATAATTAATTCGAACACTGTGAATCCATTCATTTTAAAATAAATTAGTTTTGATTAAATAAGACCTGATTAGAGTCTGTTGATATGTAATTATATGCTTCTTTCTTTCTTTTATTCATTAAGAGAAAATATAAATAAGAAATAATAAGATGATAGTAGGAGAGAGTAATAGAGAAACTTGTAAGAAGGGAAAGTGATTGGGATTATTGTAAAAAAAAAAGTAATTAAGCCACATAGATTGAAAAGGTGAAAACTATAAATTTAAGAAAATGAAGAGTAAGTTGCTGAAGTTAAAGAAAATAAGAGAAAAGTTTTATTCCCCATGAGTTGCATAGCATTACTCCCCACTCTTTCCCCATTTCCCCACGATTACCTCTGCTAGGTACCCAGACCTGGGGCACATCCTCAAAAGAGGGTGCCTCTTTGTACTCTAGTTTGGAGGGGCCGTTATCGTCCCTCCTCTTAGCTAATGGGGACCACACACCTGCAAAAGAAAAAAAAAAGGTGAGAATGGGGCAAAGAGAAATAATAGTAATAAAAAGGGAGGTATTTCAAAATAGGAAAATTAAATATAGGGAACATATACTAAACTTTTTAAAATAAACATGTTAATTTGCTAATAATTCAGCATATATACTTTTAAAGAGAGTGTTCAGTTTTTTGTGTGACCTAAAGACTGTCTATCTACCAACAATATTTGACCCTCTCTACAGATTTTTGATATTTTCTGTGTAATATTTAACAATTACAAAAACTAAGAAAAGATGAAGTGAGACGAGATGCAAAAAGTAAATATTTACGATAGAGTGGATAAGAAGATGGTAGGTATTTATAGTAACCACAGTGATAAACAAAGTGTATAGTGATAACCACAGTGTGTAGTGATAACCACAGTGTATAGTGATAACCACAGTGTATAGTGATAACCACAGTGTATAGTGATAACCACAGTGTATAGTGATAACCACAGTGTATAGTGATAACCACAGTGTATAGTGATAACCACAGTGTATAGTGATAACCACAGTGTATAGTGATAACCACAGTGTATAGTGATAACCACAGTGTATAGTGATAACCACAGTGTACAGTGATAACCACAGTGTACAGTGATAACCACAGTGTATAGTGATAACCACAGTGTGCAGTGATAACCACAGTGTGCAGTGATAACCACAGTGTGTAGTGATAACCACAGTGTATAGTGATAACCACAGTGTATAGTGATAACCACAGTGTGTAGTGATAACCACAGTGTGTAGTGATAACCACAGTGTATAGTGATAACCACAGTGTTTAGTGATAACCACAGTGTGTAGTGATAACCACAGTGTGTAGTGATAACCACAGTGTATAGTGATAACCACAGTGTATAGTGATAACCACAGTGTATAGTGATAACCACAGTGTGTAGTGATAACCACAGTGTGAAGTGATAACCACAGTGTATAGTGATAACCACAGTGTATAGTGATAACCACAGTGTACAGTGTACAGTGATAACCACAGTGTACAGTGATAACCACAGTGTATAGTGATAACCACAGTGTATAGTGATAACCACAGTGTATAGTGATAACCACAGTGTACAGTGATAACCACAGTGTATAGTGATAACCACAGTGTACAGTGATAACCACAGTGTACAGTGATAACCACAGTGTACAGTGATAACCACAGTACAATATATGCATCATGATAATCAAGAAGGCATTCTATTAACCATATTTTAACTTCAATAATCATTAAAATGGTTATTAAAACACACATACAATATATTCCATATCTACTAGTTACTATTACCATTCTATAATACTGATAATTAATAATATAACATAATATAACAATTACAACTAATAATTTAATAAGGAATATATGTATATGTTATACTTAAAACTCAAGTTTTTCACATCAAAATCTACATTTCAATTCTCAATTATAGAGGAATTAGAAACTATTATAAATAAGGTAGACATTAATATAAATCAAACGAGAGCAGCATTTCCAATGCTATCAACAGAGAACAAAGCTGCCTGCTCTTTTCCTCTGATAAACGCGAGGCTGTAAAGCAATTAATTATCACAGGGGGGGCTTTGTCAACCCAAACTAAATAGCGGAATTAAAGTAAATCTCGAACAATATTAGAGATTATAAACTGACTTTAGTTTGACTTCGGTGACAGGTAAAGTTGATAAAGATATTTTAGTGGGATTTATTTTAATGACTGTACGTTATAGAATTATTTAGATTAACAAGAAAATAGTGGCCCCTAATTCCTGTTCTGATAAATATAGACAAAAGTATACTGTATAACAATTATAGCAATTTTTTTACAACCAAACTTATAAGAGACCATGCCGCTTATAACGACCTAGTCACGCATTGCAATCAAAAAACTTTCAAAAATGTAATATTTGTTTTCTATTTCCACAGCATTAAATTTAATATGATTAGTTCATAGGACAAATATTTGTACTTTATAAAGCAAATAACATTGGAGATTGTTTCAATAGAATAAAAAAAGATATAACAGCAATAAATTTCATATATAAACAATATTTGTTATCTTTGCATGAATTAATAATATTATTATTTAAATGAAAATTAGTGGTACATAAAAATGCTTCTTTCTGTCGAATTATTTAACAGAATCAGAAATTGAACAATTATCATTTATTCAATATTTACTATTTTAACTGTATTTAGTGAATTCTATTTCAAGATAAATATGTCATCTACCAATCTTCTATATTAATACAATAATAAAAACAATATAAAATCCCTAATTGAATTTTCGTATGCTACAGCTAAGTGTTTTTCAATCGAAGCCTCCGTTACGAACAAACCAGATATCGGTAAAAACTGAAGCCATTCATAAAATGAAACAAAGGAAACGCACGAGTGTTTCGCACCGAGTTTGGCTATTAGGACGCGTAAGCCTGGTAATTGATCGGAAAAAAGGCAATAACGAATTACTCAATATATCAACAGTCATAGAAATTGGACCGGATTGTTGTTAATCCTCCAGAAATTGCTGGGCTCGCTAGAAATATTCAAATATATTAAACCGTACGATGAAAAATTAATATAAGTAAATTTAAAATGGAAAAATTATAATATTTAAAGTAAAGAGTGAATGATAAAAATAACGAAAATATGGTCTCAGATGAAGAAAAAATGAATTACTGTAAATCAAAAGATCAACGAAGAAAATGAATAAAATAAAGGTCGACCTTAAAATTGGAAAAAATTAAATTCCAAAGATTATTTAAAATGAATAAAATTAAAAATCATCGATTAAAATGAGTAAAATTAAGATGCATTAGATTACCATTTCACATTGAATCTCTCCAGTGTATTTATTTTCTAACACACACTCCATTCATAGAATAATTTACTGCCACAGAGAACTAATAACTGATGACAAATCACTGTGATTAAATTACACTGCAAAAAGAACAAGAGATTTACAGATGAAAATACGATACTAAATAACATGCATGGGTAGATGCAGTCACAGTGAGTAAAACTAGTTATTTCTCTTCGAATTAAATGAGTAAGAGAACATATAGATGGTGGAGAATATATAAGTAGCTACGGTAAGTTCTTTATTATCGGTCAGTACTACATTTTCGGACACGTAAGAAAGAACGATATAATACTAATTATTAATTATATATTTTTAATTTTTATTATATCGTTCTTTCTTACGTGTCCGAAAATGTAGTACTGACCGATAATTAAGAACTTACCCTAGTAGTAAATTTAAAAAAGTGAGATTATATATACTATATAGTTCTAATTCAAAGACGATAATTAAATATCTTATAATTCACTATATCATTTATTTTCACTTTAATATATTAGCAGTTTTCATACTACAACATTGGATTTATAAAATCTTCTGGTGATACCACCTTAACTTAGGCAATTATCTGTATTTTTTATCTGTAGATAGAAATAAAATGTATTGAAGTTGTTTTTAGAAAATATTATTAGAAACATGTATTTAAAATTTAACCTTAAGGGTAAATTTCGAGTAATCGTACAGTTTCACCTTATCGACCTTTAGAAGAAGAAAATTAAATTTATACTCGATCAATTTATTAATATGGTGAATTTTACAGTTTTTTCTTCAATGGTTGAAAATGAAAAGCTTCTGACTTACCCTACTTATGTTCAGCGTTTTCTAATATTATATTCAATATTTCAGATTCTAATATAGAAAGAAGATTGTCTAAATCAAAGTTCAATAAATATTCTCCATTCCTTTCACAGTTAATCAACAGCGTCGCATAAATGCTGAGGCAAAGAATAAATAAAGTGGCGAGACATTTATTTCCCATAAGCAAATAATTAGTAACATAAATTATATCACGCCTGCCAAAAACTAATATTAACTAGGTAATAACTAGTGAAGAAATCACAAGTAACAAATAGTATATATTAGTTAGTTACTGGTAATTAACTCACTATAGTTACTAATAAAATTAGGTTGCAGCTAGTGATTAAATCACTAGTTACTAATAGAAATTAGGTTGTAGCTAGTAATTAAATCACTAGCTACTAATAAGAACTAGGTAAACCAAAGGTACCACACTAGTATCAAAATACACAAATGCTGTACTTTTTAAAAGAAACCATTTAAAAGCTGCAGACATCATATTGAACTTATGAATCGTTTATTCCTACTTAGTTCGTTAAAACAATGTTATGTCCATTATTAAGATATAAAAGACTATCCTCCACTGACATGTGTACCATATATGGTACACACTGATAATGATCGATCAATAGTATTTTTTACATAAGAGTTTTAATTTATTTACTTTAGAGTTGTTTAGTTATCATTTCAAATAAAAAATAAATTTATTTAATTTAAGTATAATTCAAATTAGTTCAGATCTAGACTCGCCAATAAAGGTTAGATTAATTTGAAGTATCCACAGTTAAGTAGACTATAAAAGATATTGATGATTTGCATATAAATAATATAGACGGTGAAATAACTGCTTATTTATATAGCGTTAATGAGAAACAGAGAAGGAAAAGTAAAGCTGTAAACTACCTTTTTATGAGTCTACGTACGAGAAACTCTAGATATAAAATACCAATAAAAGCTATAATGGGGCATGGAGCAATCTTCAACTCCCATTCGAAAATTGGTGTGGGGAAATTTGTGTGATGAAGTGGGAATTATGATTTCTTCATTTTAATGAAAAGTCAGTGATACATAAGGTAGAAATACATATGTTTAGTTTTAAGTGCCTATAAATAATTTAAAAAAGGATGAATTTATTTAATTTAAAAGATATATTTAGCAATTTAGTATAGTTATTGGAATTTAAATGAAATATTAAATTTCAGCTGATAATTATAACAAAATTGGTAATAAATTCTACACGATAATATTCTATTCATTTAATACACCACATTAAACTAGTACAATTAATAGTATAATCTGTACAATACTAATTTAATCTATTCTATACGATAATGATAACATAATTTATTTTACACGATGATAATACAATCCTTCGTCTACGTTATACTGTTTTTAATAAAGCTATTATCCTATTATTATTTCATTATTACTGTACAATCTTTCTCTCTGTGTGTTCACCAAATCAGTTTCTCTTCCTAATCTGTACCAATGGCAGTTAATGTAGAGGAAATAACTGATATTCAGCTCCTAGAGTTCCTTGTTATTCAGTTTTTGAGAGAATAGGAGCGTGTAATCCTACAGGGACTAAAGGATTCGACACTCCTGAGAGAAGAGTGCGGAAGGAGTTACTATCCTAGGGATAACACCTTAAATCCTTAACGCAGGAGGGGACGTGGTAAAATGAATAAGGATTGAATGCTCACACTGTTTAATCTATCACCATTTTGTAATCTGTGGTACGCGATTGCAAAAATAGGATGAACAGTGAGGGAATAATTGAAGGGAATTTTTCATTTGGAAGAATAGTTCGTTTTTTTCAGACATTAACAATAAGATTTAAATTTTAAAAAAACTGGAGATAAAAAATCTACCTATATTTTATGCTATGTGATGCAATTTAGAATTATGGTGGAAAAATAGGCTCTCAAATATATTTTAATCAAATTAATAACTTTTTTCAACCCAATCTTAGATGCAATATAAAATAAATTAAATAATCATATCAGTAATATTTCATCACCATAAAGGGCATTTATCAGCCTCTATAACATACATTTCAAAGCTTAGATCAAATTATACAAACCTTCGTATTTTTACTAGTTTTAAAGTATACTTGGTGATACAAGATAAAATTAAGCAACGTTAAAGATCCTACGCCCATAAATCTAACACTATTATTCAATAATAAAACATTTTAGTCTCATCCTCTTTATAAATCTTTTAGAAGTGGATTTTTTTTTTTATTTCTGCAGGTATCGTGTTCCGACACTTAGGAACACTAGGACCGTTTGAGTAGAAGGGAAACTAGCAGTGTTTGTTTCTACGTTTAGTCAAATTAAAATATTAAATGAATAAAAGAGAAGAACATCAACCTATTTCTTTTGTATTGAGCAAGTTGTCACAATAACATTATGCTGAAATAAACGTGACCGGTTTTCATATTAAGATTAAGTGACTAATGGGTACACAAACCCGATAAAAAGTTTTTAAAAAAGCATGTTAACTATCAGGCAAGATTAATATTCTCGTAGATCTGTTCCGGTAGATGTACATCTTCAGGGTCAAGTAGAAGAGAATGCGTAGATGTAGGGCACCCACACGAAGGGGCGGAGCTTGGCAAAGCAGAACACTAGGTACTACTATCTATGACGGATCACACAACAAAATCAGATGATTTCGTAAAAATAGATCGAAGTGATGTATTTGTGGTGATTCCGTATGTTATAGGTGTGATTCGAGAATTTAATTTGTGTAAATAGTTTTACCGATAAGGTGACACAATCTATGTCATGTTTGCTGTACAGTAGTGATACAACATTTCTATGCACAGCAAACTACAACGTTTACCGACATAATCATGGTTTATTGTATCTTTATACAAGGACATTGTGTTCTGGTTTTATACGCAAGTTTATAACCTAACTTGTTTCTTTTACTGAACTTATTAACTTATTATAAATAGTTCTAACAATCATTCCGTCTATATAATTTTCGTTCATTAAGGTTATTGATATCTAAAAGCAAATGACACTCACGGGGAGCAGCTGGAACATTCTTCTTGATGTTAAATTTGGGTAAATCCTTTTCACTGGCAATTCTTGTCATTTTCCTCGACTCTTTGAAATCACTGGCCACACTGCCCGTGCTCGAGCTCCTCAGAAGACTGAATTTGTTCGGCTCAATGGAGTCAACAGCCACGGGAGGTTTGCCAGGTGTCGGTAAGGTGGGACGCGTGTCAGCAGAAGAAATGCTCTTCACCTGCTGGTTTGTGTATCCTCCTCCAAATCCTCTAGATGATGAGATGGAAGAGCTACCAGTTCTGGTTTCCTTTCTGCTTTGTCTAGTGCTGGTGGTGACTTTCGTAGATTCAGTGAAATTACTGCTACTCTGTCTCGTGGATGAAGTTGAGAATGGATTCTGTTCAACAATTTCAGGGGTGTTCACACGAGACCGAACCTCACAAGTTACTTTTGCTGAATATTGAATTGGTGGTTGTTGGGTAACTGGTTCAGAAGCTACTGGTATCTTTTCAGGTATGGTTACTTTTTCAGGTTCGGAGAACTTTACGGGTTGTGATATTTCAAGATTTTTGTTCGATGTAAAAGTAGCATTAGAATCCTCTTTTTCACGTTCATCAAGAGCTTCTTCGAAAAACGCAAGATCTGCTACCATACTGTCGGTCGAACTTTGTTTAACATTTCTCTCAGCTTTACGCCAAGGAGTTGGGCTTGCCTGAATATCAACTGCTGGAGAGGCTTGAATTGGAGATTCAACAGCAACGGGAGGGTTTGGCAAAGGTTTCCTCATTGTAGCAGGAGGTAGAACCGCAACTGGGGATTCCAATTCCTCTGTAAATTCCTCGAACTTTTCAACGTAGGATTCGGGTTTCTGCTGAGGCTTTACTTGAATTGGTTCTTGGAATTTAGATGCAGTTTCCAATACACTTCTGAATTCTCCCTCAACTCGTCTTGAAGACAAATCTTCCTGAGAAGACATTTCAGCCTTATCAAATACAGATGCAATATTTCTCACTCCTTTAAAATCAGTACTTCCGCTGATAAGTTCAACCGAGTCTTTAGCCTGGCCGAATGCCAGAGCATTGATGGATGGTGCAACATTTTCAACAGGTGCAACAGTAAACTGTTCTGCTAAATTCTTAACAGAACTGGACTTGTACCTTGTGGACATCAAAGCTTCAGGAACAGGAGAATTAGCCACATCTTCAGTCGAAAGCTGTTTCTCTAATTTTCTGACACGGTCTCGGACTTTCATAGACTTTTCAACGATTATTTCTGAATCGCCACCTCCACGTTGTGTGTAGTCTATTGGTTTGTTTGGAACTACGCGAGCTGGAATTGCAGTTACGATACCTACGTCATTCGGATTTGAAGCATTAGACGACATGGACATTGACGAATGGGATGAACTATGCTGCTTCACCCCGTTTGTCATTGTCATTTGTGACGAGCTACTGTAATTACTCTTCTGAACAACCTGTTTACCACCATCCTTAGCCATTTCGTTCACTAAGGTTTGGAAATCTGCTTCAACATCCTTCAAATCCCCTTCGGGGCTCTTGATATTGAATGATTGTTGTTCTCTTTTGTAACTTTTAGTCATACTTGTATGTGAAGTCTCATGCTGTTGACTCATCACAGAAGACGCCATCTTACAGTCCACTTAAAACAAACAAATGGAATTTTCAACAAATACACCTATAAAAAAACACAACGTACGCTTTAATAAATATACGAAATAAACACACAACAAATTTATACCTACATGAATAATTATATACCTACATTAACGAGGGCAATGAACCAATGATTCAATATAACTGATAACTTTCTTTTTCAAGTGCTAAAATTAAATCGGCACTAACTGAGGTTCACTGATGTCAACACTTTCACCTTAAGCCCAAATACTGCACTTGAAAAAGGGGAACACAGACACAGGATAAAGATTAGAAAAGAGGTAACAGGAGAGAAGAGTGGGCGACAAGCTACCACTCTTCTTCTAAATCACACACTCTCGATACTAAAGAGTGAACCTCTGAGATTCTTTCTGGCAGCTCTCACCCGGTATGATGTTATATATTTAGACGAGTACAGCCCAACTATATTACTCACTAGCCCCTTTTTTATTTCAGAGTAAACGTCCACCTGTGTTATGCTGGGCACCTGCTCTACATTCTTTTACTTTATTATACACTAATGATATACTTTTAATTACGATTTATAATTTAGTTATAACTAATGAGGATTTTATTGTTATATATAACTTAATTACTGAAATTGTACTTTGAATATATACAATTTTTGTATTTAACCTAATAATTGAAAGCTCATTCCATATGTTATTGTCAATTAAAAAAATTAGTGAATGTAAATTATTAGGTTCAACGTATTTGCCGAATGTAACGTCCAATTAGACATCATTAAAAAATATCTAGAGTTGTGTCATATTCCTTGTATGCGAACAATATCAGTTAGAATAACAAAACAATAAACGCTTCTGATGATTATACTTTGAACATGATCTAAAAAATGAACACCAAGTTTTTCATCCGATTAAATTGTCACATCAACTATAGCTAATTGAGATTCGAGAAATTATTAAAATATGAAAAAAAAATTGAACACTGTGAACAATAACCTTTTTTTCATGTTTAATTTTTGTAAATTACTAATATGTTTATCATAATTCCAAATATTTTCCAGATAAAATTTTTAGTATAGTTATTCTGTATAAGGCTATAGATTATATCTATGGATAATATAATAATAACGAACTCGGCCGAAACTGAACTTAATTAAATCCGCTTCTGAATAAACGAGTTTGTCAATAAAGAATTTAAATGAACTATCATCAATCAATTCCGTTTTAGAACATGTCGAAGTCATGTCTAATATATTAGATTGACTGATTCATCGCATTTGATGAATGTGATAAAAAAGTAGGGTTCAATGAGAGCAGAAGGTGCAGTTGAGACGTAAAAATGAGAGGGAAAAATGAGAGGTAATTAGCTTGTCGCCCTGAAGCTAAATGATTTACGCTAACAAAAACTTTAGTGATTTTTTACTTTAAAAAAATCATCTACCAAATTATAATTTTCAATAATTTTGAAAAAAAAGGTTAAATAATTTTAAGGCATCATTCTATTATATAAATAACATTCGAAAAAAGGCTCTAGTATAACTAATAGAAAAACTTTTCAGAAGTTACAGCAAAAGCGAATAAACTTATTGTTTCAAAGTAAAACAAAAAAACTTTTTTCGCTCGAGAAAAGTTAACAATGGGGTGTTTGTTTTAACCACACGGACATGAAGTTAATTAGTGGTAGGTTAAATTTAGCCCCAGTTAGTAATACTTGCGCCATCTGCCAACCGGCCACATAATTAGCAATGAAAATAATTAGCATTGATATGTCGCCATAGAGTTAGATAAATACGAGATGGAGAAGACACTTCGACAAATATAAAGCAAGAAAAATAGAAGCATCATTTAGATTGACAGTGACTTAGCATTGTCACAATACTTAAAGTATTGTGGAGGACTTTTTTTATTATTTGCGCAAAGAAGAGGAGTAGGTTATGAAATCTTCGAAGTGTGTGTTTACCAGTGCAATTACTATAAGAAGGGTGAAAATATTTTATTATGTTAAACAATTTAAGAGTGATTTAAAATGACAAAACTTAGTTGTGGCAAAATATTTCGAGTCTTTCATACGATTGTAGGTAGAATAAAGATTAAAGAAATATTAAAATGGACTTAATTTGTTGGAGGTATTATACAATAGTTTAAATTTATGAATAACTTCTATTTAAAAAGCAATAACGTTGTTATCAAAGAGGGAAAGTACAAGGGACTTCATAGTAGTGTTCAGATAGGATAGTGGCTTCATAAACAAAATCATCCACCACCATCCTAGACAAAGCTCACGGATGCAGAAAAGCTACTAACCAAGGAATGTGAATTAAATGGAGCTTATGAAAGAAAGAGGAAAATGAAGAGCTGAATATAAATGAAGCCTACGATCATATGATCAAAAAAAATAGGAGCTAACTTTTTTACAAACTGCACCAAAACTTCTCTAAACCTTCATCAAAAAATATTATTAATTGAAAAAAAGACAAATGACAACAGTTTGGAGCCTAAGAAATATAATATTTCCTATAAATATCCTCAAATATTTCAAATCGCTTCTGCATCTCTCAATCAAACCGTATCCAACATGTCTCACAATTTAATATAGCCTGCAAACTCTTGTACCGAATAATTAATTAATAATAACGCTGGATACTGTGTTTTAACCCTATTATTTGCGGCGATTGGTCGACATCTCTCCTCTAATTGTTTAGAAAAAAGAAGTAAGATTATTGGTAATGCATTGTTTGTAGATTTGTAAAAATAAGAAATATTATTAAAGAATATAACCAATCCCCAATTCAATATAGCTATTAAACTTAAGAGGGTATGAAGTTTTTAAAGTGTCGTCAATAGAGTTGATGGTGTAAATGGATTTGGAAATAAACAATTAATTAATAATCTTTTGACATGGTAAGTCGTGTATAAAATTTGGAAATTATATGACAATAGTCTATACAATATACATGTTACTGAATTTATAAAAACTTAATTTGAATTTAATTTGAAATATTAGTTTTTCCGTCTTGGAAAATTCGGTCTCAGTTTATAATGGTGTTATTAAAGAACAATAATAGAAAAAGAGCAAATTATGAGTACTAAAATGTGAAGTTTATTCATTAAAAGCAGATAACATCATTACCCATTGTAAAATGATACGTAACATTAGTAATTTTGACATGTTTTGACATTTATTTAACATGAGATATGAGCGGAAAATTCGGTATCAGAATATTCGGTCTCAGGTACATATAAATAAAACTTATGAATTAGATGTATCAGAGGCGTGCCGCCCCCGAACCCCTGCCAGGTCATTAAACAATCATGTAGTGTGCAGTACAACAAACTAGCGGATACAGCAAACTGCATTACGGTAATTTATGCTGAGGTCATTTACAATTCCGATACCGAAATTTCCGGCCACCACATTTTATGTAACAATTATGCATTTATTAATTAGTGATTGAGATTATATTAAATATTTTGATATATTCTATGTATCACGTAAACAAAGGTCATATTTAAAAAAAATGAATATTTTTTATACATTCAACATGAAAATACAAATAAAAGTAGAGCTATAAAACAGAATGCAGATCACTGGTTAAAAAATATATATACCAATTTCTATTACTATTAACAAATAGCACACTTCATTTCACTCTACTTCAAGACTCATCAGTCTGCATGTGCAATTTTACTACACATAGTTTATTCATTGGTGCGTAGACAAACAATCAATAATGATTTTAGCACAAATAACTAATCACTTCAACGCATATAAAATACAAAATTTTAATTTTTTTTTAACTGAGTAACTAATTCCAATTCTCACATAATATAAATAAAAACACCTTTTAAATACCGCAACAGAACCATTTCCATTATAATCCCCCTCTCCCACTGTAAAGATAGCCAAAGAAACGGATTTGAAGCAAGTTATTTATACCCCAGGAATCTATCCATTGGATTAACAAGCCCCCGTAACCTTCACTGGTAATAGAGAAAATATCAGCCAATGGGGGGTAATCCCTATATAACAAGGAAGGTCAGGGAGAAAGAAAATAATAAGAAAATATTGATAAGAAAGAAATATGAAAATAGATAATAATTATGAAGTAAATTGGATGATTGTTAATGAGATAAAGTTATATGAAGTAAATTGGATGATTATTAATTAGATAAAAATAATAAAAAGTTACATATGAAGTTTTTATCAGAAAATTACATCCCATAACATTATTTGGAAGATTCAGATTCTTTAAGAATACGATACATATCTTAATTTGTTTACTTACATATTAAATATGGTTATAGCATGCAAGAACTGTTTGAAACGATTGTACTCTCATATCAGGATTCAAATGAGGATTCGGACACTTCAAGAAAATTGGCTCCTTGAATGTCACAAAACTTGGCCACTAGCCAGCATATTTGTAATGATAGTTTAGAAAATTAATTTCAACATTTAGAGACAAAGAGTGTGTGCAGAGAGACAATGGAGAGATAAAAATGGTGTGCAGAGAGACAAATGGAGATAAAGATGGTGTGAATAGAGACAATGGAGATAAAGATGGTGTGCAGAGAGACAATGGAGATAAAGATGGTGTGAATAGAGACAATGGAGATAAAGATGGTGTGCAGAGAGACAATGGAGATAAAGATGGTGTGCAGAGAGACAATGGAGATAAAGATGGTGTGAATAGAGACAATGCAGATAAAGATGGTGTGAATAGAGACAATGCAGATAAAGATGGTGTGGATAGAGACAATGGAGATAAAGATGGGGTAAAGTGAGACAAAATAGATAAAGATGGGGTAAAGAGAGACAATGCAGATAAAGATGGTGTGAATAGAGACAATGCAGATAAAGATGGTGTGCAGAGATATAATTCAGAGGCATTTTTTTCCAATCTAAACATTCATCCTTATCAATATGTATATTTGATAAATCAAATAAATTAACAAGTAAAGTTATAAATAAAACAGTATAGCTCCGAAAGACAGTGTAGTGTAATAGATCTATTTTCAAAAGAGTTCTCTATACACGAGACTCTCGCTATAAAACAGTTATGTGATAAATCTTCTGTACTGAAAAGATTACATACTTCAGACTTTTCATTTTCTGTAGCTTGAGTGACAGTGTGAGAGAAGAGCTAGGAGACAAGATGAATGAGAGCAGTTACTGTAACTGACAGTGAGTGCAGTTACTGTAACTGACAGTGAGAGCAGTTACTGTAACTGACAGTGAGTGCAGTTACTGTAACTGACAGTGAGAGCAGTTATTATAAGTAACAGTGAGTGCAGTTACTGTAACTGACAGTGAGAGCAGTTACTGTAACTGACAGTGAGAGCAGTTACTGTAACTGACAGTGAGAGCAGTTATTATAAATGACAGTGAGTGCAGTTACTGTAACTGACAGTGAGAGCAGTTACTGTAACTGACAGTGAGAGCAGTTACTGTAACTGACAGTGAGAGCAGTTACTGTAACTGACAGTGAGTGCAGTTACTGTAACTGACAGTGAGTGCAGTTACTGTAACTGACAGTGAGTGCAGTTACTGTAACTGACAGTGAGAGCAGTTACTGTAACTGACAGTGAGAGCAGTTACTGTAACTGACAGTGAGAGCAGTTACTGTAACTGACAGTGAGTGCAGTTACTGTAACTGACAGTGAGTGCAGTTACTGTAACTGACAGTGAGAGCAGTTACTGTAACTGACAGTGAGTGCAGTTACTGTAACTGACAGTGAGTGCAGTTACTGTAACTGACAGTGAGAGCAGTTACTGTAACTGACAGTGAGAGCAGTTACTGTAACTGACAGTGAGTGCAGTTACTGTAACTGACAGTGAGTGCAGTTACTGTAACTGACAGTGAGTGCAGTTACTGTAACTGACAGTGAGAGCAGTTACTGTAACTGACAGTGAGAGCAGTTACTGTAACTGACAGTGAGTGCAGTTACTGTAACTGACAGTGAGAGCAGTTACTGTAACTGACAGTGAGAGCAGTTACTGTAACTGACAGTGAGAGCAGTTACTGTAACTGACAGTGAGTGCAGTTACTGTAACTGACAGTGAGTGCAGTTACTGTAACTGACAGTGAGTGCAGTTACTGTAACTGACAGTGAGAGCAGTTACTGTAACTGACAGTGAGAGCAGTTACTGTAACTGACAGTGAGAGCAGTTACTGTAACTGACAGTGAGAGCAGTTACTGTAACTGACAGTGAGTGCAGTTACTGTAACTGACAGTGAGAGCAGTTACTGTAACTGACAGTGAGTGCAGTTACTGTAACTGACAGTGAGAGCAGTTACTGTAACTGACAGTGAGAGCAGTTACTGTAACTGACAGTGAGAGCAGTTACTGTAACTGACAGTGAGAGCAGTTACAGTAACTGACAGTGAGAGCAGTTATTATAAATGACAGTGAGTGCAGTTACTGTAACTGACAGTGAGTGCAGTTATTATAACTGACAGTGAGTGCAGTTATTATAACTGACAGTGAATGCAGTTAATATAACTGACAATGTCAACAGTAATTTTTTCTGTCTAATATTATCATTTAATTACTATGCAAATAAATAACAGTACAATTTTCTCTTCATTTTCTATCTCCGTTAAAGAATTACTTCACTAATCGAATTTTCTCACGAGAAGTAATCGAATTAAATTTATATGAAGGCATTATATTACCGGAGAAGATATCAATTATTCGAAAAAAAATCATGAATATCAAAGTGGTTTCGAAAATTCTCAAAAGTTAATTCTTTTACAAAACTAGAATAGGAATATTCAAGTCTGAGGTTCATCTCTAAAATACTTACCGTATAAAAATAATGTAAAAAATAATGCACAGAAATAAGAAATGGAGATTAGTGACTAAATATAGGTTGGTATAACAACATCAAATATAGCAACAACGAGTAGTTTGTTAGTCAATTTCCTGAAGAAGAAAATAGACACTATACTTAGAATAGTATTCAAATATACACAAACAATTTAATTATTTATAAAGATATCCATTAAATATAGATATTATTTCGACGAGCACAAGAACACGCCTAAAGTTATTTCGACGAGCACAAAATCACGCTTCAAGTTATTTCGACGAGCACAAAAACACGCTTCAAGTTATTTCGACAAACAGACATAAACGTTAAAGGTTAGTTGACATACGAAGATGTTACCTTTATAAGCCGGACTAAAGCCCACGGGAGCGGTATTCAAATTCGCTCTGTCGATGAAGGATTCTGCGAATTGGTTCCTCAAAGGAGGCGTAGGACCTCTTCTGTCATCACGACTGTTCTGAACACCCTCATAGCTAACCGGTTCGACAATTTTAAGTGGCGTTTGTTGATCATGAGAAATATACTGGTTTGGTCGATGAAACTCCGGCCTTTTTGGAGCGAATTTAGGAGATGGTGGAAGTCTGGAGGGTGAAGCCGTGACACTACGGGATTCAACATGAGGGTCGAAAGCAGGCGGATCTGGTCGTTTGGGAGGAAGAGGGCTTCTGAACTCTCCATCTTCCTTGGCTAATTCAGAGAGGATGTTTTCGTTACTGGGAGCCTTAACGTATCCTCCAGACGAGGTGCGCATCCACTTACTCCCGCCACTTTGATGTTGGTTTCCCACAGTGGAGGAAGTGAATTTCTCAATGCTATATTTGATGGTGCTTTCTATGTCCAGTGATGGAGAATCTTTGGGCTTCTCTTTGAATTGGAAGCCAGGAGGGGGTGTGACAGATGGTTTCAAATCTGTTTTAGTTGAAGTCAAAGAACCAACGCCGAGAATCTGCTCGATTTCCCCCAAAAGGGACGACTCGTCATATCCCATCTGCTGTAGAGCTGGTGTGGGACAACGCCAAAGAATTTAATGAAAATAATAAAATAGATAGTATTTCAAAGTTGTAAAACAATAAAACTAGTAGGGTAAGTTACGAATTATCGGTCAGTTTCACATCTTCGGTCATATAATTTTAGTTAGTTATGCATGAGAGTTTCCTAGCGATCACTCATCGGTTTTCTCGCCATATCGGTCATATAAGAAAACATGATATAATAATTACTTAATTTTTTTACCAATAAATATAGAAAAAATGAAAAATAATTTTTCTTTCGTTTTTTTTCTTTAATGACCTAAGATGTGAAACTGACCGATATTTCATAACTGACCCTACTTATAACATCAAAGTATTGTTCCTAAGAAACAATAATAATAATATAAATTTATCATATCAAATATTTACATTTGAATAAATATACAAATATTTCTATTCATTACTGTACATTATGATTATGTACTGTGATAAATAAATAAATGACTGTATCCAATAATAATCTTACTATCTACACTTAGTTTGAAATAAAAATAGCATGCCTTCACACAGCTCTTACAAATACAAAGGAGTTAATATAAAAACAAAGGGGAAATGCGAGGAGAGTTAAACAACGCTATATTACAAAAATATGATATTACATACCCGCTAATCATTCGCTTTATACATTAATGGATGATAACAAAAACACAAAATGTAATGTGATAACAAGAAGTTAAGTTCATGTATTGGATGAGTTTGGTTCTTGCCAAGGATTTTTAGTTAGAATAATCTGAAGAAAATAATAATTAAAATGATACGTCAGCAAAATTTGTGAAGAGAAATGAGTGAAGATTTATAGTTTCTGAAATAATTTCTTTTAACAAAATCTGTAGTTTAAGATAAATACCGATTGAGATTTCATTTTCAATTGATCTTCAATTCTACATAGAATCGCAGTTACCAATAATCCAAGTAATATTTTTTCATCATATAAATGCAGTGCATTAAGTAGGGTATATACTATATTGCCGGATGCGAATAGATTAAACGATTAAAATACATTCATTAATCAAAATCACTCAGATTAATGATGAAAAAATAAATTCATTCTACACATACAATTTTAATAATAAATAAAATAGTTCTCCTAGATTTACATATTATTGAAAATGACCATAATTTATTATCTTTTAAATGCGTTGTATTCAGTCAACTTACTTCATTACAACGCACTCTGACTATTATGACGTCACATTAGTAAAAGAAAACAACTGCGAGAGAAAATAATACAGTGATTCTCATAGAAAACTTTTCTTAGAATATAAACGTGACGTAATGTTATAAAACGGGAACTCAGCCAGAAAAACAATGTCAAGTGGCTATAGCTCTATCTGTTTAGAAAATACTTCACTATACATATCGTTGTTATTAATATACAAGTGTATTTGTACAATATGATTCAGTTTCAAAGATATATCTGAAACATATTTAAAGTAATATCAAATGTAAGACAGTTAGTCGAAACACAATCCATGCAATAGTTAGATTAAAACTATCAGTTTCTTCTAATAAAAAATATCGATTGAAAGTTTTGGTTAATCTTTCCCCAAATCAAATTTACATTGATTTCGTCACTCACCCTCTTCCCCTATGAAATCCCCTAGATCTCCAGCCACCCTTTCTGCAAGAGTTCCACCCCCCTCTAGCTTCATATCAGATAAACTTTTATCACCAGACTCTATTTTGGGAGTCCCAGCATCCTGACTTTCAAGTTCCTCTTCAGAATCAGTGTCGCCATAGTGCAAATCCCTCTCCTCCTTACGAGACTTCACCTTCTGGAGGAATTCCTCAACCACCTTCTCTCGTTGAGATGGGGGCGTCCCAGCACGATCAACTTCTTTCTTCGCTTTGCTGACCTTCACAACCTTGAGTGTACGTCGTTTCTTTCGTTCCTGCAAGGCGCACCAGTATTCAGCCAAGAGTTTTCTCCTCTTTACTTCAGCAGCGGTTAGAGGAATCTCATCTAATTTTTTAGGTTCTCCTCGAGGAACAGGATGTGAAAAGTATTTGTTCAAACGTTCTTCCGCAGCTATCATTTCGCTGGTGATATGATTTTTGACCTCTTCGTTTTTATCATGTTTGGCTTTGGGCGGCCCTTTGAAATATTGTTTGTATCGCTTCTGAGCTTCAATTTGATCTTCATCAGGTGACGGTGATCGGTCATCTTCTGGAACAGTGGACTCTTTGGGCTTAGGCCCGCCTTCAAAATATTTCATATACCTTCGGGCAGCTTCTTCCTGTTTTTCTTTTTCAAGGGAGAAATCAGTGTAAGGCTGAGATGTAGCACGAGGTGGTCCAGAGTTGAAATAAGATTTGTATCGCCTTTCAGCAGCCTGCTGACTTTCATCCATTACAAGGAATCTGTCATTATCAGGTGTAGAAGTTCGCTGAGCTCGTGGTGGACCAGGTTTGAAGTAAGTCTTATAACGTTCTTCTGCTTCAATCTGTTCTATGTCGATTCTTGAGGGAATTATATCACTATCTGAATTCCTCCTTATTCGGGGAGGACCTTTTTTGAAATATCCTTGGTACCTCTTCTTGGCGGCAATCTGTTCGTCATCTGGTTCATTAGGAGTAAAATCTACATAGTGTTTGGCACGAGGAGGTCCTAAAAAGTAATTCGAGTATCTTTTAGCTGCATTGATCTGCTCAAGAGTTACTTCAGGCAACATGTAATCCTCATAGGGTTTATGCACAGCTCTGGGACCTCCTTTGAAATATTGCTTATAACGTGCTTCGGCCCTAATCTGTTCAGGATCCTTTTCGTCTATGGGTGTGGGTGGTCGAGGGGGCGGTGAATCATGACCATTTGACACATCACAACTTTTCGAAAAATTGGAATTTTCAGTTGGACTCATGCTGTCCATATTATCAAGCTGATCGAGCAACAAAGAAGTACGTTTTAATTTTTCAGAGAAAACTGAATTTGCTGTATCTTCATCATTCGATACAACAAACTTTGATTTATCAACACTATGACTTATTTGAGCAAGAATTGAGCTATTTGTAACACACGATTGAGCACTTTTTATCACAGCCGGCTGTTCACTCGTTGACCTACATAGCACTGGGGTACAATATGAACTGGAGACTGGATGTTTTATAGAGCAGGTGTTAGTGAACTGACTAGAGGTAGAATAGTTGTTGTGTGATGATGTTATAGAAAAGCACTGGCCTCTCACCTCTCTCTCTATACTTGCCGATACCTTGGGCATCACGCCAGGTGCAACATAGCAGCCACCTTCGATATCAACGTTTGTTGCTCTACTTACGACATTCACAGTCAATGATGAATATGCATCACCTTTGACGTCATCAATTAGCTTCTTATCACCTGCAGCACGCGCATCTTTCTTATCGGGTAAGTTATTGTTGGTGTTAATATTGATTTGTTTGGGGCAATCATTAATTGAATTCTGTTTACAGGGTGAGAGAAAAGGATCAACCATGTTAGGTTTTGGTAAAGGAGAAGAATCAACAATAACAATTTTAGGTATTTCAGGGGGTAGAGATGAGAACCGTTGACCCCTTCCATTTACAACTTTTAATAAATCTATAGTGAGTTGATCATCAACTTCAATGAACTGAGATTGACATTTTCTGTCAGTATTTCTTTTCTTTCGGGAACCATTCCTTCTAATTGAATTGATTTCATTATGTCTAGTATTTTGTCTACTTCTTGTTGGAAGAGTTGGAGCCGAACGATTTGTTGCGATAGAATCACAAGAGCCAAATTCAGGAATGATACGGCTGCATAACTGGAATAAATCTCCATAATCATCGAAGTTTTGAGAGTTGTTATCTTTCGTAGGAAGCCGAGTCACATCTCTTCCATCCGAATCAGTGATGTTCAATTTCGAACATTCTGTTGGTTTTACAGCATGCTTTAGTGAACTTAGTTACCATACCTTATCGTAATCAAGAACTACAAACCATTATGCAACTTTAAAAATAAAAATATTTCAATCGAATTGTATTAATCATTCAAGATTGTTAGTCATTTTATTTTACGGTGTTAGACGAGTTACCAACAGAAGTGACTTACCCGCATCTGACACGGCATTGGTAGACGAAGAACAGAGAGCTGCTTTCGATGCCAATTGGTTGACCCTAACTCCAGAGTCCCATCTTGGTTTCACAGAAGGAGAGGCACTTTTCAAAACAGGATAGTCGGCATCAGAGAACAAATTCTTCAATTCAGTTACTACTTTCAGAGGCATTCTGTTCTGCTGAAAATTTCTTGGCGGTATGGGAGCAGGGTTCAATTGTGATGAATAATGAGAATAATTTCCTTCACTATTCAAACTCTCTACAGATTTCTGCTTTGTCTTCTCATGGTAAACTTTATCAAAGTTACTCAATTTCAAAGAAAAATCTTGTTCACTCAATGGTTGTATGTTATTTCTGATAGATTTGGCGTCGTACGGAGAATTATAGTTCAGAGTTGGTTCATCGTTCCCATAATTATCAGATTTATGAGAATTTGAAAATTTATTAACCTGCACTTTAGAAATAATTTTTGGAGTGCTAGTATCACGTTCAAATCTAGAAAACTGGGAATTTTGAGGCAGCGAAGATGCTTCTTGGACATTTTTCTCCAGAGACTTAAGGGAAGCTCTAAATGTGGAATTTTCATTTCGTTTATCAAACGAAGAATCCACTATTTTGTGGTTAATGGAACCTAATTCTTTAACAATCGAATCCAGAATGCCTATACCGTCCGAATTGTATGTGGGATGACTCTTATTTGACGCATCAAAATTGTGAGGAGTTGTGACTATTGGAGTTTTGGAATCTTTATTAAAATTGTCCCATTTATCTAAATCACTCGTAATAGAAACTTTATCACTTTTGAGATTATCATTCACATGAATATTTTCAATTTTATCTTCAACATTTGATTCAGATGTTTTATTGGTCTCGAACAGCACGTCCATTCTATCTAAAAGACTGACGACTTTTGGGGTGTACGCTTCTTTTCTAATACATTCCTCTTGAACAGACACTAGAGAACACCGTTCATCTTTGGTATTTTCCAGAAAAGGAGTTTCATTCTTTACAATATAAGATTCAATGATGCATGGTTCTTTCATTGCGTTCTGGTTTGAAAGAAGTTCAGCGTTGGTATTCTCTTGAGAATAATCTTCGTCGAATGGATTCAAATTCATTTTAGGTGATTTTTGAGTTCGACTTAAGTTAGAGTCTGCACGAACAGGTTCAGTTGGTTCAGGCTCCAATGGTTCAGTTTTATTTTTTTGCAACTTTGAATTATTGAAGGTGAATGGAGTAATAGAAATGAACTCAGTTTCAATAATAAGGTTACCATTATCTACATTGTTTTCTGAGGTAGAAGGGATTGGTGGAGGAGGAGCAACATATGCTGGAATAACTACACTAGATTTCGCGATGATGTTCATGAAATCTTTATCATCATTCTCATGTAAACGACAATTAAAAGATTTCTCCCTTTCAGTTTCATAATGCAAGTCATATTTAGAAGATTGTTCCTCTTCAACTTGTTCCATAATAGAAGTTTCTTCTTCAATTACATCTTTTTCAATAGTAAGGCCCTCATTTGTGAAATAACACTCGCTCTCCACTGAATTATCTGAGGCTGTGCTCGATCTGATGTTTTTATCAGCATTTTCAGAATTACACGAAACTGGAATTGGATTTTCGACTTGGATAAGAGGTAGAGATTTAGTATCTTCAATTGGATCATTATTGGCAGTTGATACATTACATGAATATCCATTCTTACTATTAGTAGTCCCATCGTCAAGCATCTCATTTTCAAAAGGATTTAAACTTTCTTTACTGTTTTCCTTATTCAAAAGTTTTATAGTAGTATCATCCATAAGGTCTGAAAACCTAACCTCTTTCTTATCAAATGAGGACTTGCATTTTACAATCGCTTTAGGTTTCAGGTTTGAGTGATCACGTGACAGTTCACTTTGCCTAACTTCATCTTCTGAAGCCAAGGAACTGTCTGATTTATTAAGATTTTTAGTACCTAGTCTCTTTCTGATAAATTTTGGAGATGATTTCCTGAGGAAGTCAGAAAAGCTGAAACTTTTCTTACTCTCATTGCTGCGAATGCTGTCGTTAGATCCTGAACGGGGCAATACATTAGTTGAAGAGGATTTAGATTTATTCTTATTTTCAGATACGCTTTCTTTCACTTGTATTGACTGTTTTTTATCCTTTGAAAGAATATCTCTGACGCGTTCTTTAAATTTTTCAAACTTTTTCGCGGCTGAAGAGCTTCTTGGTCGTCTAACTGGATTTAAAGCATTAGGAGTATCTAAATTATTTTCAATTTCTGTCTCATCTTTTTCACTGGGTATTGAAGATATTTTGTTATCTTCTTTCATATCATTCAGAAGTTTTTCAATTAATTTATCATCGACATCAGGTCCAATGTGTGATTTTTCAAGCGCATCCAGAAAATCATTCAAATCGTTCTCTTTATAGCTTTGTCTCAATTTTTCGAATTCCTTAGTGATTTCTTCTTCATTTAAAGAGTCGCGAGAAATGAACAAAGGCATATCTTTAGAGCGTAGGTACGTTCTCTTTTTAACATCAGTCACGGGTGAAGGCGGCAATGGGGGTTTGGTCTCAGACGCTGCATCTAAGATTTCAGAAGACGAGTTTTCGGTTTCGGATTTTGACTTCTTCAGAGATATTTTACGTGGTGGAGGACATGGTTTATTATCAGTATTTTTCTCAATCACTCCAATTATCTTAACGTTACTATTAGGAACTTCTCCAAAGTTATCTTTAAGAAGATTAACTTTGTTTTCTTGAGCGAGTGTGTCAAGTAGATCATCAAGCATAGCACAGTCATATGGCTTCGGCGATTCTAAATTAGACTTATCAGTTGAGCTTTGTTTTTCTAAAATATTCTTAGCAGCCTGTTCAACATTTACTAAATTATCCATTGCTTCCTTCATAGATATATCATTTCGAGTTGTAGAGACAGCATCTTGACTACTTTGGGGTTCAACCGATACTGTTCCCATTGTCTGTTTAACATCAGTAAACGGGTCTTTGATACCCTTTTGTTCACTAGCTTCTCCATCACGCCTGTTATCATTCAGTCCATTTTCAGTAGACAGACGCGAATTAACTGAAGACAGCTCGGACATGTCATGAGCAAGAGTATCGTCAGAACCTGGAGCAGTTGAGGATGACTCTATTGTGTTGGTAGACGTCTGAGAGGTTCGCCAGCTACTGGTTGAAGCTCGAGACGATCGGGGAGAGTTAGAGAATTGGTCAGATTCATTTTCGAAAATTAGTTCAGAATGAATTGATTCGGAGTCTCTGGAACAAAAACTTTCGGCTCGATTTTCAGATGCTTCCAATTTTTTCACTTTACCATCAGCTTTGACATCCATTGTAATTACCGTGGAGTTGTCTATGGTACCATTTTTTATTGTATCAATAAAAGGAATTGTCTCTTTTATAGGGAATATATCATCTCGTTGCTCATCATCTTGATTGGTTTTTGTCAAATTTATACCTTTTTCACCATGAAGAGTCTTGCTACGTTTGTCTACCAAGTACTTTTCAATTGTAATTGAACTTTCAGTAGTACAACAATATTTAGTACAACGGGCGTCTGACTCTTCAACGGGGGAACTTAGAAAAGGATTGAATATCAAGGTATCAGTGGAAGAATTAGAACTTTCTCCAGAAGAATTTAAAGAGTCGTATCCTTTTTTACAGTTATTTGTGTAATTGTTCACTAAGCAGCAAGGGGTGTTGCTTAGTATAGAGGCTTCTTGTATGTTTTTCTTTATAACAGGTAAAATCTTCAGTTCACCCAAACCGTCTTTTTCGGTTTCTAAGCTTGTACTTTCTAGAAAATTACGAATATTTAGTTTTTCGGTATAATTCGGTGTACAGCATTCACATATGTTCAACACTTTAAACACACATTCATTTGACTGACTGACGTTTTTCTCAATTGATCTATTTACAGTGGATTGAACTTCTCTATTGGAATTTTCTTGATATGAATTTATTTTGAAGAAACGAGGTAATGAAGAAGTGTATTGGATGGGTGAGAGTTTCGGACAATTGGTTTCATTTTCGTTACAAACGTCGGTAGTTACGTCTTCTGAATATATAGCTTGCAGAAAGCACTTCTCTGGACCTAAAATATGGAACATATCTTGCATTGTCACGTTAAAGATACAAATTTCATGTACATTTACATATGAACACACTACACACATAATAGAATAAATACAAATAATTACTAATTCACAATCAATAATAATAATAAATATTATGTAATAATAAATATATTCATAAATGTTTCTACAGAACCCTGTTTTAAGAAATGATGATGTAATGGAATAGAGTATAAAAAGTTGATATTGAAAAGATTCGTACAGCAATTTGTATAATTTGCATAGGTTGAGATGAAGGTGATGAGTGTACAAATAACAATTATACAGGGAGAGACGTATATTATCGTTGTTATTATTATTATTATAATACAAACAATAATAAGGTTTCTGTATATGTATTGTATCAATCAGTATTTTTATAGACAAACTGTGAACATCATCGGACACATAAGTCTTATGTTTCAAACACTCCATGCATGGTATTGAGTACAATAATTCATATTAATGGCATTTAAACGAAGTTTTCGAAATATACTAATTGCCGAAGTATATTCACATTTTACAATGGGAAACAGGAATAGAAACTGTTTTGAAAGTGTTTTATGTCCGTTACTTTATTCTAATACATACATTATTCGTAATATTTAGCCGTTCTGTATTTAACATAATATTTTTCTTACCAAAGTATGTTTTATGTCCATCTCTATAATTTAATACTTACATTCCTCTATAGTGAACTCCTCTATAGTGAATGAGTTAGGATGTACTAAGCATAATGAACACATTTTCTTTAGTCTGCGATGAATTGCGATCAGTTTTTAGAAACTAAATGCTATTTTATGGCAGACTGAAGAAAATTTGGTCACTATAGAGGAGTTCACTATAGAGGAGTTCACTATAGAGGAGTTCACTATAGAGGAGTTCACTATAGAGGAGTTCACTATAGAGGAGTTCACTATAGAGGAGTTCACTATAGAGGAGTTCACTATAGAGGAGTTCACTATAGAGGAGTTCACTATAGAGGAGTTCACTATAGAGGAGTTCACTATAGAGGAGTTCACTATAGAGGAGTTCACTATAGAGGAGTTCACTATAGAGGAGTTCACTATAGAGGAGTTCACTATAGAGGAGTTCACTATAGAGGAGCTCACTATAGAGGAGCTCACTATAGAGGAGTTCACTATAGAGGAGCTCACTATAGAGGAGCTCACTATAGAGGAGTTCACTATAGAGGAGCTCACTATAGAGGAGCTCACTATAGAGGAGTTCACTATAGAGGAGTTCACTATAGAGGAGCTCACTATAGAGGAGTTCACTATAGAGGAGCTCACTATAGAGGAGCTCACTATAGAGGAGTTCACTATAGAGGAGCTCTACCGTAAAATCACTAACAGTTTTCTAACCGAAGTGTATTTTAAGTCCATTCCTGACAACTTAATATATACATACTATATAACATTTAACAGTTCTCTAACCTGTTTCCTGTAGGAGGTCTGACGCACTGGCTGCTCTTTGGTGCTGTCTGGATTGTCTCCCCCGGTCTGGGGAGGAGCTTGACGAGTCTGTGGGAGAGAGACATAGTCAGTGGGGGGATATTCTATGGAAGAGAAGAGGGAATGAGGGAAATATTGAGGGAAACTCTATACATGAATATTAGCTTCATCGATCTTTATTTTTTTTATTATAAGTTCATTTTTTTTTCACAGCAGTTTAGAGTGAAAATATTTGTTTGTTGAAATGCTTCGTATTAAACATCTGAAATACGTTATTTGTAGATGTACTCTGCCACATTTCTTCGAAAAAACATTGGAATTTTTTGTTAGCAGACAGTAAAGAAATATAATAAGTTATAGTGTAAATTAATGCATTGCATTAGCTATAGTGTAGATAAATATAATGCATTGGCTATAGTGTAGATAAATATAATGCATTAGCTATAGTGTAGATAAATATAATGCATTGGCTATAGTGTAGATAAATATAATGCATTAGCTATAGTGTAGATAAATATAATGCATTAGCTATAGTGTAGATAAATATAATGCATTAGCTATAGTGTAGATAAATATAATGCATTGGCTATAGTGTAGATAAATATAATGCATTAGCTATAGTGTAGATAAATATAATGCATTGGCTATAGTGTAGATAAATATAATGCATTGGCTATAGTGTAGATAAATATAATCCATTAGATATAATGTGGATAAATATAATGAATTAGATTTAGTGTAGACACCGTGTAAAAGTTTTTATTTTAGTCTATCCTAAATGTGAATAGAAATGAATATTCAAAGAAAACAAATCACCAAATAGAAAACAGTGAAAATGTCCACGGTAAAAGGCATCAATATTTCATTTACATTCCAATCTCAATTGATTTAAATAATATTAAATTGCTACAATTCAAGTAAAATAATGAGTGTCCTTTACAATGTTTTCATAATAAATATAACATTTCTTCCAGGCAACCCAAAACTGCAATTTTGATATCATTGCAATAATAAATGCAATTAAACAAATATAAATCCAAATTACAACAGTACGAGGACCTTCCCTTCTATTCACCGTAGATCTTTCGGGTCAATTGAAATTTAAACGAGAGATATTATATATACAAATTTTGTATATTTTACTATGATCAATTAACAATCTTTAAATTCAAAGTTAATTTTTTACATATTAATTAAAGAATGTACGAAAAATTATTTTTATTATTGAAACTCCTTTTAAAGTTTTCTATTATTAAACTAAAATGCAGTTCATATCACAATCCCTAATTTTTATTATTAATCAAATCAATACCTACTGATTGCTTTAAAATAAGTTTAATACTTTTTCTACGAATATATTTTGAAGTTTTAATCTTTTTCATATAATTCACCAAGCAAGCGTAGAATGATCAAAGTTATATTAAAATAAAATATATGGCATTAAACACATGTCTCATATACTTATTTTCCATGAACAAATAATTGAAATTCAAAATTTATTATAATCGACTCTTTATTGAATGAAATAAACCAATTGAAATGAAATACAAAAGATTGAAAATCTCGAGAACAATTAATAATCAATTTAAATTTATAAAATGTTTCCAGAACGGAATAAAACAGTAGAATAAATAGGTAGAACAGAAACAGTTATAGTTTAATAACCATCTAGCCTAAAATAAGTTATTCAAATGGAAAAATTGCAATTTGAAGTTAAGCTGATATTTCCTAGTTACTTATACATCAGTATAATTTTCACACTGTAATTGAAATACCATAAGTGAGATTATTCAATGTAATTTATAGGGCAATTTATTACCATTACGTTTTGAAGAATGTTCATTCAAATTACAAATTGGATACGGAGCAATAAAAATACAAATAAAACTTATCATGTTTTCCAATGTGCATTTTACATAGACTAACGTTTAATAGAATTACATTAATCAATATTTCGTATACAGAATATATCTAGAAAAAAATTATGTAATTTTAAAATAATTCATTATTATATTTATCTCAAACACTCCGTGAAAATAATAAATATTTACAGTCTGAATAAAAGGCACAATAACTAATATTATCAATAAGCTAATGGAATAAATGGATGAAGTGACTAATAAAAAATATTTACTCGAACAGACTATTTTAAATTCAATTCAGGAAAGATATTGTCATTTGCATCCGCTTACATAAAATAATATTTTCAATATTTTTGTCCCCGGAAATTGATAGCAAGATGTAATGTTTGAAAAAAAAACCAATAACAGTAAGGATTGTCTTTTCAGTAGACAAGATAAATAAAATATACACGGAGATGTACTGTGTGTTTTAGTAGATAATACACAGAGAGATGTACACTATACAGTGTGTTTTAGTAGATAATACACAGAGAGATGTACACTATACAGTGTGTTTTAGTAGATAATACACAGAGAGATGTACACTACACAGTGTGTTTTAGTAGATAATACACAGAGAGATGTACACTATACAGTGTGTCTTAGTAGATAATACACAGAGAGATGTACACTATACAGTGTGTTTTAGTAGATAATACACAGAGAGATGTACACTATACAGTGTGTTTTAGTAGATAATACACAGAGAGATGTACACTATACAGTGTGTTTTAGTAGATAATACACAGAGAGATGTATACTGTACAGTGTGTTTTAGTAGATAATACACAGAGAGATGTACACTATACAGTGTGTTTTAGTAGATAATACACAGAGAGATGTATACTGTACAGTGTGTTTTAGTAGATAATACACAGAGAGATGTACACTATACAGTGTGTTTTAGTAGATAATACACAGAGAGATGTACACTATACAGTGTGTTTTAGTAGATAATACACAGAGAGATGTATACTGTACAGTGTGTTTTAGTAGATGATACACAGAGAGATGTACACTATACAGTGTGTCTTAGTAGATAATACACAGAGAGATGTACACTGTACTGTGTGTTTTAGTAGATGATACACAGAGAGATGTACACTATACAGTGTGTCTTAGTAGATAATACACAGAGAGATGTACACTGTACTGTGTGTTTTAGTAGATAATACACAGAGAGATGTACACTGTACTGTGTGTTTTAGTAGATAATACACAGAGAGATGTACACTGTACTGTGTTTTAGTAGATAATACACAGAGAGATGTACACTGTACTGTGTTTTAGTAGATAATACACAGAGAGATGTACACTGTACTGTGTTTTAGTAGATAATACACAGAGAGATGTACACTGTACTGTGTGTTTTAGTAGATAATACACAGAGAGATGTATACTGTACTGTGTTTTAGTAGATAATACACAGAGAGATGTACACTGTACTGTGTGTTTTAGTAGATAATACACAGAGAGATGTACACTGTACTGTGTTTTAGTAGATAATACACAGAGAGATGTACACTGTACTGTGTTTTAGTAGATAATACACAGAGAGATGTACACTGTACTGTGTGTTTTAGTAGATAATACACAGAGAGATGTACACTGTACTGTGTTTTAGTAGAAGAAATGAAATAAAAACAAAGTGACCTTTAGAGGTGGAAGTTAAAAGCCACTTGAATTTAAAGAAGGGAATAAAGAGTCGGGAGAAACTCTTTCTGGTGTCGACAGGTAAACTCTTACCGAGCATTAGACGCACTCTAACCGAGCATTAGACGCACTCTAACCGAGCATTAGACGCACTCTAACCGAGCATTAGACGCACTCTAACCGAGCATTAGACGCACTCTAACCGAGAATTAGACGAACTCTTACAGAGCATTAGACGCACTATTACAGAGCATTAGACGCACTATTACAGAGCATTAGACGCACTCTAACCGAGCATTAGACGCACTCTAACCGAGCATTAGACGCACTCTAACCGAGCATTAGACGAACTCTTACAGAGCATTAGACGCACTCTTACCGAGAATTAGACGCACTCTTACCGAGAATTAGACGCACTCTTACCGAGAATTAGACGCACTCTTACCGAGAATTAGACGCACTCTTACCGAGAATTAGACGCACTCTTACAGAGAATTAGACGCACTCTTACAGAGAATTAGACGCACTCTTACAGAGCATTAGACGCCCTCTTACCGAGCTATCTGATACTCCTTTTTTAATTAGTACATTATTGATCCTATATTATTCATAAATACTGTTAATTACAGCACCAAGTCACCAAGAATTAGCTATCTCTTTAAAAGCTTATCAAAAGATTTAAAGTTGAGACGAATTCAAGCGAGAACATTTAAAGGACTTCATCAGGACCTTCTAAGAAAGAAATAAAATGAGACGAGACGGGACGGCTTCTGAATAATTAAAAGAGAATTAGCATCAGAGAGACACTGAATGTTAAACAGTAACTGAGAAAAGGTGAAACTGAAGCAGTCTGATGTACAAGCAGAAACAGCAATAGTACAAGCAAAATAGCAGCAGGACAATCAGAAACAGCAGTAGTACAAGCAAAGTAGCATCAGTACAGGCAAAATAGCATCAGTACAAGCAGAAAAATGCAGTAGTACGAGCAAAGTAGCATCAGAACAGGCAGAAACAGCAATAGTACAAGCAAAATAGAAGTAGAACAAGCAGAATCAGCAGCAGGACAAGCAATCTGAGTTACAAGTAGCTACAAGGAATACAAGCAATTCTCTTCGAAAATTATTTACAATGAATTACTAGTATTGTATGAAATTTTAAGCATTTTAATACTAAATCAGCATTTTTATTAATTTAATAAATTTCACAACATTGTTTTTTAAAATACCATAGAAAGTAATTAACTATAGCTAACAAAGAAATAATATAATGATGATACAGTTACTAACATACAGCAATATTAGACACCATGGCAGCAGTAATAAGAATAAATAACTTGATACCTAGGAAGAGTGTGTATAACAAAAACAATGAGAATGTTTTTCCATCGGAATAACAATGTGTATCCGTAAATTAAAGTGACGAAGAGTAAAAATATTGACTCCGTTGCCAGGACAACCCAATATACCAGACTGCAAGGCGCCAAGAAAAAGAATAGAAAGAGTATCAATTGTAGAGATAGGCTCAATAAAAGAAACCTACTACCAATAAAAGAAAGCTACTACCAATAAAAGAAACCTACTACCAATAAAAGAAACCTACTACCAATAAAAGAAACCTACTACCAATAAAAGAAACCTACTACCAATAAAAGAAACCTACTACCAATAAAAGAAATCTACTACCAATAAAAGAAAGCTACTACCAATGAAAGAAAGCTACTACCAATGAAAGAAAGCTACTACCAATAAAAGAAACCTACTACCAATAAAAGAAACCTACTTCCAATAAAAGTAACCTACTACCAATAAAAGAAACCTACTTCCAATAAAAGTAACCTACTACCAATAAAAGAAACCTACTACCGATAAAAAATAATGATCAAAATATTTTTAGATTAAAAAATAGATTAGTATAAAAAATATATGTAACTTTGCAAACAAAATATTTGTTAGAAGAATTACTATTAATTTTAGATACATTGATTCAAAATATTATTACAAATTAAGTTAACAAACAATCAATCAATCATCAAATAAATACATTCCAAATTACAATCAAAATAAATACATTCCAAATTACAATCAAAACAATTACATTCCAATTCAAAACATAATGACAGGGCGACCAAAATGTTCCCAGTGTTTCAAATATATATATAAATCTTTTAATCAATGAGCGAAGAAGGTGCATCTTGGTCTCATTTTTCACGCAATTTACTCTACAAATATCAGGTAAAATTGAGTTTGAACACATATATATATACTTTAAGAATAGGGAAGCAAAAATGATGTGATATTTTTGCGTGAAAGTTATTGTTAAAATAACTCTGTAATTTTACTTGCTAAAAACCAGTGAATGAGAGAAAAAATTACAATAGTAGATTATTTTAATACAAGATAAGACTGTGAATATCATAGTTACACAATACTTAAAACCAGTGTCCAACACTGTTATAAAGGCACTTTTGACATCGGATACGAATAAGTCGCATTAATTTTCTAATAGTTTCAGCGTTGTTTTTAAGTTCAGAGGAAATTGTGAATAGTACGATCACGTAGAACTTCCAAGTCTGTTGTAGCGGTTTTATTGACTTTATTTTTGGTATGTCCCCACAGAAAAATGTCACACTGATACAGATCGGGACTGCGTGGTGGCTACCGCGTGTCCAACTCGGCCTTCAGAAATTTATATTAACTTGTCCTTTACGCGAGTGCTGTGGCTTGTAGCTCCGTCTTACATCCACCAGTCTGTTGCATCCACGTCCGTAACCAGTCTGCTATTGTGGTAAAATATATTCATTTAGTATAACAAGCTATTCATCACCATCCATATTAGCCCAATCCAAACTGGAAGTTTTACCCGGGATGATGTTTTTTTCGAAAACAACATCACGGTGACTGTTTTTTAAGGTGCATAACAGTCGCCAGTTTGACAATTTACTACACCATACATATGAAGGCCACCTTCTTTGATACAATGAAGGATTGGGCCAATCGTTCATGTCTCTCCATAAACCATCAACAAAACTATTCTTCCATTATCATTTCGAACAATTGCTGGCACGTGCTTGTACGGAAAACAAATTTAATCTCTTCATAATTCTACGAACCGTCGACCGGAGTGAATGTGTTCCATTTCGTTGAGAAGATTTTTTTTAATTCTCAACAATTAGTCTCCTCACTAATTCTCTGTTTTCTGTTATTGTTACTGTGAAACGTCTTCCATAATTCCCTTTGAATTCTATTGAATATTGTTCAATGTGATGAAAATTTTGCCACTGTTTTCCACACAGTCGGTTTGTTTACACTTCTTCCTTGGAAACTATTTGGAATGCTGAACGACTTCAGTGACATTTTTAATCTCATTGTAAGTATGAATGTTCGTTCATCGCTTGTTAATTGCATGATTAGAGATTGAAGCTGGAAAATTTAATAGCTACATTTGTAGAGTTTATTGTTTCAAGAATGAGGTAGCAATAATACATTTTAATTATCGGTCTGAAGAAATTGTTAGTAGTTTTTCTGTTAACTTTTGGAAAAAAAAATCGGAAACATTTTCGTAGCTAATACTGTATAACAACAATTCATTTAATTTATTAAGGGGTTTGTATAACACTAAATTAAAAACCTGAAAGTGACGCTAAAGTTCAGAGGATTATTCTCCGCGTGAAATTTCGCTTTAATTCACCTTTAAATGCTAACCTTTTAGACATAATTTCCAATGAGCACCAGAAAAGTTCACCAAAAATCCTCTAATTTAATTCGCATTCAAAACACTGCGGGTGAAATCAAAACAACTCCTCACAAACAATTAGCGTCTCGAACAACAGACCACAAACAATGCTCTAACAATAGACTGGAAACAATGGGGTGGGCGAGTGTGTGGTGTGCTAAATGGTGTGTATTTTGGAGTGTGTATTTTGGAGTGTGTATTTTGGAGTGTGTATTTTATTATTTTCAAATTTTAAAAGTTGTCCCTATCCACTAGGAGGTGATCCAAAGAGACATGAAGAGAAGAAGGCCTCGTAGAAGAGGAGACAGTGAAAGTACGCTCCATGCACCACTAGGTCGACTACTCGGCTACCACAGGTAACCGTGTCGACCCAGCGCATGGATGGCAAGAATAGACACCCATGGATAAGATACCTACACAGTCAGTCTGCTTACCCATGGATATAGCAAGGCAGAAGGAAGAGGAAATAAGAAGAAGAAATTGAGGAAAGATACAAAGGGAAGCTGAAGAAAAAGGACGACAAACTAAGCAAAACCTACAATATAACAAAACGAAGGCCCACCTAGAGGTAGCCTCGGGACAATGAGGGGGGGGGGGATCGGCAATAATGTTTCAAACCCCCAGTCTGATAATCAGACCCCCTGCCTCCAGTGTGTATCTTGGAGTGTGTATTCTGCAGTGTGTATTCTGCAGTGTGTATTCTGCAGTGTGTATTCTGCAGTGTGTATTCTGCAGTGTGTATTCTGCAGTGTGTATTCTGCAGTGTGTATTCTGCAGTGTGTATTCTGCAGTGTGTATTCTGCAGTGTGTATTATGCAGTGTGTATTCTGCAGTGTGTATTCTGCAGTGTGTATTCTGCAGTGTGTATTCTGCAGTGTGTATTCTGCAGTGTGTATTCTGCAGTGTGTATTCTGCAGTGTGTATTCTGCAGTGTGTATTCTGCAGTGTGTATTCTGCAGTGTGTATTCCGCAGTGTGTATTCTGCAGTGTGTATTCTGCAGTGTGTATTCTGCAGTGTGTATTCTGCAGTGTGTATTCTGCAGTGTGTATTCTGCAGTGTGTATTCTGGAGTGTGTATTCTGTAGTGTGTATTTTGTAGTGTGTATTCTGTAGTGTGTATTCTGTAGTGTGTATTCTGTAGTGTGTATTCTGTAGTGTGTATTCTGTAGTGTGTATTCTGTAGTGTGTATTCTGTAGTGTGTATTCTGTAGTGTGTATTCTGTAGTGTGTATTCTGTAGTGTGTATTCTGTAGAATGTATTCTGTAGTGTGTATTCTGTAGTGTGTATTCTGCAGTGTGTATTTGTTCTGTGTATTTACGAATGTGTTACTGTACCATCAGTTAAATATCTCCATACCATATCTGCTCCACGATGTGAAAGAAGGTACATACTATACAGTTACGCCTTTTTATACCTTCTTCCTTACATTATTTTAAAATAAAATCGCACTTTGATATAACTGTGCATAATGGACCTGAGAAAACTAAATGTAAATGTGGTGATCTATAAATGAACAGTAAAAAGTGACAATATTTTTGTGTCACTTATATATTTTCTCAATGTTAATCTACGAATTAATTCATTAAATTAAAACCATCACTAATCCATAAGAAAAATGATCAGAATAAGATTTATCAAAATATCAATAAATCATTAAGAAAACGATATATGCAAAGAAAATAATAATACCAAAGCAAATACAGTACGTAGAGTTCAACTCAAGACAAAGTGTTGAAATATACAAAGTTTTAAATTTCAATATTTTAGAATGAAGTGACATGACATGCAGAATCGTCAAAAAATCGGCATATAATGTATTTTAATTTTATTGAATAGAGAAAATATTTTCCCCTACCTATCTTGGTGAAATACTATCAGAATTCTAATTTCTTCCTAATTTTTACAAGCATTACAATTTCTATTCGAGTTATTAAATAATATCTCTATTCCTTAGAAATATAGTAGATATATAAGCATATCTTAAAATAGCTCCAGCGGCATGTAATCTAATAAATAAGAGAAGCTTTCCTCATCTTCTATTTATTACTCTAACCATAATAACTTTGCCTTTCTATCAACCTTAGAGCTATTTATTTAATATATCAAGAAGCCTTTGAGTAAATACAGATGCTAACAACTTGAGAAAAGGGGTACAAGAACCCCTGTGAAAACACTTAGCTGATTGATGTTAAGTTTTGAAGCACCCATACACGATCAATTTTTTCGTCAATGAATTGATATCAATTAATTTGAAATAAATTAAATTGATAGCAAATCAATTGATATTAATTAATTGATAATGAATTGCCAGAAAAATTGATTATGAGTGGGGTACATTGATTTCAATTTCGTTGAAAAAAGTAAAATTGATATCAATTTATTGACGAGAAACTTGATCGTGTGTGGGTGCTTTTAATGTAATGATGTTTTTAACTGATTAATGGGTAAACTTTAATGGTAATGATGTTTTAACTGATTAATGGGTAAACTTTAATGGTAATGATGTTTTAACTGATTAATGGGTAAACTTTAATGGTAATGATGTTTTAACTGATTAATGGGTAAGCTTTAATGGTAATGATGTTTTAACTGATTAATGGGTAAACTTTAATGGTAATGATGTTTTAACTGATTAATGGGTAAACTTTAATGGTAATGATGTTTTAACTGATTAATGGGTAAACTTTAATGGTAATGATGTTTTAACTGATTAATGGGTAAGCTTTAATGGTAATGATGTTTTAACTGATTAATGGGTAAACTTTAATGGTAATGATGTTTTAACTGATTAATGGGTAAACTTTAATGGTAATGATGTTTTAATTGATTAATGGGTAAGCTTTAATGGTAATGATGTTTTAACTGATTAATGGGTAAACTTTAAAGGTAATGATGTTTTAACTGATTAATGGGTAAGTATTAAAGGTAATGATGTTTTAGCTGATTAATGGGTAAACTTTAATGGTAATAATGTTTCAGATGATTAATGGGTAAGTGTAAGGTAATGATGATTTTATTGATTAATGGGGTAAATCATGTTTTAACATGTTTAACATGAATTGATAAGTAGCAGCTAAATTATTAAAGAAATCATTATTTAACTAATTAAATCAATTATTTATGTCTCAATTATTTTATTCCGCATCGTAAATTTAATGGAATTATTTCTAACTAATTGAGTAACTTGGTATAATTTTATTGACTAAAGTTTTAGTTAAAAGTTATCTATGATTGTAAACTATTCCAATTAATAATTTTTGAACAAATTTATCACAAGTAAAACAATTTTAGAGCTCATTGGGAGGAAGTATTGGCTGGAAACTATATTGTACAGCAAAAAAGAGAGAAAGAAAAAACGGAATATTAAATAAAAATTTGATGAATAAGTAAGTAAACTTCCAGTTAGAATGGGAAAAAAACGAATGAAGTGAGAATAAATAAGGATTTAAATTTAATTCACTATTAATAGTAAGACCAAATAACATTAAATTAAAAAACATATAAGAAACAGAAAATACACATTTATATAAATAGAAAAAATTATCTATATCTAGTAAAATCTCCTGTATTTATTTCATTTTTTGTATAGTTGTCAAATATAAAACAAATCTAAAAGCTCTCAACATCCAATGTTGCTCAGTTTCACATCTGTTAGAGACAAAAGGTACACATCTAACATTAAATCACATTACTGTCATCAAATGAAACTCTAAAGATTTAAAGCGAATGAGAAAAAAGTTACGAGGGAATCGCATTTGAGGGAAAAAATCACTTGCCATCGAGTTTATTGCTCAAGAAATGGTTTAGATAGTAAATAACATTAATATAGAGAAGGTAGTGTAATGAATGACTTCATCCTCTCAATGAAAATGTTAGCTTCATTTCGAGTTTAATATCAGTTTTAAATAAGAAGGTAACGACACTGAAATATATTAAATATATGTTAATTGTAACGGTAACCAAATTGAAAACCATGAAAAGGAATTTTGTATTTAACTCATCATCTGAAAATGTTAAAGCTATTAAATAATATTTGCAACGTGTTTACATTGTTATTTATAACGTGTTTTAACAGTTTTTTATAACGTGTTTTAACAGTTTTTTATAACGTGTTTTAACATAGTTTTTTATAACGTGTTTTAACATTGTTATTTATAACGTGTTTTAACATTGTTATTTATAACGTGTTTTAACATTGTTATTTATAACGTGTTTTAACATTGTTATTTATAACGTGTTTTAACATTGTTATTTATAACGTGTTTTAACATTGTTATTTATAACGTGTTTCAACTCTGTTATTTATAACGTGTTCTAACTTTGTTAATTATAACGTGTCTTAACATTGCTATTTATTACGTGTTTTGACATTGCTATTTATAACGTGTTTAATATTGTTATTTATTACGTGTTTTAACTTTGTTATTTATAACGCGTCTTAACATTGCTATTTATTACGTGTTATTACATTGCTATTTATGACGTGTTTAACATTGTTATTTGTAAAGTGTCTTAACATTGCTATTTATAACATGTTTAACATTGTTATTTATGACGTCATTTAATCTTTTGTCACTATAATCTGCATCAATTCTTCTACTCTTTCTCTATAAAAGTTCATGGTTAGTTTTCTACAAAGTAGACAGCTTATAAACTAACCAGCTAGGAAATTATAACAGGAAATTAAAGCGATGAAGAGATATTAGACTGGTAAGGATAGGCATAGAATGTATATAATGACTGCTGAATTGAAGCAATGACTGCAGAATTGAAGCAATGACTGCTGAATTGAAGCAATGACTGCTGAATTGAAGCAATGACTGCTGAATTGAAGCAATGACTGCTGAATTGAAGCAATGACTGCTGAATTGAAGCAGTGACTTCTGAATTGAAGCAATGACTGCAGAATTGAAGCAATGACTGCTGAATTGAAGCAATGACTGCTGAATTGAAGCAATGACTGCTGAATTGAAGCAATGACTGCAGAATTGAAGCAATGACTGCTGAATTGAAGCAATGACTGCTGAATTGAAGCAACGACTGCTGAATTGAAGCAACGACTGCTGAATTGAAGCAATGACTGCTGAATTGAAGCAACGACTGCTGAATTGAAGCAACGACTGCTGAATTGAAGCAACGACTGCTGAATTGAAGCAATGACTGCTGAATTGAAGCAATGACTGCTGAATTGAAGCAATGACTGCTGAATTGAAGCAATGACTGCTGAATTGAAGCAATGACTGCTGAATTGAAGCAATGACTGCTGAATTGAAGCAATGACTGCTCAATTATTCCAATGGATTATTTAATGGTTACAAAATAATGCATTGATTCGGAGGTTTGCAGCTATGACTATTTAATATATTAATGTTAAATTAAACCTTCGAGTCCCAGAACACTGACATCAATTAACTAGGAAAATGTTTACAGGTAGGTTCAAATCGAGAGACTGGATTTTCACTAGAAAATTAAGTAGTCTGTAATATATATTGAACAATATATTATTGAACGTAAACTTTCGTATAACTTGAATACTTGAAAAAAAGTTTCAAAATTTTAAAAAATAAGTCCATTTTTGTGATTTGTGGTAACTTTCCGTGATTATATTATTTTGATAGAAAGGTTGACACGCATTTAATTCCAATGAACAATAATGATCAGCTTGGTAGAACTTATTTAGAAAAATAAGCGTTACAAAATTGTGCAGGGTAGGGTAATTTACGAGTTATTGGTCAGTTCCATATCTTCGAACGTATAATAAAAACAATATAATAATTAAAATCAAATTAAATAATAAATATTCTATCGGCTTATTTTTCTTATATGATCGATGATGTGGAACTGACCGATGATGTGGAACTGACCGATAAGGCGTAACTCACCCTATGTTATAATGGATACACATGACACTCATTAGACTATATGCAAGCAACTCTAACCCTTATGCTCCTAGACACTAAAGTCTCTTTTCATTAAATTCACCAAATGACGTACTAATTAAAGTAAACAAACGTACTAAGTAACAATGACATCATCTTACGAGGGGCAAAAGGTTACCAAACAAACACCTTAATCTGCTCTTGTTAAACTATTCATTCCGGTGAGAGAGTCTCCTTAGGAGGTTATGAAATCATCGCAGTTGTTTTTCTGCTTCTTATCTAAATGAGACAAATATAATATTTTGAAAATGAGACATTAAGAGTTTTTAGATTTAAATAAATCTTAAAGACTAAAATTTAATAATGTTAAAAAATTCATATACATTGAAGTTTAAGACAAGAACCTATTCAAATAGCTGCTTATCTTTTTATAGTTTGAATTTTAATTTATTTTAAACTTAGATAAAATATTATTATGTCCAAACAATTATTTGAAGACAATTTAGGTTTCATTATTGATATTATTCATTTTTCTAATAAATGTAAGTCAAAATAAAGGGGTAATGATTTCTTCACAGCTCATCAATTTAACATTCATAAAAAGGAACTTTACTAATTGCAATGCTAGTGGATATTTCAAAAATTTGGATTGTGTTCACGACGGCAAATTTATAAAATTTGAAAATTATGGAAAATTAGAAAACTGCGATAAAAGTAATATAATAGGATATAGAGGCTTGATGAGTTGTAATTTTTTTCAATAAATCTTTATCCTTACATAGATAGATTAGTCTCTTAATATTTGTGAGAATTTCTGCAGATCAACAAAAAAGACTATTCACTCACCACATCAAATAAATCACCACATCAAGTACATCACCACATCAAGTACATCACCACATCAAGTACATCACCACATCAAGTACATCACTACATCAAGTACATCACCACATCAAGTACATCACTACATCAAGTACATCACTAAATCAAGTACATCACCACATCAAGTACATCACTACATCAAGTACATCACTACATCAAGTACATCATTACATCAAGTACATCACCACATCAAGTACATCACCACATCAAGTACATCACCACATCAAGTACATCACCACATCAAGTACATCACCACATCAAGTACATCACTACATCAAGTACATCACTACATCAAGTACATCACCACATCAAGTACATCACCACATCAAGTACATCATCACATCAAGTAAATCACCAAATGAAGTACGTCACAACATCAAGCACATCACCACATCAAGTAAATCACCATTACATCAAGTAAATCACCATTACATCAAGTACATCACCATTCCATCAAGTACATCACCATTCCATCAAGTACATCACCATTCCATCAAGTACATCACCATTCCATCAAGTACATCCCCATTCCATCAAGTACATCACCATTCCATCAAGTACATCCCCATTCCATCAAGTACATCACCATTCCATCAAGTACATCACCATTCCATCAAGTACATCACCATTCCATCAAGTACATCACCATTCCATCAAGTACATCACCATTCCATCAAGTACATAACCATCACATCAAGTACATAACCATCACATCAAGTACACCACCATTACATCAAGTACACCACCATTACATCAAGTACATCACCATTACATCAAGTACATCACCATTACATCAAGTACATTACCATTACATCAAGTACATTACCATTACATCAAGTACATTACCATTACATCAAGTACATCACCATTACATCAAGTACATCAACATAACATCAAGTACATCACAATTACATCAAGTACATCACAATTACATCAAGTACATCACCATTACATCAAGTACATTACCATTACATCAAGTACATTACCATTACATCAAGTACATCACCATTACATCAAGTACATCACCATAACATCAAGTACATCACCATAACATCAAGTACATCACCATTACATCAAGTACATTACCATTACATCAAGTACATTACCATTACATCAAGTACATCACCATTACATCAAGTACATCACCACATCAAGTACATCATCACCACATCAGGTACATCACCATTATATCAAGTACATCACCATTATATCAAGTACATCACCATTAGATCAAGTACATCACCATTACATCAAGTACATCACCACATCAAGTACATCACCATTATATCAAGTACATCACCATTATATCAAGTACATCACCATTACATCAAGTACATCACCATTACATCAAGTACATCACCACATCACCACATCAAGTACATCACCATTACATCAAGTACATCACCATTACATCAAGTACACCACCATTACATCAAGTACATCACCACATCAAGTACATCACCATTACATCAAGAACATCACCATTATATCAAGAAAATCACCATTACATCAAGTACATCACCATTACATCAAGTACATCAATTACCTTCATCGTTAGCGTCGGTGGCCACATCTGGTGTACTGTTGCTACGTTTCTGCTTCTTGTGTTTTCTTTTTTTCGCCTTCATTTTTTTCATGGAGCTAAAAACTTTGAACATGGTTACACCGCACTATTACCGCACTATTACCACCTATTACCGCACAATAGAGTTAGTGCCACTTAACATGGCACAGACATCGAGTTCTTTTTTGCTGCAGGGGATAAACTAATATTGCGCCTATAATTTTCTCACTGGGGAGATGATTTTAGTCTCTAAGATTCTTTTAAGAAAAAAATTTAAAATTATGTATCGAAATTTTAAGATGTGAGAAAAATGATATAAATGTATGTTAAAAAAATATTTGTTGAAAACATATTTGTAAAGATTTTATTTCATTGTTAAATTTATTAAATGTAATGGTAACTAATGCCAAAAAAATGATTACTATGGTACCTGATGAATTTCAATTGTATACTACACTAAATTATGTTGCCAATTGAAGAATATGAATGTCATTAGTATGATTTATACATCACAGACTAATTACTTGAATTACTTTAATATGTATAACCGCACTGAACATTAAAAACTACTCATACCACATTACAATAAAAGTGGAATAGCAATTGTATTGTGAAATAATTATGGTATTGACAATATATTCAGTTAGTATTTTTTCCGTGTATCAGTTAGTATTTTACACGGGTTAACCGATGGCTAACGGCAGGAAGTGACATGAAATTCACTTCCTTTATCAAATCATTCCATTTAATTATAGAACAAATTATTAAACAAAAACTATTCAGTGTAGAGATTTAAAAAAGAAACAACCCAATACTAACATGTTAACCAACCCAATACTAACATGTTAATCAACCCAATACTAACATGTTAATCAACCCAATACTAACATGTTAACTAGTCCAATACTAACATGTTAACTAGCCCAATATTAACATGTTAACTAGCCCAATATTAACATGTTAACTAGCCCAATATTAACATGTTAACTAGCCCAATATTAACATGTTAATCAACCCAATACTAACATGTTAACAACCAAATTCTAACATGTAAACAACCAAATTCTAACATGTAAACAACCAAATTCTAACATGTAAACAACCAAATTCTAACATGTAAACAACCAAATTCTAACATGTAAACCAACCCAATACTAACATGTTAACCAACCCAATACTAACATGTTAACCAACCCAATACTAACATGTTAACCAACCCAATACTAACATGTTAACCAACCCAATACTAACATGTTAATCAACCCAATACTAACATGTTAACCAACCCAATACTAACATGTTAACAACCCAATACTAACATGTTAACAACCCAATACTAATATGTTAACTAACCCAATACTAACATGTTAACCAACCCAATACTAACATGTTAACCAACCCAATACTAACATGTTAACCAACCCAATACTAACATGTTAATCAACCCAATACTAACATGTTAATCAACCCAATACTAACATGTTAACTAGTCCAATACTAACATGTTAACTAGCCCAATATTAACATGTTAACTAGCCCAATATTAACATGTTAACTAGCCCAATATTAACATGTTAACTAGCCCAATATTAACATGTTAATCAACCCAATACTAACATGTTAACAACCAAATTCTAACATGTAAACAACCAAATTCTAACATGTAAACAACCAAATTCTAACATGTAAACAACCAAATTCTAACATGTAAACAACCAAATTCTAACATGTTAACCAACCCAATACTAACATGTTAACCAACCCAATACTAACATGTTAACCAACCCAATACTAACATGTTAACCAACCCAATACTAACATGTTAATCAACCCAATACTAACATGTTAATCAACCCAATACTAACATGTTAACCAACCCAATACTAACATGTTAACAACCCAATACTAACATGTTAACAACCCAATACTAATATGTTAACTAGCCCAATACTAATATGTTAACTAACCCAATACTAACATGTTAACCAACCCAATACTAACATGTTAATCAACCCAATACTAACATGTTAATCAACCCAATACTAACATGTTAATCAACCCAATACTAACATGTTAACTAACCCAATACTAACATGTTAATCAACCCAATACTAACATGTTAATCAACCCAATACTAACATGTTAACTAGCCCAATACTAACATGTTAACTAGCCCAATTCTAACATGTTAACCAACCCAATACTAACATGTTAACCAACCCAATACTAACATGTTAACCAACCCAATACTAACATGTTAACCAACCCAATACTAACATGTTAACCAACCCAATACTAACATGATAACTAGCCCAATATTAACATGTTAACTAGCCCAATATTAACATGTTAACTAGCCCAATATTAACATGTTAACTAGCCCAATATTAACATGTTAACTAGCCCAATATTAACATGTTAACTAGCCCAATATTAACATGTTAATCAACCCAATACTAACATGTTAACAACCAAATTCTAACATGTTAACAACCAAATTCTAACATGTAAACAACCCAATACTAACATGTTAACTAACCCAATACTAACATGTTAACTAACCCAATACTAACATGTTAACTAACCCAATACTAACATGTTAACCAACCCAATACTAACATGTTAACAACCCAATACTAACATGTTAACAACCCAATACTAACATGTTAACTAACCCAATGCTAACATGTTAACTAACCCAATACTAACATGTTAACTAACCCAATACTAACATGTTAATCAACCCAATACTAACATGTTAACTAGTCCAATACTAACATGTTAACTAGCCCAATATTAACATGTTAACTAGCCCAATACTAACATGTTAACTAGCCCAATTCTAACATGTTAACCAACCCAATACTAACATGTTAACCAATCCAATACTAACATGTTATGTTAACCAACCCAATACTAACATGTTAACCAACCCAATACTAACATGTTAACCAGCCCAATACTAACATGTTAACCAACCCAATACTAACATGTTAACCAACCCAATACTAACATGTTAACCAACCCAATACTAACATGTTAACTAACCCAATACTAACATGTTAACCAACCCAATACTAACATGTTAACCAACCCAATACTAACATGTTAACAACCCAATACTAACATGTTAACAACCCAATACAAACATGTTAACAACCCAATACTAACATGTTAATCAACCCAATACTAACATGTTAATCAACCCAATTCTAACATGTTAACCAACCCAAAACTAACATGTTAACCAACCCAATACTAACATGTTAACAACCCAATACTAACATGTTAACAACCCAATACTAACATGTTAACTAACCCAATACTAACATGTTAACTAACCCAATGCTAACATGTTAATCAACCCAATGCTAACATGTTAACTAACCCAATACTAACATGTTAATCAACCCAATACTAACATGTTAATCAACCCAATACTAACATGTTAACCAACCCAATACTAACATGTTAACTAACCCAATACTAACATGTTAACCAACCCAATACTAACATGTTAACCAACCCAATACTAACATGTTAACCAACCCAATACTAACATGTTAACAACCCAATACTAACATGTTAATCAACCCAATACTAACATGTTAACCAACCCAATACTAACATGTTAACCAACCCAATACTAACATGTTAACTAACCCAATACTAACATGTTAACAACCCAATACTAACATGTTAACCAACCCAATACTAACATGTTAACCAACCCAATACTAACATGTTAATCAACCCAATACTAACATGTTAATCAACCCAATACTAACATGTTAATCAACCCAATTCTAACATGTTAACCAACCCAATACTAACATGTTAACCAACCCAATACTAACATGTTAACCAACCCAATACTAACATGTTAATCAACCCAATACTAACATGTTAACAACCCAATACTAACATGTTAACTAACCCAGTACTAACATGTTAATCAACCCAATACTAACATGTTAACAACCCAATACTAATATGTTAACTAGCCCAATTCTAACATGTCAACTAGCCCAATTCTAACATGTTAACCAACCCAATACTAACATGTTAATCAACCCAATACTAACATGTTAATCAACCCAATACTAACATGTTAATCAACCCAATTCTAACATGTTAACCAACCCAATTCTAACATGTTAACCAACCCAATTCTAACATGTTAACCAACCCAATTCTAACATGTTAACAACCCAATACTAACATGTTAACCAACCCAATACTAACATGTTAATCAACCCAATACTAACATGTTAATCAACCCAATACTAACATGTTAATCAACCCAATACTAACATGTTAACCAATCCAATACTAACATGTTAACCAATCCAATACTAACATGTTAACCAACCCAATACTAACATGTTAACCAACCCAATACTAACATGTTAACCAACCCAATACTAACATGTTAATCAACCCAATACTAACATGTTAACTAACCCAATGCTAACATGTTAATCAACCCAATGCTAACATGTTAACCAATCCAATACTAACATGTTAACCAACCCAATACTAACATGTTAATCAACCCAATACTAACATGTTAATCAACCCAATACTAACATGTTAACCAACCCAATACTAACATGTTAACCAACCCAATACTAACATGTTAACAACCCAATACTAACATGTTAACCAACCCAATACTAACATGTTAACTAACCCAATACTAACATGTTAATCAACCCAATACTAACATGTTAACAACCCAATACTAATATGTTAACTAGCCCAATTCTAACATGTCAACTAGCCCAATTCTAACATGTTAACCAACCCAATACTAACATGTTAACCAACCCAATACTAACATGTTAACCAACCCAATACTAACATGTTAACCAACCCAATACTAACATGTTAACCAACCCAATACTAACATGTTAACCAACCCAATACTAACATGTTAACCAGCCCAATACTAACATGTTAACCAACCCAATACTAACATGTTAACCAACCCAATACTAACATGTTAACAACCCAATACTAACATGTTAACAACCCAATACTAACATGTTAACTAACCCAATACTAACATGTTAATCAACCCAATTCTAACATGTTAACCAACCCAATACTAACATGTTAACAACCCAATACTAACATGTTAACAACCCAATACTAACATGTTAACAACCCAATACTAACATGTTAATCAACCCAATACTAACATGTTAATCAACCCAATACTAACATGTTAATCAACCCAATTCTAACATGTTAACCAACCCAATACTAACATGTTAACCAACCCAATACTAACATGTTAACAACCCAATACTAACATGTTAACTAACCCAATACTAACATGTTAACTAACCCAATACTAACATGTTAACCAACCCAATACTAACATGTTAACAACCCAATACTAACATGTTAACTAACCCAATGCTAACATGTTAATCAACCCAATACTAACATGTTAATCAACCCAATACTAACATGTTAACCAACCCAATACTAACATGTTAACTAACCCAATACTAACATGTTAACCAACCCAATACTAACATGTTAACCAACCCAATACTAACATGTTAACAACCCAATACTAACATGTTAACAACCCAATACTAACATGTTAATCAACCCAATGCTAACATGTTAATCAACCCAATACTAACATGTTAACCAAACCAATACTAACATGTTAACTAACCCAATACTAACATGTTAACCAACCCAATACTAACATGTTAACAACCCAATACTAACATGTTAACCAACCCAATACTAACATGTTAACTAACCCAATACTAACATGTTAACAACCCAATACTAACATGTTAACAACCCAATACTAACATGTTAACTAACCCAATACTAACATGTTAACCAACCCAATACTAACATGTTAACCAACCCAATACTAACATGTTAACCAACCCAATACTAACATGTTAACAACCCAATACTAACATGTTAACTAACCCAATACTAACATGTTAACTAACCCAATACTAACATGTTAATCAACCCACTACTAACATGTTAACAACCCAATACTAATATGTTAACTAGCCCAATTCTAACATGTTAACCAACCCAATACTGAGATGTTAACCAACCCAATACTGAGATGTTAACCAACCCAATACTAACATGTTAACCAACCCAATACTAACATGTTAACCAGCCCAATACTAACATGTTAACCAATCCAATACTAACATGTTAACCAATCCAATACTAACATGTTAACCAATCCAATACTAACATGTTAACCAATCCAATACTAACATGTTAACCAACCCAATACTAACATGTTAACCAACCCAATACTAACATGTTAACCAACCCAATACTAACATGTTAACCAACCCAATACTAACATGTTAACCAGCCCAATACTAACATGTTAACCAGCCCAATACTAACATGTTAACCAATCCAATACTAACATGTTAACCAATCCAATACTAACATGTTAACCAATCCAATACTAACATGTTAACTAACCCAATACTAACATGTTAACTAACCCAATACTAACATGTTAACTAACCCAATACTAACATGTTAACTAACCCAATACTAACATGTTAACTAACCCAATACTAACATGTTAACTAACCCAATACTAACATGTTAACTAACCCAATACTAACATGTTAACTAACCCAATACTAACATGTTAACTAACCCAATACTAACATGTTAACTAACCCAATACTAACATGTTAACTAACCCAATACTAACATGTTAACTAACCCAATACTAACATGTTAACTAACCCAATACTAACATGTTAACTAACCCAATACTAACATGTTAACTAACCAAATACAAACATGTTAACAACCCAATACTAACATGTTAACTAACCCAATACTAACATGTTAACTAACCCAATACTAACATGTTAACAACCCAATACTAACATGTTAACCAACCCAATACTAACATGTTAACCAACCCAATACTAACATGTTAACTAACCCAATACTAACATGTTAACTAACCCAATTCTAACATGTTAACCAACCCAATACTAACATGTTAACTAACCCAATACTAACATGTTAACTAACCCAATACTAACATGTTAACTAACCCAATACTAACATGTTAACCAACCCAATACTAACATGTTAACCAACCCAATACTAACATGTTAACTAACCCAATACTAACATGTTAACTAACCCAATTCTAACATGTTAACAACCCAATACTAACATGTTAACTAACCCAATACTAACATGTTAACTAACCCAATACTAACATGTTAACCAACCCAATTCTAACATGTTAACAACCCAATTCTAACATGTTAACAACCCAATACTAACATGTTAACAACCCAATACTAACATGTTAACTAACCCAATTCTAACATGTTAACTAACCCAATACTAACATGTTAACTAACCCAATACTAACATGTTAACTAACCCAATACTAACATGTTAACTAACCCAATACTAACATGTTAACTAACCCAATACTAACATGTTAACTAACCCAATACTAACATGTTAACTAACCCAATACTAACATGTTAACCAGCCCAATTCTAACATGTTAACTAACCCAATTCTAACATGTTAACTAACCCAATACTAACATGTTAACAACCCAATACTAACATGTTAACTAACCCAATACTAACATGTTAACTAACCCAATTCTAACATGTTAACTAACCCAATACTAACATGTTAACAACCCAATACTAACATGTTAACAACCCAATACTAACATGTTAACTAACCCAATTCTAACATGTTAACTAACCCAATACTAACATGTTAACTAACCCAATACTAACATGTTAACTAACCCAATACTAACATGTTAACAACCCAATACTAACATGTTAACTAACCCAATACTAACATGTTAACTAACCCAATACTAACATGTTAACTAACCCAATACTAACATGTTAACCAGCCCAATTCTAACATGTTAACTCACCCAATACTAACATGTTAACTAACCCAATACTAACATGTTAACCAGCCCAATTCTAACAGGGGTCAATTTGACTCATGAACAATAGCTAGACTTATAAAATATTAAAATTTATTAAATATCTGCAATGATGTTAATAACTCGTGTTTATTGACACCGCTAAGTTTGTCCGGTGTCAAATCTGTGTAGTGCGGTTAGAGTGACCAATAATGCGATTAGTTTGTTCAACTCATTAGCAAAGAGGTGCTCAATAACCCGCTTCCGTCAGACCTTCTGAAACTGATAACTCGAACTCCTTTTTTGTGAGAGAGGTACAAAGAGTAACGAACACGCCCTGGTAGAGAGGGAACACCCTGTGTACTCTCTGTGTACTTTGTGTGTGTGTGTATTTTGTGTGTGGTGTGTGTACTCTCTGTGTGTGGTGTGTGTACTCTCTTTGTGTGGTGTGTGTACTCTCTTTGTGTGGTGTGTGTACTTTGTGTGTGGTGTGTGTACTTTGTGTGTGGTGTGTGTAATCTCTGTGTGTGGTGTGTGTACTCTCTGTGTGTGGTGTGTGTACTCTCTGTGTGTGGTGTGTGTACTCTCTGTGTGTGGTGTGTGTACTCTCTGTGTGTGGTGTGTGTACTTTTTGTGTGTGGTGTGTGTACTTTTTGTGTGTGGTGTGTGTATTTTGTGTGTGGTGTGTGTACTCTCTGTGTGTGGTGTGTGTACTCTCTGTGTGTGGTGTGTGTAATCTCTGTGTGTGGTGTGTGTACTCTGTGTGTGGTGTGTGTACTCTCTGTGTGTGGTGTGTGTACTCTCTGTGTGTGGTGTGTGTACTCTCTGTGTGTGGTGTGTGTACTCTCTGTGTGTGGTGTGTGTACTCTCTGTGTGTGGTGTGTGTACTCTCTGTGTATGGTGTGTGTACTTTTTGTGTGTGGTGTGTGTACTTTTTTTGTGTGGTGTGTGTACTTTTTGTGTGTGGCGTGTGTACTTTTTATGTGTGGTGTGTGTACTTTGTATGTGGTGTGTGTACTCTGTGCCCTGTGTACTCTCTGTGTGTGATGTGTGTACTTTGTGTGTGGTGTGTGTACTTTTTGTGTGTGGTGTGTGTACTTTTTGTGTGTGGTGTGTGTACTTTGTGTGTGGTGTGTGTACTCTGTGCCCTGTGTACTCTCTGTGTGTGATGTGTGTACTGTGTATTTTGTGTGTGGTGTGTGTACTGTGTACTTTTGTGTACAGTGTATGGTGTACTTTATATGGTGTTTTAATGTGTACTCTGTGTGTTGCTTTAATACGGTATATTTAAATAGGATTTATTTTAATTGTATAATTCAATATATAATTTTTTTCAATAGGTTTTTACTCAGTTTTATGTGGGTACTGATTTTTTATGAATATATTTTACATCAAAACTCACCAGTTTCAATAATACTATAAAATCGGCAGATAAATCTACTATAAAGAAAAACTGTTTGACGGTTATTATAGTGAAGTAATCAACAAAAATTGATTTCAATGAAGAACTATTTATTATGAATTATTAAGTTTATTGTTTATCATTACCTTTCAAATACAATAGTCATTGTTAAATTATACTCAAGTCTCCTTTTAAAAAAAGTTATTGTAAAAGATGATATATAGCTCACATCATGCCATTTCAATCTATAGCTTGAGGTTTGTTGCCTTATTTTATGTTATACTATCACTTCTAAAATAGAATATAGTTTTGGGTGTGATGGGTTTAACCCTAAACTAGAGGCTTTTCTTGGTCATGAAGAAACCCTTTAAAAAAATCCTCTTTCAATTTTGCGTTATAGAAAAAATAGAGAGTTTTGTCAGAGAAATGTAAGGGTGCTAGAGTTTGTTAGATAAAATAAATAAGTAATTCATCTATTACTTTATAGTGGGTATTTCTGGCAACTCGTAAATGGGTATTTCTGGTATCTGACGGGTAATAAATGAAAGGGCAGTTCATCAAAGCAGGTCAAATGGACTATAAAATGTAGCCAATGAGCCGATAATGGGAAACCTGGTCAACATTACACAAAAATAAAGACATGGAAAAGGCAGAAGAAAAGAGTCACCAATAAAAATTGTTTTTTAATACTGAAATAAACTTCTATAATTTGAAAACAATTAAAGTTTTTTGTTGTTTCGTTTACATACATAAATTATAACAATATTGTATATATGTGTAATAATAGCAATCGAAACGTAGAGCATAAAAATAAACGTTCGATATCACGTAAATTAGAAACCTAAAAATACACGTTGTTCATTAATCACCAAAAATAGAAACATCTTAAAACACGTGGCAGTCGAAAAAAAGCAGTTGTAAAAATAACAAATTGTACAAAAAAAAAACATTGAAAAGTTCAAATAATAACGAGAAGACACACTGGTGCAAATTGACGGAAAGGAAGGGAGACGAAAATATAGGGAGCGACGCACAACCGACCACTGTGAGAGTGAGAGACGTAATGAGGAGAGTGAGGGATACAGTGAGAATGAAGGAATACAGTGAGAATGAAGGAATACAGTGAGAATGAAGGAATACAGTGAGAATGAAGGGATACAGTGAGAATGAAGGGATACAGTGAGAGTGAGGGATACAGTGAGAGTGAGGGATACAGTGAGAGTGAGGGATACAGTGAGAGTGAGGGATACAGTGAGAGTGAGGGATACAGTGAGAGTGAGGGATACAGTGAGAGTGAGGGATACAGTGAAAGTGAGGGATACAGTGAAAGTGAGGGACACAGTGAGAGTGAGGGACACAGTGAGAGTGAGGGATACAGTGAGAGTGAGGGATACAGTGAGAATGAGGGATACAGTGAGAGTGAGGGATACAGTGAGAGTGAGGGATACAGTGAGAGTGAGGGATACAGTGAGAGTGAGGGATACAGTGAGAGTGAGGGATACAGTGAGAGTGAGGGATACAGTGAGAGTGAGGGATACAGTGAGAGTGAGGGATACAGTGAGAATGAAGGGATACAGTGAGGGTAAGTCAAAGGATACAGTTAGAGTGAGGGATACAGTGAGAGTGAGGGATACAGTGAGAGTGAGGGATACAGTGAGAGTGAGGGATACAGTGAGAGTGAGGGATACAGTGAGAGTGAGGGATACAGTGAGAGTGAGGGATACAGTGAGAGTGAGGGATACAGTGAGAATGAGGGATACAGTGAGAGTGAGTCGAAGGATAAAGTGAGAATGAAGGGATACATTAACAGTTAAGGGATACAAAGAGAATGAAGGGATACAAAGAGAATGAAGGGGTACAGTGACTTTGAAGGGATACAGTGACATTGAAGGGATACAGTGACATTGAAGGGATAAAGTTACAGTTAATGGATACAGTGAATGGATACAGTCACAGTCAATATCAATGTAAATATTAATGTGTTATTTTTCTATCAAAAAGTTCTACAATATGAAACTTCGGAGCGAAGTTCACCAAAGAAAAGCCTTCAGTCAAGTAAATACTTAGAATTCAAATAAATTCAATTCATTCAAGGCTGCAATCTAAACTGAAACAGTTCCTGGAAAATAAATTCCCTGGATAGTTTGTGGAAATCTTAGGAATTTAATTTACAATTGAAATAAAGGAGTTTGAAATACAAACTGGGACTGCAAATCCCAAGGTAGAATAGAACCAACTGTTGGGCAGAATATTCGGTGAACTTTGACGTCTGACTCGGAATCAAAGCCAATATATTGATGACTTCAAAAGGAAACTAAATACACGGGACTTTGAAGAAGTAGTCAGAAGAGCTATTCAGTGAATGCAGTGGCTTAATGTGAGAAAGATAAGTGCACTTACTGATGGTGGAGGAAAATGAAGAGGTGATAGGATTTGAAGCCTATACATGAAATTATAATCATGAAAAAAATTACAATACTAAAGAAAATATAATCTTCTAAAAATTACAATCTTCAAAAGATTTACAATCTTCAAAAAAATTTACATTCCTCAAAAAAAATTACATTCGTCAAAAAAAAATCACAATCTTTAAAAAAAATTACAATAGTCAAAAAATATTAAAATCTTCAAAAAAGAGCGGTACAAAAATTGTACAAAATTACACAAAAATTGTTTAACAAGAAGAGTGCGTAAAATATTCATTGAGAGTGGAATTCATATTTTGTTGTGTGGGTTTTTTTACAAAGTGCAGTGCAGTAGATCAGCAACTAACCTCTCTTCAAGGTGACAGTAGTTTCCGACTGGGCACGAGCAACACCATTGCCACTTTTATTATCAACCGCACCATTCTCTACTTTTCTATCCAAATTAATGACAGTTCTAGTTCTTATTTTAGTGCCAGACTGAATGTGTCGAGATACATTCTCTGTTTCAAGTTTCCCACCATAAATCCTGTGAAAAATCCTTTCGTTCACCCACTGAGGGTCCTTTTCAACCGGGTTAGTCTCGTCGATGTTCACAGATCCGTCACTAAAGCCAATTACCTCGCGAAAACTTTTCACATCACTTTTCTCATCGCTAGAACCGACAGTCTCGAAATTGAACTTATTCTCCTTGACGATGGCACTTATGTCTTCACCAGAAACGTCGAAATCGCATCGTCTTACAAACTGACAAGTACCATCGTCTTTCCAAATGTAGTCACCATGACCAGGAATAGTAGTCTCGCTTGTCCATCTTTCACTCAACTTGGACTCATCGTCTTTACACTCTGACAAGTTGACCAGAGATTTAGAAATGGTCTTTCGAGCTCTGTCCTTTCCTTGCTCCTTTTCTCTGATATAATTCTTATAATTTTCACTAAACTCAGAGCTGGTGCTAGATTTCAAAAACCTCGTCCTCTCTTTTGGCAGCGGCCTTTTGTTCAAATCTCCCAAGAACTTAAAATTCTTTTCACAAGGACGTGGAGAAGATTTTCTTACATAACTAGTAACATTCTTTCTTGGCAACGCTCCTTCCTTGTGGAAATTCCTTTTCATTCCAGCCAATCCTTCATCGGTAGAACGGACGTTGTTGCCGTTTTCGAGGGGATCCTCATGGATACTTTCTAAACTGCGAACGAAGGATTGTTTTCGCTGTGGAGCAAATGCCGTTTTGCCAAGCGTTTCAATACCAGATTCGTAAGAAGAAGACAGATCACCGTCAGCATATTTATCAACACTCTCCTCATTAGTAAGTTTACGTGGCAAAGATTTACTTCGGAAAGACACACTCTTCGCCTTAGGAACATCTTTCAAACCATGCATACCTGAGCATTCATTATTGCTTTCATTTCCATTATTGTCAAATTGAAGAGTAAGTTCAGAAGAGAAAGACCTATCTTTTAACGTAGATAACCTACTTCGCCGATAGTTCACGTTGTCATCAGCTGTAATACGGGACTCTGTACCATAGTTCTTATTAATACCATCCATTGTAGAGTTACTAATATCTATCACATCGCCATTATTGTCACTGTAGTCAATCATATCGTCAAAACTCTTGTAACTGCTACCATCTTCACAATTATTTTCGCTCAGTTTCCCCTCATCACTCGCTAGTTTTCTATGATAATTTTCTCCTCGTCTGGATTGTCGCAGTTCCCCCTCAAAACTACCTCCTCCACGCCGTAGTTTTCTATGTTCGTTTTCTTTCCGACTTTCACCGTATGACGTAGACTCTTCAGACGGCGCCTCATTCGTCTGTCTGACCGTCACTCGAACTTTAACTTTTCTACGTGGGGAGAGGTGCCTTAGGTATAAAGGCCTAACACCGAATCACTTATCTCAAATCGTATTACGTAATAATAGTTATAACGAAAACCGTACTAGCACCTACTTGAATAAAGAAAACAAGGACTGAGATCGAAAACTTTAAAATAAATGGTAATAGAATAAATATTATTATAATAAATGCGAACACTAACTAATCATATCTGTAAAAACAGGACAGAGATAAATAGTCTTACCACAAACACTACTTTGAGATAATAAATTTAATATAAGTCGTACTTGACGGTATGGAATACAAAAAAAAGTTATTTTATATCTAAAAGTAATATAGCAAATAGTACTCAAGTAGTCTATCCTCTAAATAAACGGTAATAATATAAATATTTCTTATGCAAATCGTATACAGACCAATTTTTTTTAAATAAAACTTACTTAGATCAAATGATACGAAGATATTTGTATTTAACATAAAGAAATACAATAAAAATAGTTCTGGGGTATAAAGTATTAGTACAAGCCGTACTGAATCATTCAAATTTAAAATAAATAATCTTTAAACCTAATGAATTTAAAGCAAATAAAATATCCACAAACTTTTTTTAAAACAATCGTACTCCGGTAAGAATATTTTATCTATAATAGGAACTAGGCATAAAGTTTCAATGCAAACCTGTACTAAGGTCTAAAATATTTATGAAAAACCTACCAAGGACTAATATCAATAAAATAAGAGGGACTTGGCAATAAAGATATAAGACAAACAGTCTTACAACCATTCAATCATATGAAAAACAGTACCCAGAACAAATACTTTCAAGATAATGGACTTTGCGTCGAAAGACCTAGCTTCTAATCGTATTTACATCTAATAGAACTGCGCAAATGTGATTTACATATTATGATCTCAAGGCCGACTGTAACTTGGGCAAACTGGCCTGAGGTCTAAAGAATTTATGTCGAAAGCTCCACCTACCACCATTCCCCCTCCCTCTCCCACACACAAAGGGGCGGGGCACGGACACCGTCATTCTTTTCAGTGCAGATTGAACCGTGGTGGGGTGCACTCACTACCTTTTCGCGCATCAAAATTTCTTTTAGGATAAAATATATTGCTATTAGATTATAGTTGTACATAGCTAATACAGTACATTATAATAACCACCAATTTGAAGTTGGAATGGAACAAGGTATCAATAAACGGGTCTCGCATATAGTTTATTAAAATTTAATCTCCACAAAGAGTGAAAAATATTTAACACATGATTACATTTACTATAAATCAACCTTATTCCTTACAAAATTATAATCATAATATTCTGACATAATTATGAGAACTAATTACAGGCAGGCCTCGCTTTAATAAAAGTGGTACTCATTTCGAGTCATGTCTCGGAATTGATTACCGTTTGTATAAAACATCAATATTATAATCCAGATGAGGTTATTGAAGCAATGGTTCAGAAATTCAACATGTTCCATTTTAGGGTTAGTTCCGTGTTATCACACTGTTCCATATTTTCGAACACTTAAAAATCTCTGTGTAATAAATAATAATCATTATTTATATTTGATTTAAATTGGTATCCATTAACAAATTTGAATAATAATTATAATTTTTATATATTCTTTTCTGACGTGTACCAATAACTTGAAACTTAGTACTCTTCTTCCTAAAATATTTCATAGAGCATAAAATTGCTGTTTGTTAAATGTAGAACAATAATTATAGAAGTCTAAGTATACTGAAGGCCTTGCTACACGGTGAGAGAACTGTCGTGACAGTGGACAGCAGCTGTCCCTGTGTAATCGCATGCCAGTAGCTCAATGTAATAGCATTGAATTTCCATGACAGTTACTCGACCGATGCAGTCACACTGTGCGAGTAGCTGTACTACAGTAACTCGCTAGGCCAACTCGCACCGTGTAACAGAGCCTTCAGTGAGAGTAACCTACGATTGGATTTTAAAACATCTATTCTAATAATTTCCCTCGTGTGTTTATTTATTTGGTGTCAGTTACGCACGGGAATATATTGACTTGGATGTTTAAATTCCAGTTTTTATTCAATTTTTTAATGTATTTTATCTACATATAAATTAAATTAGACATTGCAGAAAATAAAATTTTAATTGAATTCATTAAAAGTAATCCCTTAATAATGGGAAATAAATTGGTATTCATGATGACCCGTTATTTTTAACGGGAAAGTACACCAGTATTTTAATAAACAATATTTCGAGCAGATTTCTTAACGCGTTTTCAAGTTTGTAGAAAGAAATTAAATACAAGTTTCAGTTAACCGAACGCAAATCAGTAATGCAAGAGTTCTTTACTTTAAGGAAGCAATTTCACTTCCTTTCTAATTTCATGTACTGTAACACACATTGAATCCACCCAATATTTTCCTATTCATTCATATTGGTTCTTAATAGAGGTATCCAAACTTCTGTATTTCTTTAGTCTTACTTTATCTAACTTCTATAGAAATTCAGTAGCAGAAATTACTGCTTAACTAATGTTCTGTGTAGGCAGATCTACTAAAACACCACTTAGTTGGACTACTATGTCCTAGTCTACTTCTAGTCCAACTATGACTACAATGTCATAGTTGTATTCTACTATGGTAACCGGAAACAGCACATTTTCTAACTTCAGTTTATTAAGAAACTTCTACCAACTAAACAACTATTGTTAAATAAGATGAGAGTTAGAGTTAAAACGCACGCATATACCATTTAAAAGAACACTTATTAATTAAATAACCATATCTAGTTATATTACTACCATTTAAAAAAATGAAAAATGCAGATTCTCGCAGAATAAAACAACATTATCACCGTGAAACTCTGAACAGCTAAAAATGGAATTTCATAATTTAGAATAATGTATTTACATAATGTATATTTTTTATTGATATTTCAAATACAAAAGATCCTAATTCGTTTCACGGTATCAAATATATTTATCATATAAAAATTGTAATATAGATAAGTAGCAGTTTATTAAAATGCTTTTGATGACACCACCGCTAAGAGAACTGCATGTCCAGTTGTCCACTGAAAGAAGTCACCATTTCACCACATTGCTTCAGCTCAATTCATGAAGAGGATCTGCGTAAAAATAAACATTCATATAGAGTATATTATTTCTGGAAGTTTTTTTTAACTTTTATAAGCAAATATCACTAAGTGAATCAAATTATTGGAAAAAATATTATTTCTTCATTTTCATATTATTATCTACATGAAAGATTGTGAAATTATAAAGCTCAAGAATTAAGATAAAAGTAAAAAGTGGCAAAATCAATTATCTCTAATGTTGTGATTTATTAATTTTAATAATACCTATTGATAAATGAATAAGATACATAATTTGAAATTCAACAAAAAATGTATCCACTGCCATTGAATAAGCATGAATCTACATATTCATCAGCCTACTATAATAGTCATGACATGCATATTATATTGGGACAAATACTTAGATTAATTACATAACTATTATATATAACAGTAGCATAATACAGGTTTTTTTTTACTTATTTGTCCCGATTCTAAACTTGAATAACTATGCATCCAATTGGCCGATTTAAACAAATTAATTATTCGGGGTTGATAATATAAGCAACTACATTAATCTTTACTAAATTTCGTTATGCCCACCATTGGATTCAAAATTAATCTAAGACGCATCACAAAGTTAACCATAGCTGCAGATATCATTTCTTGAGAAACCTGATTGAACGCTATTGTAATGGCGGCTTTCAGATGATTTAACCTTTCATAGTTCTGTTTATTGACGAGTCTTTGATTAAAACCCAGGAAGAAAAAGTCCACCGGACTCAAGTCAAGTGAGCGAGAAAGCCGGTAATAAGGTCTTACCGGCTTAATAAGGTCTTAATAATATTTCCAATCCCCCTGCCAGGGAACTTTTCATTTAAATAGCTATGTCCTGACGTCCTTTTTGTGAGTGGGTGGGTGACTGACCAATGGGGAAAATTGTGGGCATTGATTCCCCCATCGATATGAAGTACTCCATCCGAAAAGAAGAGGAGTTTGATAAAATTGGCTCAACTTTTTACAAGCATCTTCAAAAACTTTAGAAGTTAATTTGCAGCCTACAATTTGAGAAAAAATACTTTAATTCCAAAGGTATATATAGGGAACCTGTTTTACAAACCAAGTAAGACCATAAACAATGTGGAGTCGATTCAGACCAGGTTTGTGTAAATCAGCTAATTGGATGCAAACTTATCCAACTTTAGAATCGGAAGAAATAAAAAACACACCCTGCACTTCTATTCAATTGCAGTGGATGAACTCATTGTACGACTTACCTCAGTGCGTTTGCAGTAGGGTTTGCCAATAATTCAGGAGTGATGCTGGGAGAAGTGTTCGGGGTCTTTGCAAAAAACCTCATCTGAAACGAAGTAAACCTTGCTGAGAACACCAGCTGAAAAAAGAGGTTATTCCAAAAGCATTTGTCAATGTATGTACATTTATTCGAATAGGAAAGATAACATGATTATCATGATACATTAATAAGCCAAATGCATTATAAACTACAATGATGTGCAATGTAAGGAAACAAATATTCTAGATTTAGAATATCGTTACTATTATTAATAACTGGAACTATTTCATTGATGTAAATAATATAGCTATACCTACCATTATATATATATTATAATCAACACAAACAACTTTGTAATAATGAGTTAAAACTAGAATATTATTTTAATTTCTTCAGTTTGTTGCTTTATAATAAATACATAAGTAGAGTGTCCCAGAAAAATGTGCCCACTCTTTTGAGAGCTTTTAATTTTGCTATTAAGTGAAAAAATAGAAAAAAATACAGAAACTCACGAAAAATTCGCAGAAAAACTTTCAATTCGGAAAGGACATGTGGCAATTAACAACTTTAAAGACAATTGTTTAATTTGTTTTACAAAGGAAATCTTGCAAATACTTAATGACTACATCACTGCACCAGATCAGGAACTTTATGGTAATTCATTTGATATTTTAGGTTTATGTAGATTGGTGCACAAACCCATAGTAAAAAATTTGTACGAGTAATGGAGAACTGGTTCCTAAGACGTATTTGGTCAGAAAATATTGGAAAGGGATTTGATGTTTATTAGCCTACAAAAATCACTGATCTTTACCCATACATTTCTTTCGCTAATTAATCCTTTACTAGCTACATTGTACTTCTGTTTATTTCTTCATCACTAACTTATAGATCGATAAAAAATATTTTTTAAAGTAATATTGTACTAAATGATTTTAATTATGGCAATTAATAACACGGGATTATTTTTATGGGATATCATGTATATAAATAATTTAAGAGGATATTTAGAAAATTCACGCCAACTAAATAAAATAATGCAAAACAAAATAATTAATAATATTTGCTCAATAGAACAAAATTTATTCTCTTAATCATTAATGAAATAACGTTAGGAAGCTACAAGCTAGTTAATATAGAATAGCTTACCCTGCAAGTTAGGAGACAGAGTCGTTCCTGATGAAGATGAAGGTAAGGATTACCTCTATAGCCCAGATCCTGTTAGGTCAGTCGAAGTGATAAACGGTATGAAATCCTTTTCACTTTTAGCTGGTGGAAAGAAAGATTAGGTTACAATGGATTGATCAACTACAGTGAATGAATTGATTGATTGATCAACTTGTATAATACTCAATGATGATTATTCAAATGTTATTCAAAAACAGATACCTGTAATATCTATATCTATAGCTAGCAACAGGGCCTCATCTTAGTTTACTGCAAGAGTTGGTAACATTTGAGTGACACTAGCAGATATGAAGAACTTCACCCAGTAGATTATCCCAGAGTTACTTTAGAAATTTACAGTCACCATCTGATTGGGGATGAGACAAACAGAAATTAACGAGAAAAAACAATTAGCTATGTCATATTTTTTAATTGATTATAGGATAAGTTGACTAATGATTTGATGGAAAATTATTCTTGACTATCAAGTATAGGAACATTAGAAATATGATGAATCTACATTTGTGAGATCTACATTTCTACAACCAGCTGGCCAGTCTTCCATTTGGCAGGCGAGTTTAAGAGAATAATATTGAGCACTTCAAATGCAAATGGAGAAAAATATCTGATATTTTTCCTATGCCACTAATACAATGTTATTTTGGAGAGAATTCATGATGTTTTGGTTATTTTGAAAGAAAATTTAGCTTTACTTGAGAGAAAACTTGACTTTCTTAGAAAAAACCTTTCTGTAGAATATACTATTGATGATGTTGAGGGGACGAAATACACAATATTTCTACGTAAGACAGGAAAGTAATCATTGTAGGGTGAAAATATTAAGCTTTTGAATACCGGTCACCACATTTAAGATAGGTATTTTTAAGAAGAGAGGTTTGGCTATCAGGTGGGAGATTTTTACTTGAGAACAATTTCGCTACATTTGTGCGGTACTTTACATAAATTTATTCTCAAGAGTGTTCAGCTAAATGGGTGACTTAGTCCAAAATTTGAAATATAATAAATGAGTAGTAAAGCATGTAAATAAGTGAAATAATCCAAAAATTGTGCATCAGAAGAGAATACTTTTCATTTACCCATTAAGCTTGGGACTTTCCTGACATAGGGTCTCAAAGTTAAATCCTGGTTCTTTAACTTTAAGCAACTTTTCATAAGAAAAAGTCTATCCTGCTGAACCTTATATATTCTAAATGGTTGCTTATTGAAAGAAGTGCAATAACTCATCACATATGTTTTGATTTATTGATTTTATGAGCGCTTTGAAGCTATAATATTAATTATGGTTTCTGTGGTTTGAGGCTGAAGTTAGTTAAGTGTGCTGCAATATGACATCCTAGTTTTAGGCTAACTGAATATATTTTAAGTTCTTTTCTTACTAATAGGCAATATTTGAAGTAATAGGGTACTCACACACTACAAGCGAAGGGAGTTCCGCTCTGCTTGCAGTATGACCTGCCCAGCATCTCTGCATATGAAAACCAATCAACATTAATGGTGCTCTGCCTGTATTGTGTATGTACCCTAACGCAGTAGCAATATTATGGCACCCTAACTGACTATGTTCTCAAACCACATAAACACTCATAAAATACATATCTTCAACAGGCGATGTAGAATCAATGAAACGGAACCTTTTCATTTACAAATTGCCCTTGATGACGTTATAATGTCTTTGGGTGAACATCTCGTCACTATCAAATGACCTGAAGTAGGGAGAGGAATAAATAGCCCTTGGGATTAATAGCCTCTCTTAACTTAACATTAAAAATTTGTGAACAATATTCTACCATTTATTTTTGCTTCAGTTTCAGTGTATTTCAGAGATTCTACAAACAGGTCTAGACACCCATAAAATTAATAAATCTTAATCCAGTAAAATCTCTTATCATCATAAGCAATATTTTAGAATAAATTCAGTTCAGCAGGATTCAGAATTTCTTGAATAAAGGTGCTGAAAATTAAAAGGTCTGCAATATACCTGAGTGGTGGGTTCCTAAAATAATCAGAACAGCCCAGAATAACAGGATGGTTATGACAGACTAATATGGTCAGACTGCAGAAACTGGTTAAGTGCTATAGAATTTTTTATATTCCTTTTGTTCTCAAAATGTCCCATATTTTTTGCAGACTGGCTTAATATATATTTACTGAAAAGTAAGAACAGAAGCCAAAATGGAGGATTTCTTGGAGAAAACTTTACAAGGCAATTCCTGCAGTCTGGATAGAATGTTTAGTGTGAGAGACTCCTATTTTGACATCTGAGATGCAGCGGCGCCCGTTCTGACCTCTTGAAAGGCGGCAGCGCCCGTTCTGACCTCTTGAAAGGCGGCAGCGGCCGTTCTGACCTCTTCAAAGGCGACAGCGCCCGTTCTGACCTCTTCAAAGGCGACAGCGCCCGTTCTGACCTTTGAGAGGCGCCTGTTCTGACTTCTGAGCGGCGGCATAGTTTAAGAATTAATCAATGGTAGTACAGGGTGTCTGCAAGAAAAGTAATAGATTAAAAATGGTTAAATTAAAAAACTATTAGTGGTAGAAGATTGAAATAGGTTTAATATTAAAGATAAGAATTCCAAGTTTTATTTTATAAAAGACTACCACCAAACTCAATAAAGATGAAAAACCTTATTTTGTCACATTCAGTATAGAGAATTATAGCATAGGTTAACAAAAAAGTAGCCAATTTAAAAGGGCTGTAATTTGTAAACTATTTCAGCTATATGTACAACTGAAATAGGTTTCACCTAAAAGAGAAGAATCTTAAATTTATTTTGATATCATTCATTCATATGTAAAGAGTGTTTATAGGCTCATCTATAGAGCTTTAATATCATTTAGCGGTTTATTATCCCCAAGAAAGACACAATTAACAGTGAAACAGAGAAAACTTATCCTTTTATAATGTTTAAAAATGGATCCGTGATAACTATAATTTACTGATTTTAGGAATGACATTATGTTAAAATTATGAAATTATGTTAAGTGGAATGTCCACTTATTTATTTGATACACACGTTTTAAATGGAATACGATCATGAACCCATGCTAATACTCTACACAAAATTTGATTACAAATCAATTTTAGTCTTGGATAAGTTTATTGAGTTTGGTGGTGGTGAAATAAAATAAAACTTTGAATTTTCTTCTTCAAAATGAAACCTATGTAAATCTTCTAGCAATATTAGTTAACAAATTATAACAATTTTAAATCCGCTACTTTTTTGCACACCCTGTATATACATTGGATTCTAGTACAGTAAGTCATAAAAACAATTACTAAATGACCTCCATATATAATAAATCTTCATTCCTATCTGCCACTCAGATTCTGCATAATGTGTCTCCTGACTATCAGTCCTCAAGAGATTTTATTTCGACTTTGACATTTTGTCAAGAGTCTCAGCAGCAGATTCAGAATCTCCCTCAGCTAAATTAATTAATGTTAACATAGGAATTGATTCAAAATCTCTCTCAGCTAAGTTAATGATAACATAGGAATTGATTCAAAATCTCCCTCAGCTAAATTAATGATGACAGGAATTAATTCAAGATGCATATCTCCTAGTACTAGACTCCTCCAGAGATTTGAAATTTCTAGAATTGGGTTTAGATTTGTCCTAGAGAATCTTGGGGAAAATGTTGCAAATTCTGCAGACTGGCTTATCAGACAGAACGTACAGTGGTGCAACGTACTGCTACTTTCATACGCCGCTATGCTTATAGATTTGTATCAAAAGCTGAAATTAACATCTGAACATACTTGAGTTATAAGCTACATATAGATATAAGTAGGTAACTATCTGACTCAGAGACTCTTGAGTTTTGATCATTTTTAATATAAGCCAATGAATTGACTGTAACATAATAACAAGGGATAAAAGGAGTCATTTTAAGTAGTTTTTCAGGAATACCATTAGTTTTGGAAACTCTGTTTACAAAATATTACCAGAAACCAGTCTGTACTTGGTGCAAAAAATTCCATAGACTTTTTAAAAAAGCTGAAAAATCCACCAATTTTTCAAAAATTTGGCTACTCCACAAACATTTTTCCAATTTATCTAGAATGGAAAACTCAAATTCTAAGAGTTACTCATGAAAACTCAACTGCAGATTTTATTAATTATTAATCCTGCAGAGTATTAGTAAAGTTTGTACCATGCATAATTCAATTTTTTCATATAATATGAAATATATAACTGATTTTTACATAGTTAAAAAGAGATAATGTGTAGTTTCTGCAGAGTTGTCTTCGGGATGAGTTCTCACATAGTTGATTTTGAATCTCTAACAGAGTTACTAGTCAATCAGAAGAGAGTTATTTATCAACCGAAAATTAGTGGTAACACTAACATAGGAATAATTATTAAATAGCTTAACATCCACCGACTTTGCTATAATATTATTTTCAAAGAGGAAAAATTACACTGACATGTTGGTGCAATTTACAATATAATGCAGTCTGGAATTCAGATATTTCTAAAACACCACGAAATAAAGTTTATAGTAGGTTAGGATATACTTTCGATCTGAATATAGCTTAAATAGGCTTATAGCCTATCAAGTTTGGGGGGTATGGAGAGCTGACAGACAGGAAAGGTACATATATTTGCAGTTTGTTTATCATGTATAATACCTATATCTCCGATTGATTCATGCATACTAAATGTTGAAATTACCTATGAGAAATCTGATGGAAAAATTTAGAAGTCAGCTAAAAGGTCTAAAACAGTGTACCTACAATGCTATGGTCTAGTCTGCAGAAGAAGTTACCTCGAGGCTCAAGTCTCAGCAAATACTTATATGATCCCACTCTGGAAAAAGTGGTCTTTTCTGATGGATTAATTACTCTGTTGGAGTTTAGCAAACCTTAAAATACAGTAATAAATTAATAAGGATCTGTATAATCCGTAGCATTTAGCCTCTAAAATTCATCTGTTAGCCTAAGTTATTTCAAGGTCTCGATATAAGTTATATTGAGACCTTGAAATTAGTCTCCTGAATTATCCGGCGACAATTTTCAAATTAAATTATTTAAATCTTATGTTTGCATCCTTACATCATTTACATGTAATTATTGGAGAGTATTTTAAATTCTTTGTACTTTTAGAGAGAAATTTGAAAATCTTTGGAGACAAATTGCCCCAAAAATTAAATATATCAATATATCTGGAGAGTGAAGACTGATTGTGCATGATTTGCAGACTGGGATACGTTAACCTATCTATCTAGGGGCCAAATAATAGTAATATAGTAATTCTCCTCTCACCAAATGAAAAAAAATCTCTCCAAAATGATCAAACTATCATAAATTCTCTCTAAAATAACATTGTAACATGGGAAATAAATCCAGATAATTGGAAATTTCTCGCCGTTTACAATTGAAGGGCTCGAAATAGCTGTCACAAACTCGCAATTAAAATGGAGAGAAAGGACATGCTTTCTTTCCTTGCCTTGGGAGCCTAGGGGCAGCTAAGGGGCCAAGTTAATGCCAGACTGCAGAATATGGAACATTTTTCCAAGACTCTCTGCATGAGATCATGAATTAATTCCTATGTTACCATTAATTTTGCTGCAGATATTCTGAATCTGCTGATAGAGTCACAGAGTAACTCTCTCTCAAATCAAAATTTAAAAATCTCTGTGGGAGAAGAGACACATTATGCAGACTGGTGTTAATGTAATAAAACATGTCCAAACTAGACATTTTAATGGAGAGTTTGTGACAGTTGTTTTGAACTTTTGAGCCATGTCTCAGAGGGTCTGAGGCTGGAAAAGTTTCACAAAAAATCTGAGCCAAGCCCAGTCTGTATTTGGTGCACAAAATCCCACTGACTTTTTCAAAAAGCTGAAAAAATTCACCATAAATTTCCAGTAATTTGGCTGATCCACAAACATTTTCCCAATTTATACACCAAAAATTAATGGTAACATAGCAATAATTAGCAAAAAAATTTATCACGAAATACAGACTGGAGCCAAGCCAATTTGGCTCATTTTATGAAGGTTTCAAGCCAAAATTATTAAATTAACATGGGAACATAGGAATTAATTCAAAATTTAAAGTCAATTAGACATATGGTCATACCTAACTCCTAGCTGCAGAGAATGGTTATTGAGTCGCCAATATATCTTTTTTTTCAAAAATGAGTCAACAAAAATTAGTAATGCAGTCACCAGTCATCAAAATTTAATTCAAATTTTGTAAGTTGACAGTCATCAATACCTATATTATTATACCTACCCAATTATCAAAAGTAAATATACTACATACCTTAATATATAATTGAGACTTAAGAGCATATCAGCTAATCAGAGAGAGGCATACAACTGATACCAGCCAATCAGAGAGCGTGAGAGAGGCATACAACTGATACCAGCCAATCACAGAGAGCCTGAGAGAGGCATACTTTCTTTCATAGTTAATTATTTTTATTTTCCGATAATTAGTCACCATGTATAAGAGTATGTCAGTTAAGGGGACCGTCCGTAAATTTTGTAAACAAATTTATAAATAAAGCTACGGTTATGAAACTTGGTTCCTAAATATAAAATTGAATAATATTATGTTTTTGTTCTTGGCCTTTTTTGATTAGACGCATAGAAAACAAGTTATTTGAATTTCGAACTGGGAATTCAAAAGAAAGCCATGAACATTACCAAAGTTATGAACAAGAGCTGTATCAGTAGTGACGAACTGAACTCTGTCGAGATTAGCGTCCTTCACTTTGAGAACTCTCGTCCACAACTGCCAGATCTATTTTATTAGAATGCTTCTGAGAGGCTAACTTTGAATAACAGTTAGCCAATTGTGAAATAATGATGTAATTAGCAGCCACTTAGCTAGGCGCGCATGTGCCAAATCTAAGAGTTAGGCGGCTCACCCACGCTGTGCCAGATGTAATGGCGCGCCAAATTCCAAGCTCCCAACCCCTGTGGAAGGGGAGGGGGGTGATAAACAGCTGATTTTTCTTTGTGAGATCAATCTTAGTAATATAAACTAGCTATTAAAGCAATAAAAAAAATATTGAAAATTTAGTGATTTAATCACGGACGGTCCCCTTAAAGCCAATTAATTGCCAATTGGCTTAGATTTGAAATGATCAAATCTAAGATACCTAAGTCTAATTGGCTTTAAATTTTGAATTAATTCCTATGTTCCCTTGTTAATTTTTCTTTTTGGCTTGAAATCTTCAAAAAATGAGCCAAATTTTCTTGGCTCTAGACTTTTTGTGAAATTTTGGCTCAAAAACTAGCAAACAATTTTCCAGCCTCTGAAACATGGATTATCAATTTTAATTTTAAATCTAATTAAAGTGCTCATAGTCGTCTATCCAGACTGCAGAACCTGGTAAAGTGTTCTCCAAGAAATCCTCTATTTTGGCTTCTGTTCTCAGTAAAATACATGTAGATGTAGATATAGGAGGAAAATGAAATTAAGGATTGTTCGCACAGAAAATGTCAAAAATGTCCCATTTTCTGCAGACTGGTCGTCTATATATGGGAAAGATACTTATTTTTCAATTTTAAGTAGACAATGACAATTAATCAGCAACTTGGTAATACATACTCTTAAACTAGGACCTAAGTCACCTAACTGAGATTTGACTAGGGTGAAGCAGGTAAATTGCGGCCCACTAAATAACTGCGGCCTCTACCAACAGAAACGCCATAGCTCCAGTCTGCAGAATATGTGAGATATTTCCAGACTGTAAGAACTGGTAAACTGTTCTCCAAGAAATGATTAGAAATCCTCTATTTTGGCTTTTGTTCTCAGTAAAATACATGTAAACATAGGATGAAATTAAGGATTGTTCGCACAGAAAATGTTAAAAATGTCCCATGTTCTGCAGACTGGAGATATTTGGGATATTCTCTCCGAACAATTTTGAATTAATCCCTATATTTACATTGATTTTGCTACGAACAGAATAAGAGATCTCTATGAACACTTTACCAGTTTCTGCAGACTGGCCATAGCTTCAAAACACTCGTTAAAAACAAAGAATTAAATTGTAGCATGCACTGTGCTCATTTTGATAGCAACGCAACATTTTAATGTAATTTCGGTTCAGAATATTTTCGAGATTCACTTGTGAGTTGTGAGGGCCGCAATTAAAAATTAAAGGGCCGCAATTTACCTGCGTGACCGGTGAACCGTGACCCTATTTCAAATCAAAGCCAATTAGGTAAATGGCTTTAACTGACTACTCTTATACATGGGTTTTGAGCCCTTCAATGACAAATAGTGAGAAATAAATTATATAACATTTTCCTATATCTACTGACTACTAGGTAACTACAAATTACAATGATATTTGAGAGAATTTATGATAATATCAATATGATCATTTTGGAGAGAAATTTGGTGATTTATGGAGTCTAATGGAGAGACAAATGGAATGAAGAGTTTATGAGCCACCAGCCTTTACCAGCTCCTGCAGTCTGGGGGTGACGGAGGTCAAGCAGGTAAATTGCGATACACTGACTAACTGCGGCTTCTTACAACAAAAATATCATAGGGTACATTCAAAACACACATCAAAAACTTAAATTAATAAATTATAGCATGCACTGCGCTTCTTCTGATAGCTATGCAAAATTTTAATGTAAATTCAGTTCAGAATGTTTTGGAGACTCTCTCGAGAGGGGCGCAATTAAAAATTAAAGGGCAGCAATTTACTTGCGTGACCCTAATACTTATTTTACTTGGATGAGGCTGAGCCATACTAGGGTCAAGCAGGTACCTAATTGTGGCACCCTAAATACCTAACTCATGGAAGTACTAGTAGACCTAACTGCGGCCTCTAGTAACAGAAACAATGAGAAACATCATAGCCCAGTCTGCAAAGTGTTGATGTTCAAAATAGTACCTAGATGTTCCAATAATATGTTAACTGTACTGGGAACATCTGTACACCAGAAAGTTAGAAAACAGAATTTAAACTATTTGATTGATAGAGCATAATTATCTCTCAATTCTAAGCTTGATTTTTAATTTATTTTATTCATATACATAAGCGTTCTTAAAATAAATAAATTTGTACACGGTATTACCGTATAAACTAGAGTATTCATTTTAAAAGACCAGAGATTTTGATTGGTTGAATCTCATGAACGTTAAAATTAATAATTCAAAATTTGATCATAAATAAGATCGTCGTTATTAATTTGGGATATACCTGGTATTTACATTAAATTAGTCCAGATGTTTTATAGGGTGAATGAAATTTGAACATAAGAAGCATGTCAATCTGGGATTCAGGAAACGGAAAGAAGCCCGCTATTAAAAAAAATAGCCATATGGTATTAACCGGTGCTCTTACATAATTATATAAAAAAAAATTGCCCACATGGTGACAGGGAACATTAACCACCACATACAGGTATAAAAGCACATAAGTAAAAAAGCCCACGATAATGATGAAACCAAAATTACACAAATTGCTCGCCACTCTCTATTTATCGTCACGTTTCAGTTATTTTCGTCTATAGCAAGCCCTATAAACATTTTCATGATTTAGGTTTTTACAGTTCGATGTTTCCAATTATTTTTAGTATCGTTACAATAATTTGAATAAGTTCATTTGAAATTACAGTTAGAATGCCAGTTTATCTGATGTGATGTATGACGACACGGTACATTCAGGACAAACCTACCGAAATTGAGTAGGTATAGAGAATTTGTTATGCGCGATTTTACGCTTCAAATAGAAAAATTCAAAGTAATGTTCATACAATTTTGTTTCTGTTTAATTGCATTTCTTGAATATAAAATCAGAAATTAATTTGGTTATCAATATCTAAAATAAATGGATGTGTCGATATTTGGGTATCAAATAAAGAGAATTTTCCATTTATCGTCATAAGGGTGACGATTTTTACCCATTTATCGACCTACTAGAATATAATTAGGGTGGTAAGGTAACTTTTATACATATTATAGAATCAGAATAGTTAATTATACATACTATTCAATATACCTTGTTCATCTAAATACTGATCAGTAAAAAAATATATATTTAAATAGAAAAGGGCCATCTAATTATAAAACGTATAAAATTGTCACAAGTTTTAGACGTCATGTTGTATTGCCATATACGTTATCCAAAGAATGTTTGTAGATCTGCGTGTGATATTTAGAATTAATATATAGCTAATATTCATCTTAAAATCATTTAATGGCTAGTTTATTGTTTATGTTTCTCTGATTCGGTTATTTATTATTTACACAGTATACGATGATAGATATTTGTGAACTTCATCTATTGGGAAAAACAAACAGCGTGATCTATCAAAATTTCGATACGACTTTGGTTATCTATAACTTTTTTCTCTCAAAATAAATTGATTTCAGTTAGAATAATTCATATCATAAATTAAATATTGTTAATCCATCATATTATATCTCAAATGTAATTTCCAGTGTCCGGGAAAAATATGAATATGTTAGATAAACTTTGCAAAATTTAGTTTGCTATATATATTTTTCATTTATTTTAAAGGTCCTCTCCAGGCTCCGAAAAAAAAAATGAGTTTATAACATATTACTATAGAACTAAGGTCTTCGATCATTATTCTACAAACCGCATACAATTCGTTTCAGTATCTATTTTAAAATTTGTTTTTAAAGTCATTTAGTACTCTGTGAGCAACAATTGAGCGAATCTCTAATCTGATGCTCAAGAAGAAGATTGTACACCCTTTATTATGATTGCAAACTTGAATTTTATAAACAAACCATGCGTTTTCGGCCATTATTCTAGATATTAATTGTTTCTTTAACTATATAATCGTTTCTATAATAAGTTCTTTCAATTTTATACCTTTACACGAATATTAAATGGATTTATTAAATCTAATAATCCTAGTTGACAATCAAAAAAAATGGTGTACATTCTTTTTCTTCAGGCTGAAAATTTCTTAAATCAGTAAGTCTGAAGTAAAATAGGTTTTGTAGATTTTTAATTATGAAAATATTTTAAAGCATATAAAATTAAAAATATGCTACCAAATTCGATGCGGTTTGCAGCAAAATGATAAGAATCATTAGCCTCGTTGAATAAGACAATAAAAATATTTGCTTGGAGGGGACCTTTAAAGTTTTTAATACTCAATGTGATCCAATAGTACAAAGCATCATTGTGATATTTTAGATAATTTAGTGAGAGAGAAATTAAAAATATTGTTGCTTTACTTAATTACAATTACGTAAGGGTTTTTACGTCTGCTGCAGAATCGGAGGCCAAATCACTGACTTCAAGTGTAATTTTATTAAGGGAAAGTGGATTCATGAGCAAAGTCAAATACCACCTGTCCGTTTCTAGCTCATGGATGCAGGAAAGCTACTTAGTGAATGCAGCCACTTACCAAGGAATGTGACGAAGAACTATACGTAAATACGGTGACTGCACTCACGGATCGAAGAGGAAAATGAAGAGGTGATAGTAAATGAAACCGACGAGTCTACCTAACACAAAATCAAAGACCTCGTAGTTGAAGAGCATAACCCTAGCTCTATGCTCTAAAACTGAACTGCAACCGCTCTAATTCACCACAGACAGTTCCAGGATAGAGCACTCAGTCCTGAAGCTGTCTGTGGTGAATGGAAAAGAAGGAGAGTGACATCTCTTGGGCCCCGAAATTTTGCAATTTGGATTGTGTGTTGTCTTTTTTCATTTTTTAACGCTAATTGCAGTTTTGGAGGATAGCGCTAGGGTTATGCTCTTCAACTACGATGTCTTAGATTTTTGTGTTAGGTAGGCTCTTATAGGCTTCATTAACTATCACCTCTTCGTTTTCCTCTTCTATCCGTGAGTGCAGCGTACGGTACGTGTGTTCCTTTTCGTCTCATTCCTTGGTAAGTGACTGCATTCAGTGAGTAGCTTTTTTACATCCATTCGAGCTTTGTCACCGACGGTGGTAGGTGATTTTATTCATGAAGCTACTTTTCTTTCTGACTGCTTCTTCCAGTCCCTTGTATTTAATTTTCCATTTTGAAATCAGCTATAAGGTTTTTGGTTCCGAAACAGACGTTAAACCCTCTCCTCATTCATTAATATCCCCATTCTGTCATTGTTTCCTCTGCTCAGCGACCAATTTCCCTCATTCTACTTTTATACTACCATTCTACCTGTTTTTGCTCCCATTTCACCCGATTTTCCTTCATTTTACCTGATTTTCCCCCATACAACCCAATTTTCTCCATTTTATCTATTTTTCCCCATTATACCTAATTGTACTCCACTCTGCGGCGTATCTAGGATTCGGTCAAGGGAGGAGGCACTTTAAAAAAAAATAAGTTTCTGAAAAAAATCTACGGATAATTCCTCAGACTGGTCAGTTATTTGATTGTTTCAAATGCTTTGAACATGCTTACACCGTGTTCCGATGAGAAGCGTCATTTTTAAAATTGCGAAATGGTAGGACGTCATTATGTTCATAGAGTATAAAGAATAGATTTTATCCTATAAATATTAGCATTCTTCTTAAACCTTAAAAATGTTTTGGAATTTGAGAAGAAATGCATCGTCCTATACTCTGTAGTTTGTCGAAACACCTTCTTCTCCAACAGTATTTCGAAAATTCATACTTCACTCCATGACAAGTGGAAGGGCGGTTAAATCTTACCACCTGAAAAATTTCACAAGAGTTCGTGGTCTATTCAATGAAACTGGTTCTATTCACAAGAAAAGCAAATGATAACAAAACCAAAAAGAACAGAAACAGTGATTCAGGAGGTGAAGAGTTTCTATGAAGAACCCCCCAGAACCCCCAGTTTCTCAGCAAATTTCACCAACCAAAACTCCGTTGAGGAGGATCGTCAGGTACACTAATGAAAATCCCTGAAATATCAACGGAATAAATGATAGGTATGATGCTAAGGTAATATCTTTGTTGCCATTATCAATTGAATGGATATAATCTTTCATGCATTCCTTGATGATGATGGCAACTTGTCATCGTTTAATGGTGTTTCATATCTCAGATTGCTATAGGACATAATTTGGTGCTAGCTTGCTATGCAATCTGATCATCATTTACTGGTTTTGCATGCGATCTATTTAGAATTTATTAGCAAATATAAATGATGCAAACAGGTATACGAGATACCAACTATATATAGTATTTTATTTCCTTGAATAATTATATACTATTTTCCTATGCAAATCCTTATTATGGAAATACTTCAAGAAAATATCGTTATATAAACTACATCCTCCCAAACTTATTTGGATATAAAGTTAAAATAAGCAATTAATATTATTTTTTACTTTCAATGCATGGTGACAATATCATCTCGTCTATATTGTTTGTTTTGTATCACAGTTACTTAAAGAGAAAAGTTATCATAATTATTAAAATGAAAATACTAATACATTATCAGATTACATTAACCTCACAGAGGTTACCAAACTAGCAGTACCCTTGTTTGGCCCATACTGAACCATTCTGCTTCTCGTTCTTCATTTTGGTGGATGCAAGAAGGCGCTCCACCACATTGAAAACATGCAGTTCATTTGCAGAAGAATGGAAAATTCCTAGCCAGCACATAATCAATATCAAAAGGTTTTTCCTACATATAGGCTTGATGAACTCTAGATTAAAGGTCCCCTCCACGCAAATATTTTTATTGCCTTGTTATTTTTAGATCCATAGAACTGTACAATAAACTTCCTTCTATTTTAACAGAACCAATGTCAGATTTTAAATTTAAGAAGCTTTTTAAAGAATATTGTTTTAGTAAATATAGTTCTTAGTTTTTTATTGTTTGTAGATTTTTAATTAGGTTTCACAAGTTTTAACTTTCACGGAACCTTAGCTGCAATTAATTTGTATTTTTGTTTGAATTGTGTATTTTTTCATTTTACTCTGTATATATTTTGTAAGCTCAAATAAATAAATAAAATAAAATAAATAACTAGGCTAATGTTTCTTATCATTTTGCTGCAAACTGCATAGAATTTGGGAGCATATTTTTAATTTTATACGCTTTAAAAGATTTTTACAATCAAAACTGTAAAACCAATTTTACTTCCGACTTACTAATTTAAGAAATTTTCAGCCTGAAGAAAAAGAATGTACACCATTTGTTTTGATTGACAACTATGTATTAGGTTTAATAAATCCATTTAATATTCATGTAAAGGTATAAAATTGAATGAACTTATAATAGAAACGTTTATATACTTTAGGAAACAATTAATATCTAAAATAATTTAAATAAAGGCCGAAAACGCATTGTTTGTTTATAAAATTCAAATTTGTAATCAAAACGAAGAGTGTACAATCTTCTTCTTGAGCATCAGATTAGTGATTCGCTCAATTGTTGCTCACAGAGTACTAAAAAACTTTAAAAACAAATTATTAAATATATACTTAACCGAATTGTATGCGGTTTGCAGAATAATGATCGTAGACCTTAGTTCTGTAATATTATGTTATAAACTCATTTTTTTCGCGGAGCCTGGAGAGGACCTTTAAATTTTTTTTTAACTACATTTATGGGTGAAAATGTCACCTGTTTTGTAAATGCTTGTAACTTGTTTTTTTTTTATCAATAAAGATTATTCTTATTATTATTCTCATTTTCACTTCTTGGCTTAACTTAGTCACAATATTCAATTGTGACTAAGGCTGCAGCAAATTAATCAATACCATACTGCTACTCTGTGTTTCATCAGATACGTAATTTTTTAATTGCGAATAAGAAGCACTTAAAAATAAGTCAAATACCATTATAGATGCATCACTTTGAAGGAAAATAAAGGATTTTTACTATTTTTCGTTATTTATTGTCTTATACCATATGAGGCCCATCTCCTGAGGTCCTACAAAAAATGTTGAAAATGACCCCCTCTGATGTGAAGACAGAACGATGCACGCTTCAGAACATTCTTCATACTTTCTTGAGATTCTTATTGTTATATTTTTGACCGGAGATTTGAGCACATTGTATAAGAGACTCATCGGGATCTGTTTTTTCTTATATATAAACTCGAGTTTGTGCATAATATTATGTGAAAGTCCAAAGAGTTGAGATCTGGACTGTGTGCTGACCCGGAATTTTATTTCCGTACTTTTGCTAATCACTCGACCTCGAAACTTTTCCTTAAATTCTACAGCTGCATTTGTGCAATGTGGTCTTGCATCCACCAAAGTGAAGAAGTTGTAGGCTGGGCCAAATAATGTGCTGGAGCAATCAGAGTTTTGAAAACAATTAACTGGTAACAAGTTGCCATATTCCTTAAGGAATGCTTGAACAATTGGAACCATTCCATTAATAATTGCAACGAAGATCATTACCTTAGCATCATACCTATCATTTGTTTTCCAGATATTTCGAGGATTTTCATTCGTATTTTTTCGATGTGTTTTTGATGGAGGCAAATTAACTTCTCGTCTGTCCAAACGATTCAATTGGCAATGTTGGATGGTTGCTGCATAATCCACTCACAAAACCGCTATTTATGTGGTTTTTGTTAATGGTCGAACTGAAGTTCAATGATAAAAACGGAAACAAAATGAATGTATGGCGATCCTCCACCACGTGGTTTTGGTGTGGATGAAATCTGCTGAAAAGCTTTTCTGAGAGAAAAACTAGTGGTTTCTTCGAAGAAACTCTTCACCTCCTGAATTGCAGTTTGTGTTTTATTGGTTTTGTTTTCATTTGCTTTTTATTGTGAATAGAACCAGTTTCATTGAATAAACCACGAACTCTTGTGAACTTTTTCAGGTGGTAAGATTAAGCCACCCTTCCACTTATCTGGGAGTGAAGCATGAATTTTTGGCGTACTGTTTAAGAAGAAGGTGTTTTGGCAAACTACAGAGTACAGGATGATGCATTTCTTCTCAAATTCAAAAACATTTTTGAAGTTGAAGATCAATGCCAATATAATTAGTGTAATAAAAATCTACTCTTTATGAACAAAATGTTTATACATAATACGACTTGAAGCAATTTAATTTCTCACATTTCGCAATTTAAAAATGACGATTTGATAGAATACAGTGTTCGAGCATGTCAAAAGCAATTAAAAATAATCAAATAATTGACATTTCTTCAATTTGTAGAATCAATCCGTATACTTTTATTAATCCGTAGATTTATTTTTAAAAAGTTCAGACCTCAAGGGGGGGGGGGGAAGGGGCATCTGCCCTAAATGCCCCCCCCCCTTGTATATATGCGCCTGATCCCATTGTACCTAATTTTACCCATATATTCCTAATTTTCCCCCATTCTACCTATTTTTCCCCCATTCTACTTAATTTGACCCCATTCTATTTAATTTTACACCATTCTACCTAATTTTCCCCCATTTTACCTATTGTACCCATTCTCCTAATTATCTCCCATTCTACCTGATTTTTAACATTCCCTTAATTAGACTGACACTCCATTCATTGCTTCGAGACCCGATTCTTTGGTCTGACACCTAATTAATTGGTCCAACACCTAATTCATTGGCCCGACACCACATTCATAATTGGTCTGACACCCAATTAACTGTCTGGTATGATGTGTATTATAGTTTTTCTTTTATAACTTAAGTAAAAAAACTTTCTTTTCCAGATTCAATTACTACAATAGATAGAGTAGATAATTGTCTATTATCTGTCGAAAGGAATTTTTGGGATTCGAACATGCGAACGAATAATAGACCTGTTTACTTTAATCAAAAGTACTAGAGGGACAGGCTGAAAATTGTAAATCTGACTGATTATTATGATCCTACGGAAGTGGTTCTATTAAATTTATTCGCATCATTTTTTCGATTTTATTGGTATTTTAAAAGTCATTCAAATATTAGGATTCATATATGTGAATAGTCAATATTACGAAACTTTGAACTCGTGGATCTCATCAATTAGGGGACACTTTTGACTTATGATTGGGCCACCTGAATTTCAAGGTTTTCAGCCATCCAAAAACAAAAGGCTGATCTGAAATTCAAGCTAGTTTATGAATACCAGTCCCATTCGAAAACATATCTCTACCTTCGAAAATTAACGAATCTTCAAATTATGATAATTACATTCTGTTCAACATCAAAAACTTTAGTAAAGTTGAAATTTTTGTTCGGTTCTAAATATTCGGAATAAAGTTATGAATTTCAGAAAAAAACGCAATGTTTTTTTTATTTTAATTTCAATATTAGTAAATCACTTTTTCTCAGCTTTGTGAGCATTATTTTCATCCTTACTGATTTTACTGAATCTGAAAACCATTTCCCGAAAGATGAAATATTTTGCAAGATTTGTAGGCCAATCGTGTTCAAATTCAGGTTATTTACTACTCGATATTTATGACATAGCTTAATTTAATGTGTTTATACTTGAAAAAAATTGAGGTTATAATTTAGAGTAAATTATTTCCAAACAACATTAGTCTTATTTAGCAATCGGTTTGCCTGATTCGATGAATTATAAAGTAATTGCGTTTCTATCCCATTAATTTCTTGTTCAATGTTTAATTTCCACCATATTTATTCTACTATTTTTATGATCCTGAAAATGGACCATTTATCGTCTGTAGACTGAATCAAACATTCTGAATACGAATATGATATATAAAATTGTTAATGTTAATTTCGATGAATTCACCACTCTAACATACAAGTCTTCTAAAAACTCATGTTGAAATTAATAAATTCAATTCAATTTAAAAAGCAGATAGGAATATAGTAAACTATGTCAAAAATTAATCAATATCATTTATACTAGAATTATTTCTAATTTATCAAACAGTTATTTAATAGATCTAGGTTTTCTGTGTGTAAAATGGAGTGCTGGAATTTGTATGTGGTTTCCATGGCAACACGCTTACACTAGAAATGGCGATTTTGAAAGAAAACCTCTGTGCGTGGTTATCCTTTGAATTCTGTAGAAATGGAATAGAAAAAGTGACTCATAGTCCATGCTCCTAGTAAATATCATTACTCTATGCTCTTAGTTAGTGTTTTTTGTGTTAACTATTAGGTATCTGATTATATTGCACAATTTAAGCTTAATTCTCATATCAGTGTGTTACAGTTCAACAGTATCTAAAAGCTGAGCGGCTCACTACAATACGGCGCACCACTGTACTTTCTATTAAAGGTCCTCTCCAGGCTCCGGGAAAAAAATGAGTTTATAACAAAATATTATAGAACTAAGGTCTACGATCATTATTCTTCAAAGCGCGTACAATTCGGTTCAGTTTATATTTTATACTTAATTTGTTTTAAAAGTTTTTTAATACTCTGTGAGCAACAATTGAGCGAATCTCTAATCTGATGCTCAAGAAGAAGATTGTACACTCTTTGTTTTGATTACAAATTTGAATTTTATGAACAAACCATGCGTTTTCGGCCTTTATTTAAATTATTTTAGGTATTAGGTAATTGTTTTCTAAAGTATATAAACGTTTCTATTATAAGTTTATTCAATTTTATACCTTTACACGAATATTAAATGGATTTATTAAACCTAATACCTAGTTGACAATCAAAACAAATGGTGTAGGTACATTCTTTTTCTTCAGGATGAAAATTTCTTATATCAGTAAGTCTGATACACCCTCTGATACATCTAGGTACCTAACGGCTAACTAATAAGTTTTTATTTACACCTCAGATTGAAAGTTTACAATAGTTACCCCAAAAAAATTCAATTACAGTTTTCTATGATAAATTCTTTTTTCTATTTCAAATTAAACATCTCAATCAAATAATTAAACTGTGTAGTATAAATTCATTGGATTCAGGTACCGTCAGTCATAAATCTGATAATACAATTATCAAATTCACTCCATTTATCATTAATCTGTATTCAAAATACCTAAAATACAGTGGTGCGCCATAGTACATACTGTGGTGCCAGTCTGCAGAATGTGTCTCTTCTCCCGCAGAGACCTTAATTTGAGAGACAGTTACTCTCTGACTCACAGTAGCAGATTCAGAATCTCCCGCAGCTAAATTAATGGTAACATAGGAATTGATTCAAAATCTCCCACAGCTAAATTAATGGTAACATAGGAATTAATTCAAGATCTCCCGCAGAGATCTCAAATTTCTAAAATTCAATCAAAAACTCCCGCAGAGAGTCTTGGAAAAATGTTCCATATTCTGCAGACTGGCAGTGTGGTGCGCCATACTGTGGTGCGCCGCTCAGCTTTTAGATACGTATCTAGTGACTATCTACAGTCTACAGTTTGGTACCTAGGTATATCAGATGTATTATGAGTGAGTTAGGGTAAGTTCCGAATCATCAGACGGTTTCACATTTTCGATCGCGTAAGAAAAGTCTAGGTATACCTATACCTAATAGGCTAGTTGCCGTAGTTGGTAATTATTATTTTTCAAATATAATTTTAATTGGTATCCAGGGTTATTAAAAACCAAAGGTTTTTTTGGAAAAAACAAAAAACAATGTTTATGGTTTATTTGGTTTTTATATGGAATTATTTAATAAAAGTGCATATAGATACTTATTAGTTCATAACTGATCACTGTACATGGTTAACAATACAAAACATCATTCATATTTTGGTAAATTATAGGGAAAAAAATTATTTCAATGATATGTCAAGAGTTTAGAGATATTTCGATTTTCTAATTAAAAAAATTCCTGTAATGTCTGAGGATATTTAGCTATCAATTCCTATATTACCATTAATTTTTGGAGGAGAAACTGGAAAAATGTTGGCAGCTATTTATCAGATTTTTAAAAAAGTCAGAGGAGTAACGAGTTCAGTGCACCAAATACAAACTGGAGTATGGCTTATAAACCAGTCTGTATTTCGTGGTAAATTCCACCAACGTGTCGGTGGAATTTTCCCCTCTTTGAAAATAATATTCTAGCATAGTAAAAGCCAAAGTTGGTGGATTTTTAGCTATTTATTCCTATGTTAACAATAATTTTTGTTGGAGAAATAATCTCATAAACTCGCCATTTTCCTCTCCACCAGTCTGTATTTAGAGGAAAATAATATTTTGGCAAAGTCAGTGGATTTTTAGCTATTTATTCCTATGTTACCATTAATTTTCGGTGGAAAAATGGGTGAAATGTTGGTGGATCAGCCAAATTACTGAAAATTGATGGTGAATTTTTTATCAGCTTTTTCAAAAAGTCAGTGGAATTTTGTGCACCTAATACAGACCAGCTCTCTCCAAAATCACCAATTTTCTCCAAAATGATCAAATTATCATAAATTCTCTCCAAATAATATTGTATTTGTAGCATAGCCAGTCTGCAGAATATGGGAGATATTTGGGATATTCTCTCCGAACAATTTTGAATTAATTCCTTTATTTACATTAATTTTGCTACAAACAATTCTGAATTAATCTCTATATTTACATTAATTTTGCTATGAACAGAATAAGAGATCTCTATGATTACAAACACTTCACCAGTTTCTGCAAACTGGTAGCATAGGAGTAAATTAGATAATTTTCAACATTTGCAAAAGAAGAACTCAAAATAATTGTCACAGACTCACCATTAAAATGATGAGTTTGGTCATGTTTTATTACCTGGCCACCAAATTTAATTTTTTTCATCATATGTATTTTTGTTCATCGAATCTGTTTCCAGATTCTATCCGTGATATTTTACATTTATATTATTTCTTTGATACTGATCTATGTGTAAATACAGTAATGGGGGATGTGCCGCAGGTCATTAATCAATCATGAAATGTGTAGTTCAACAGTCAACACACTATTGGACACAACAAACTACATTATAATTTAGGGCTACCTTTGACCAAAATTGATCTGAGAGACTGTCATCTGAAACTGGAAGTTTAAAATACAGAATTACGGTGCCTTATAAGTTGGGTAATAAACCTCAATATATTTTTTTACCATTACTTTATATCCAAATTGTCTGATCTAACTAGCAAGAACCTAGTTTAAGGCTGTAAATTGTGATTATTTCTGTTTAGTATGTTTTTTCTTCTGTCCCTAAGTATATTTTTATATATCATTGATACTGAGTAGGCAGGGAGCCAATTGAAGGACTCTAAATAGCTGACATTACATAGCCAATAGAATGGCAAGAAAGGCATTGATGACTTTAATTTGATATATAATTAGCCAAAGAAAAGGCTCGAGTTGTCAGGTAATAAAGCATGTTCTTTCTCGCCATTTTTTGGCTAGTTAATGACAGCTATTTCTAGCCCTCCTGCAAGTAATATAGTATCACTAATAAATAAACTCTACATTTGTCTTTCCTGCTCTCCAAAAATTTCCATATTTCTCTCCAAAATGATCAATTTATCATAGATTCTCTCCAAAATAACATTGTAGCATAGAAGAAAATTAGATAATTCTCACCATTTGCAATTGAAGGGCTCAAAACTGTCAAAAACTCGCCATTAAAATGGCGAGTTTGGACTTGCTGTATTATCTTGGATAGGAATAACATCAAGTTTGTAGAAAACACATGGCTTTCCGTCTTTTAGATTTTTGTAACATGAAATCTTGGTGCCATACCGGCCGCATGCCAATGCGGCATGAAATCTTGGTGCCGGCATCTTCCCGCATTGTGTTTGTCCCTTAAGCCCTCCCAGTAGGTCCCACTCCAAATCTCTGCTTAGTTTATATCAGTGGGGATTGGGGTGGGTACTGGAGAGAATGCCCGGCAGGTTGTCCCTGGTAAACTTTTAAATATTTTAATTAGAATTTGGTTTTAAATTATGTATGGAAGTTCACTTAGCAGACAAGTAGCTAGTATAAATTTAAAAAAACTGTATTATTATTTGTAAATACTTTCGTTTTGATGCATGATTATAACATCGGACTTGATCATACTTTTATAAATAAAGAGTAATTTGATTATGATTTTATTTTTGAGAGACCAGAGCTGATACAAAAGATTCTCTGGAATATTTTAACTTGGAACATCTTGCCATGAAATTGTTCACTGCACTGCATCCACTATTTGTACTGCACACATCATGATTGTTAAATGAGCTGATGGGGGGGGGGGGGGAGGTTTGTTGGGAGGCACTTCCCCGTTATACATATTTGTAATGTTAATGTACCTTTCCAGACCCCTAAACTTAATCTAACCTATCGCTATCGAAAACTTAATTGCACTTTATCTCGAAAACGCATAGTTTCTACAAAAAATGGTAGCTATTCATGAATAGCATCTTCAAATGGTTCCTTTTACCTATGAAAAGTGTCAAAATATCTAAAATTGGTGGTGACCTAAAGCACAAATTTACCATACTTTTTTCTTTAGGTAAATATTTGCCCAGAAAACATGGAATTTTATAGGAAAATATAACATTGCAAGATCTTGTAGTGTTCAAGGCAATTTTCATTGACTTATTCATTGTATTTCCCAATTAATTTCTATGTTCTAATAATCTGATGTTCACATGTACCATGTTTCAAAGTATGGAAAAAGTCACCAATATAGTGGGGTGAGATAATTTGAAAAACCTGTAAAGTAAAAAAACCTACAAGTAAATCACTCATAAAACCCATCATTACACATGTTTCTAAGTATGGACAAAGTCTCCAATATATTGACAACTTTTGAGGGGTAAAAACAAGTTGAAAAACTGTGAATAACAAGTAAAAAATTCCTAATAAAGTTTAAAGAGATAGGCATGCATCAGTCTATCAGACATAGATCATAAGGTTGCTCTCAAACCAGTCTGCAAAGTGTGGCAAATCTGTCTACAAGATTTTATTTTGAGGACAATTTGTCTCCAAAGATTTTCAAATCTGTCACCAAAATGACCAGAATTCTGTAAAATGTCTCCATTAAATACATGTAAACATAGGAATTAATTAGAAAAGCGTTTCCTAGATCTAACAAAGATGTATTTTCCTTAAAATATGTCTCCAAAGATCTTCGACAATATGGACACGCTTTGCAAACCTGCTTTCAAGTGTAAAATATTGAATAGAAACTTAGAAAGTCAAATTTCTTCTTTAAAGTATCCTAAAATTTAAATAGGGCGACCTCGATCCATTCTCTCATTAAGCTGACGACTTTCCTGCCACTGTGCCACATTTGCATTAGGGGAACATGGTGCACAAAATCCCATTATTCCACCCAGTCAATTCATCTCCAAATATTTTCAAATCTGTTTCTAAAATAACAAGAATTCTACAAAGTGTCTCCAATAGATACATGTAAACATAGGAATTAATTAGGAAAGTGTCTCCCAAGATCTTACAAAGATATATTTTCCCTCAAAATTATTGGCTGATCTAAATTATTGGATCAGCCAAATTATCCATGTCGCCACTTGCCATAGATTTTTGGAGACCTTACTTTAGGGATTATATATCATTGAAAGATCTTGCTGACTATTTCCTAATTAATTCCTATGTTTACAGTAGCTAATTATTGGAGACAGAGTTGATATAAAGATATTCTTTGGAGACAAATTGTCTTCAGTATATTTTACTGACTTTATTTGAAAGAAGAATATTTTCATAATTTCTTAATTTGTAATGTTTAATTTATATTTATTCTTTCTCCATATTTCAAATCAACTGATATAATTAATATTTACAGGACCTAAGTCTGCTGTCACCTCGCTAGATACAGGCCTTCCTACCAACATGCCTCATCTCCTTGTCTAAGACTCTCCAAATTGTGTTTGTGAGTTATTTTGACTTTACTAACTAGAGTATCTAAATACCTATCTGGTTGATACTAACTAGTGTATCTAAGTAGCTACAGATCTTGTTAATACTAATTAGTGTATCGAAGTACAGAGCTTGTAATTACTAACAGGGCTGCGGAGTTGGTGCATAAAATGTTCGACTCTGACTCCAACTCGGACTCCTTTATTTTGAATTTATCGACTCCAACTCCGACGACTCCTCTATAAATAATTTCCACGATTCCAACAAACAGTTTTACAGTATTTTTATAAGCAATATTGAGTCATTTGAACGTTTAGACTTTAAATATTTATTTAATTCATATCTATTAGCAATTACTAGTTCTTATGAGATATTTAACATCATGAACAACAACTAAAATAGACCTTAATTTTTGTGACTTATAGCTTGGAGTCGAGAGTCTGTACAAATTTTCGACTCCTAACTCCGACTCCACCAAAAAAGCTTCGACTTGGACTCCACAACTCTGACTCCACAGCCCTGCATACATTGCTCGTATAAACATTTTGTAATAAGTTGATCTTATTCCATTTTGATAATAATGAAATGTACAGTAGTACATAACTTCATTCTATATAATTCATACATAAAAACTTCATTCTGCATGTGCCACTGGTGGTACATGCAGCACTACCATCATGTCGCCAAATGTAACACCGGCGAAGCAACTTTTTTATCGCATATTTCTGTACAGTATAATAAGCTGAACAACTATATCCTCGTTTTGTTGCGGCAGGTGAATTTGAGCTACTCGACAATTCTAAGATTTCTACGTCTAATTGTATAGTATACTATTTCAGTATGTATCGTAAACTATTTTTCAGTCATCATCAATAAAAAATTAATTATAACTTGTTATTTAATATAATGTGATATATCCAGTCTACAGAATTTGTGTCATTTTTTACATTTTCTGTGCGAGCATCCTTTAATTTTCTTCTATATTCAATTGTTTTTCAGAGAATAATGGGTTGAATAAAGGAACACTTTACCAGTTTCTGCAGCCTGATGATGTAAGTACTCTCATGTTATTGTATATTGTAACAAATAGGGTACATAGACTTACTGTTAATATGAAATATATTATACCAAATAAGAATATAGCTAATAACTGCTAACTATTATCGGGCGGCTTTCTTAGATCCCATAGACTCTTAAGATAATAATTTGATTTTTATTGAGTAAACAATTTTCTATGTGGAAAAGTGCATCCAGTATTAGCAAGTGGATATTACAGTAATATATATATTTATGTTAGGTATATAGGGATCTAATATTTTAAATTACTCTTACAGAAATTTGATTTGGCTATATTCCAGTAATCTACTGGAGGAAGAACCTATTCAGGCTATGTACAGAAACTGTCTAATCTTGGAAAAGTTACTATATCATGGACACTTGGTTTATTTACCACATTCACCGCATCTTGAGGTATGATTGTAATGAATTACCAGCATCTTTTTTCATTGTACATCACTGCACACTTACAGTTCCAAGAAAGACAGTGTAGTTTTTGTTACAGCTACACTATAGCTATGATGTGAGCAATAACTTATGTGATTATAAAATATCTTGTCATATTTGGTGCATTTTGTAGAGAAGAAAATTTGGATCATGTAAAAATAACGCACACCAGATGTTATTGGGGTGCATGATCTTTACAAGCTTTTTACTGGGGTGCATGATCGTTACAAGCTTTTTATTGGGGTGCATGATCTTTACAAGGTTATACTGGGGTGCATGATCGTTACAATCTTTTTATTGGGGTGCATGATCTTTACAAGCTTTTTACTGGGGTGCATGATCTTTACAAGCTTTTTATTGGGGTGCATGATCTTTACAAGGTTATACTGGGGTGCATGATCGTTACAATCTTTTTATTGGGGTGCATGATCGTTACAAGCTTTTTATTGGGGTGCATGATCGTTACAAGCGTTTTATTGGGGTGCATGATCGTTACAGGCTTTTTATTGGGGTGCATGATCTTTACAAGGTTATACTGGGGTGCATGATCTTTACAAGCTTTTTATTGGGGTGCATGATCGTTACAGGCTTTTTATTGGGGTGCATGATCTTTACAAGGTTATACTGGGGTGCATGATCTTTACAAGCTTTTTATTGGGGTGCATGATCGTTACAGGCTTTTTATTGGGGTGCATGATCTTTACAAGGTTATACTGGGGTGCATGATCTTTACAAGGTTATACTGGGGTGCATGATCTTTACAAGGTTATACTGGGGTGCATGATCTTTACAAGGTTATACTGGGGTGCATGATCTTTACAAGCTTTTTATTGGGGTGCATGATCTTTACAAGGTTATACTGGGGTGCATGATCTTTACAAGATCCGAAAATTTTATTCATTCTGTACATCATCTACCAATAGTGTCACATGTTGTTATAGCTATTTGATTGAATTATTGCCAGTGCACATCATGTATGTAAATAGTAAATAGGTACACATCTTGTTTTATATTAACTTCAATATTTTTCATTTCATATAAATACCTATAATTTTTTTTATTTCTTAAAGGTCCTCTCCACTCTAAATAAAAAAAATTCTGGTATCGCTTTAAATTTGTAGAGCTAAGGTTATATAACATATCGCAGTAAACAGAATTGAAATCGATCAAGTATTCTGTTCACAATTAATTATATAAGTAATATTCACATTTTGTTTTTTCTCATTCTGAGATTCGTAATTTCATTACAAGAAAAAGCCCCCTGTATACTTGAGTAGGATGTTCGTTCGTCTATACATAGCCCATACCTATTAAAAATTTCAAATCACAGATCTGCGTTCAAATAGAAAGTGTATAAAAATTAACAGTTCTCAATATCGGAAAATGTTATGATATACGAAAACGATTAGTAAGAAATACTTAATTAGGAAATTGATTTCTTTATATAGATCCATTGTCTTAGAACTACACTATTATGATAAAGTGAATCTTAGAATAGAATACCTACCGTAACTTACGCGGATAAGGCGGGTTATGGATACGCTAAGACCGGCCTAGCTATGCTAGCGCCTATGTACCTATAATATTAAAGTTAGGTAACAGTAAATCTGAGCAAGGCAGGGATTGCACCATAGTTTGATTCAGCTTTAATTGGTCCATACCTTACTTTACATCTGTGTCTCAGTGTCTGCATGATTTGTTGTTAAAAATAGGTCATAAGAATTAGCCTAAGCCCTAATGCATGCTGAATGATGGGAAATTGAACATCGGTCAAAAATAAAGTCATATAGATACAAAGTATAATATTAGACCAAAGCTCAATTGACTCAATTCTCCAAATTATAGTACATTTTAAGTTAATGTACGAATACCTAATAGGAGTGCTGTGGTATCACGCTGAAATGGAAATTCAATCAATTTAATCAAAAAACATTCATTAAGTTGGCAGGTGTCTTTGTCAAGCATTTTTAGTTTGTTACAAAGTAACTCGATTAACACTAAGAACATCTTAGTGACAATACGGTACCGGTAGCATTGATATCTATCAATCAGCTTTGTTATTGTTTGGATTTTGTCGGATCGTGTTAGACTATCGAACCGGGGGGCTTTTTCTTTGCTTGAAATTCAGAGGTGTAGTAGAAAGAACGAAAAAAATCTTAAATTACATATAATAAAACTATAGAACCAAATTTGAAATGGGTTGCAGTTTTATTATCAAGAACATTAGTTCTAATGCATAGAGATAAAAAAATAGAGTGGAGGGGACCTTTAAATAAATTAAATGTATATGAATAATTTTTTTATTACTTACAGACTCACGGAACCGGAATCTCTTTATAGCCCCCAGGGGCTCTATCCTGAAGCTGTCAGTGGTGAATGGAAGAGAATGGAGGTGGCGTTCCTTTGGCCCTGAACTGTTGTAACTGGGATTATGCAATTTTTTTCCATTTTAACCATATTTATCATTTTTTTAATGCTACTTGTTGAAAATGAAGATAGTGCTGGTGTTATGCTCTTCATGTACGAAGTCTTAGATTTTTGTGTTAGGTAGATTCGTAGGCTTCATTTACTATCTCCTCTTCATTTTCCTCTTATGGCATTCCAGGACATGTGGTCTAAAGGTCAAGATCACACCCTTTCAGATTTGCATGAAACTTGATACAATGGGTACTTGTGCTGAAAAAACTCCATTTCATAACTTTCTTATTATTAGTCATAGAACAAAAAGTTGGCAGGATTTTTGTTCAGATTAAGCTTGGCAATCTTCCTAGTTGTAAAAATTTATTATTTCAAATTTTTAAATGAAAGAGTATTTTCCCTCATTGACCTTGACCTTTGCCCTCAAAGACCCCATCTGACAAAAATAAATTATTAAAACAAAATAATGTAGATCGACTTCTTGGCTATAGGTTGGAATAACAATATTTACTCTTAAAAGGGATTTATTTGAGCTCAAACAGGTGCGTTAGACAAAAAAGAAATATAAAAGTATATGATAAATTATAATTTTGGAAAAATAATTTGAAATAGATTTTCCCAAATCATAAATTTACTAATATTAATAATTTCCAAATATTAATTTACTTCTATCAAATTTCTTTTCTAACAGTTACTATTATTAGTTAAAGTTGCTATTATTGATTGATTATTACTGTTATTTATTGATATAGTAGTAAATATTATTACATAAATATTAATTAATATTAGTAAACATTACTTAATAAACATTAGTAAATGTTAATAAACAATAGTAAATGATAATAAATATTTGTTAATAGTAGTAAATTTAATATTTGGTAGCTAATTATTAATATTAGTAAATTTATAATTTGTGAAACTCTACTCTAATTTAACTTTTCAAAATTATAATTTATCTTTTACTTTTATATTTTTTTGTGTAACGCACCTTTTTGAACTCAAATTTATCCCTAATCCTTATTAATAGTATCAATACTAACTTTCCAGCCTATAGTCAAGTATTGCATCCATTGGCTCTATCCTGAAGCTGTTTGTGGTGAATGGAAGAGAAATGGGGTGGCTTCCCTTGGGCCCAGAACTCTTGTGATTTAGATAATGGATTGTCTTTTTTCATTTTTACCATGTTTATCATTTTTTTAATGTTACTTGCAGTTATATAGGATAGCGCTAGGGTTATGCTCTTCAACTACGAGGTCTTAGATTTTGTGTTAGGTAGACTCGTAGGCTTCATTTACTGTCACCTCTTCATTTTCCTCTTGCTTCCGTGAGCGCAGCCACCGGTGCTTGTGTCCCTTTTCGTCACATTCCTTAGTAACTGACAGCATTCACGGAGTAGCTTTTCTGCATCCATGAGCTCGTCACCGACGGTGGTAAGTGGCTTTGTTCATGAAGCAACTTTCCTTTCAGACTTCTTCTTCTAGTCCCTTGTTCCTTTTGATGTCAGCGAAATAGTACGATATGACTGAAGGTCGACGTCAAACCCCTACTAAAATAAAATAAAAATATAGTCAAGTATTCAATCTACATTTTTTTTAGGTGGGACTTTTGAGGGCAAAGTTCAAGGTCAAAGAGGGTAAATGCCCTTTTTCATCAAAAAAGTTAAAATACATATGATTGTGTACACCCAGGAAGATTCTGAACAAAATCATTTCAAACTTTTTCTTCTTAAGTTATGACCTTTTAAAAATCGTGATGACAAGGCATTATGCCCCTTATTACAAAAGTTCAAAAGGTTTATAACTTTTGACAAATGTAAGAGCTAGAGAGCTGAGAATCTCAAAAGTAGAGTTTCTTGGGCACAAGCACACATAGTACTAACTTTCATACAAATCTGAGGGGGTGGGGTGTTGAGTTAAATATCATATTTTTTGGACTACTTGTCATGGAATGTCCTCTGCCATTCGTGAATGTAACCACCGGTGCTTGTGTCCCATTTCGTCACATCCTTTGGTAAGTGACTGCAACCACGTAGTAGCTTTCCTACATCCATGAGGGTTGTCACCGACGGTGGTAGTTGACTTTGTTCATGGAACCACTTTTCTTTCTGACTGGTTCTGCAGTCCCTTGTTTTAAATTCCTTAAGTTGTCTCAAATATGGCCTTTAGTCACGAAGCACACGTCAAACCCCTACTAAAGTAAATTAAATCAACCAGGTTCTAACCTTACTATGGTTAGAGGAATACACTCTAAACATACCTTTATTGAAGTACACTAGTCCAAAATAAATAGAATGCCAATTCTGTCACAAACAGGTTGTTATAAATTAAAATGGTAAACAGAAAAGCTCAGAGGGTGGCCACTTTCTGCTACTTGGTGTACCATGCTTTGGCCAAAAAAACTACTAAAGTTGCACAATAGAGCAGACACCAGCCAATATCTTAGCAGTTGGAAGATTTTTATAATGTTCAGCTATTTATTCGAGTTGTATTTTCCAATTATTATCCTTTACTTCTCCAACATATTCAATATATTATGCAGAAAAATCCGATTTTTAAAAGTTTTAGGAAATTAATACCAGTAGTGGTATATGCTGCACGTTGAGCGAGTTAGCTGTGTACCATACATGGTGCATGATGCTATGAATGTCCTAAAACAGACTAAAAGTTGTTATTTGTTATAATTTATTTAATCAATACAACAAATAATCACTTGTTTTATTATTTTCAATTTTGAAATGAAAAAGGGCATTCATCCTCATTAGCCTCTAATTCCACTTATTATAAATTTACTCAAATTAATAAAGCAAATAATCACTTGTTATTAGTTTTGATAGCTACTCCTTTTTAGCAAGATTTTTTAATTGACTTCATTTAATAATCATATATCTTGTGAATGTACTTTGAAAATATACATCTTACTTAATTTTCCTGTTGTATTTCCACTTGTTCATTTGATAGTTAATATTTTGATAGTTAATATTTTATTCAATTTTATTGCCACAAGGGGCTATTTCGTGAAACTAATCTTTGGTGAATGGAAAAGAATGGGATGGCTCACAAATGTTTTTATTTTTACTATGCTTATTGGTTTTGTAACGCTACTTGCAGTTTTAGAGGGTTAAGCGGCGTTTACACTATCAATTTTGACTGTGGAGGTGACTGTCAATCACACCTCTTCACCCACACTCCATCCCTGTAGTTTCAGTGACTGACGTTCAGACTATAAACAGTTAGTCAGTGTTGCTGAACGACACACATTGGCTTTAGTCACTAGAGAAACCTTTATTATTATTATTAGCTTTATATTATATATTTAATATTTTTAATGTTGTATATTTGTTAATATTGTTTATAATTAAATTACACTACAGCAAATTCATTTAGTTATCACAATTTAACTTAATGAAATAGCTTATGTAAATTGAAAATGATCTTGATTATTAATGTTCATCTTAAAGTTCGATTACAATATCAATAATTAAAAACAATTCAATGCGTTCCAGTTACATTATTATATATTAACTGAGAAATTATTGTGAAATGTTTCTCGTTAATCCTATGTTATTTAAATTAAAAAAAATCAATTCCATTTATCCCCTAAGATCTCTTGCGATAAATTTTTCAGTTTTGTATTATGTTCAAAAATAAAAACTATCACTAATAAATTGATACACATTGGTTCATCATATTTAAAATATGAAAGTATCTAAATAAATTAATAAAATTATGAATACTATCGCACACTACCTTTCATCCTCGATATGTGGTGTGTGACTGATTATCACTCAACTCGGCAACCTATGGCTAACATTGATAGATTCCATAGTGTGGACGAGATAAAGGGAGCAACTTTTGTGGTGGGGAGAGAGGGAATGATAAGATTTACACTCACCTCCACAGTCAAAACTGATAGTGTAAACACCACTTTATGCTCTTCAACTACGAGGTCTTGGATTTTGTGTAAGGCAGCCTCGTAAGCTTCATTTTCCTCTTCCATCCGTGAGTGCAACCACCGGTGCTTGTGCCCCTTTTCGTCACATTCCTTGGCAAGTGACTGCATTCACGGAGTAGCTCTTCAGCATCCACGAGCTTTGTCACCGACGGTGGTAGGTAAATTTCATTTTTGACTGCTTCTTACAGTCTCTTGTACGTAATTACGGTCAGTGATATGGCATTTTTTTCGAAGCAGATGTTAAACCCTTATCAATATACATATTTGATATTTTCTTAATGTGAGTAATAGATCCTGAACTCAGAGTAATTTACAGTTCAATTTACTTTTACCTTTGTAATTATGGTAAAAGATAGAAACTACAGGCTTTAGTTACCCAATTACGACTCAGTTTAGTTACCAAGCGGTAACTAAAGCAATTAAAAGTAACAAAAATTTATAATGGTCACTCCTTGATTACATATCTCCTTTTTTATGAGTTGTAGAAAGAAAATTTGTTAAGAGTTATTAGAGTATTACGAATATAACACGGAACTTATCCTAAAATGGGACATGTTGAATTTCTGAACCAATTGCTTCAAATAACCTCATGGATTATAATTTTGATGTTTTTTAGTTACCGTGAAATAATCACAAAAAATTGTCTCCGTGTTCTATGTCTATGAACAGTTCTTATTTTGAAATAGGACTCTAAATAAGTACGTACCACTTTTATTAAAGTGAGTTATGCTTAAAGCGAGGCATGCCTGTACTTTGTTATCTACTGGGCCACTGACTAGTCCGGTTTTTATTACACCCCGCTCTTATTACAAAATGGTAGGTAATAAGAGCGATTTGCGACTCAAGTTTTATTTGAATTGTAACTCCTTGATTAAAAATTTCATTTTCTATTTGTTAGATTGAAATAAAATGTTACGAAGGTTCAGCATTGCGTATATTGAAAAGATAAACGTTAAAACAGGCCAATGAATTGACAATATTTTATATTAACATGAGATTAACTCTAATTCAGTACAGGTAGGTAATTAGTTTGGTAATTTGATTTATATACCTGCAAGGCTACAAGTAGGTACCATGGACATCAATAAATTAAACGTTATCTAATAGTTTCATATTTTTTACTCGAAAATGTGAAACCGTCCGATAACTCGAAACTTATCTTGCTGCCAACTATATTTTTCGGTGCATAAAATTACTGTTTGTTCAATGCAGCACAATTATATAAATCAAAGAATCAAACTAATTACATAAAGTAACTTATATTCAACTAAGGTTGGATTTTAATAGTTTATTTCATTCTCTACTGACAGACTACATACTGTACACTATTATATCAAAGCTTTCATAATTTCAACTCTTTTCGAGTCTGGTGGTACATATTTTGTACCACACTCATGGTTACAATTAATGCAAGGTGGTACAGAAAGTATACCACCTAAAAACTCTTTCAAAACTGGTGGGTAAATATTCCTTAGCACCATAAAGGTTATGTTTAATGCTCAGTGGAACAGAAAATGTACCACCTTTAAAAATAAAGTTTGGCAGCTCAAATTTTGAACCACCTACATAAATGGTTAGGTATAGTCATAATTCTTTGAGCATATATGACATTTATTTCTCTGAAAAGTGTGGGTCTGAAAGAGTTAATATATCTTATCATAACCCCCTATAAACAACGTATATCGATTCGATTGCCTTGGATGTCGAATCGATGGATTGTTCCATCGAATCGACAGACCGTTGTGACTAGGGGGCCATTTCATTATTGTAACTCGTACAAAATGAAATGTTTGAGGAGTTACAATTATATAATGACGTGAGCCATACATCAATCGTATTACCATTTCCAACTAGATTACGTGCATTCGGTAGAACGCATACTATTGCCCCCGCTTATAAATGACTTGACCTAAAGATTTCACCCGTTCGTTTACAATTATTTAATAAACTGATTCGTGGATAATAACCAATCGTCCCACCAAGTTCCATTTAATATGGTTGATTACTTTTTGAGTTATTGAGTGATAAATGACTTTGACCAAATCACTTCCAACATTCTATCAAATAGTTTCTGGACATTAACTGATCGTCCCACTAAGTTTCAGTCATTTTGGTTAAATAATTTATAAGTTATAAATGACCTTCACCGGATCACTTCCAAAATTCTACCAGATGGTTTATGCACAATGACCAATGGTCCAGTTAAATTTCAGTAAATTTGGTTGAATACTTTTTCAGGTAAGCGAATAACAAGATGACAAATGCCGTGTAAAATATATCCTTTCCGCATTCTGCGAAGGTAATAACTAGAGCCCGGATTTCCAGTTCTTATGCTATAAACGCTATTTTGACCATAGAAATAAATTTTTAAAGCGTTTATAGCATAAACGCTATTTTGACTAGAAATTAAAAGATAGAACTAGTAATTATGGTATAAGCGACTATAAAAACTGTGATAAACCATCCTTTACGTGCGAAATATATTTGTAACAGATTATTATATAATTGATAAATTATACATGCAAGAGACATTTAAATTAGTGTGCCATTTCATTCACATTTTCTATAGGAATATTCCATAGAAAACGTACGAACATAATTATTGGTAAATTAAACTGAATTGAACAATGAATAAACCACTACTCGATACAGTATAATATTATATAGTTTTCTTAAATAATAAATAGAATGATACGTGAAGAATGAAGATATGCCCAAATGAAATAAATATATGGTACCTATTTATATATTGTGACCGGTAAATTTCGCTCTTTCCGTAATGAAGTTACTTTGAACACACTCATTTATGAAGGTGATAGTTAATTGAGTGCTCAAGTTGTAAAAACCAAAACAACCCAAAGTGAAACAATCCGAAACTTTTAAAGTTGAAATAATCTTTTCAAAATTAAAAATGATTTTAAGTGACAAGAGACTAAGCATAACAGCTGTAAATGTCATTGAGATGTTGGTAATTTCTCGCAATGAAGTTTAATTATTGTTTCATTAATTAAAAAAGTTATCAAGTCATTATATTAAGAATTAATGTTACTGTTTTTGCATTTTGTTTGTGCTGCTCTATGTGAGTGTCTTTGTTACTCTTAGTTGGTTGTGACTTAGACAACATAGTTTTGGATAAATTTAGTTTAGTTTTTTTTCTTCTTGTTAGTTACTTGTAAAATAAAAGCTACGTATAAATTGAGAAACATGGATATTATTTACTAATCATTAAACTCATAGTCTTATATATACGATATTATAAGTACACATTTGCCATTAATTGTTGCGTTAGTTCTGTGAATAATAATTTTAAATCAGCTATTAACAAATTAAAAAGAAAGGCATAGTTATTGTGGAATTTTCTTCTAAAAGTTTCTATAATGTGGAATAAAGAAAGAAAATGCAATAATTTTAGGACACACTCAGCTATTATAAGGACTTTTTCACCGACTTTAAAACTCTTTTTTAGAGCTATACAAACTTTTTTAAAGCGCTATTTCGACTACTTTCGTTAGAACTAGGAAACCGGGCTCTACTAATAACTCTTTATTTGTGTAATCAAAATGTGGTCTACCTGTATTTCTCACTTCAAATATTAAGAAGAATTGCTGAATATATATTTTTTATCTGAGGGAAGTAGATTCATAGTATGCATTCGCTCTGTTTAAACTCATATTACATGGCAAATATTTCAGACAGAAACCAAGCGATTTGGAGCGCAAAAAAATAGTAACACCCCTCACCACGTCTCTGTCTGAACTGAGAGGCACTGCGAGCATCATGAGCATGGATGATGAATGAGTTGTCAGTGGCCCGCCCCTTTGTGTGTGGGAGAGGGAGGGGGAGGGTGGTGGGTGGAGCTAATATTAGTTCCAAAGAGCATTAGTCCCCAGGCTGGGTAGGCTCTAGGCTAGTTTGTGTTATTTCAATTATATGGCCGGACTATTTGCACAGATATCAAAGACCTAGGTACGACTTTTGCTAAGATATTATACCCAATGGACATTTATTTTCGAAAATTATAGCAGGGTAACATTATTTTTAAATCATTTGACGATTAGCTCATTTATCTTATGAGTATTAGTTTGAAAATATGTTTATCTTAATATTTTAGTTTGAAACATCTTTTATATTAATAATTTCGATGCCAGACCTAGTTTCGATAATACTACCTGACTAAAATACATTATATCTTAAAATTTTAGGAGCCAGACTGTTTTATCTTGATTTATTTTGCGATATAATAATTTACCTAAGAAAATACTTCCGAAAAACGGTTTATTTAAGTATTTTATAAATAGATTCGTCTTTTCTTAAAACATTTCGATCTCAATCACAATAGGTATAAAAATATTAGTGCCAAAGTTTATTTATTTTGAAGAAATAGATCAGAGACCGATTTATTTAGAATATTATATTTTAAATCATATTTGCTTTAAGCTCATTATACCTCAGTACTGTTTGAAATAAAAATTACACGTGATTTTCCTATTTATGATATATTATTAGTGATTAAATCTATTTTTTTAAATTATCTTTATGCAGGTACTGATTTTCTTGATACGATTATATTCAAATTTAGTTTTTCTTGTAACTGTTTACCGAATGACATGTTTATTTAAAGTAATTAGTTCACAATAACACTTATCATAAATTTATAGATCTCAGGTGCGTTATAATAAAATCTTTTGATCTTAGGTCCTTTTACCTAGAATAATGTAGGCACTTGGAACATTTGCAGTAGGATATTTACGTTACTACTATTTTTATTAATTCTTTAGGTCTCAGTATAGCCTATCATAAAACACTCGCATTTTGGTGATTTAAATACTAAATAGACTTAACTAAATTCATTCAAATTATAAACATATCTACGAAACTAGACGTAACACAAAATATTCTTAATATTAAATAGGAAGAAATAAAATGCCTAAATCTGTAAAAGAAATTAACGATCAATTAATATTGTAATAACAGAGGTATTTCTGTCTGTCCGTCACAACAAGCAGTTTAATCTATTCGAGCAACGTTGGGGTTTATTTTATTAATAATAAAATAATTGATTTTTATTAGTTGATAGAATTAATATACTACAAATATAGTCATTTTTGACGACATGAATAATCTGTATTTATAAAATTTCTGCATTATTCAAAATGAGGATCAATTTTGTTAATTAAACCCATAGTTCGGAACAATGGCACTGGAAAAAGTTCATCATCACAAAGTATAGGCAAAAGGATACTTTATTTTATTTAAATAATAAATGCTAAATTTAAATAATAAATGCTAAATATAAATTATAAATGCTAAATATAAATAAAAAAACAATTGATATATAAGGAAAATTAGTTAAACATTATATCACTACAGTACACAGTACATCACTACAGTCGCACATTACACAGTACATCACTACAGTCGCACATTACACAGTACATCACTACAGTCGCACATTACACAGTACATCACTACAGTCGCACATTACACAGTAAATCACTACAGTCGCACAGTACGCTAGAGGTGCACAGTACACTGCAGGTGCTCAGTACACTGCAGGTGCTCAGTACACTACAGGTGCACAGTACTTTACAGGTGCACAGTACTTTACAGGTGCACAGTACACTACAGGTGCACAGTACACTACAGGTGCACAGTACACTACAGGTGCACAGTACTTTACAGGTGCACAGTACACTACAGGTGCACAGTACACTACAGTTGCACAGTACACTGTACACTACAGGTGCACAGTACACTACAGGTGCACAGTACACTACAGGTGCACAGTACACTACAGGTGCACAGTACACTACAGGTGCACAGTACACTACAGGTGCACAGTACACTACAGTTGCACAGTACACTACAGTTGCACAGTACACTATACACTACAGGTACACAGTACACTACAGGTGCACAGTACACTACAGTTGCACAGTACACTACAGTTGCACAGTACACTACAGTTGCACAGTACACTACAGTTGCACAGTACACTACAGTTGCACAGTACACTATACACTACAGGTACACAGTACACTACAGGTGCACAGTACACTACAGTTGCACAGTACACTACAGTTGCACAGTACACTATACACTACAGGTACACAGTACACTACAGGTGCACAGTACACTACAGGTGCACAGTACACTACAGTTGCACAGTACACTACAGGTGCACAGTACACTACAGGTGCACAGTACACTACAGTTGCACAGTACACTACAGTTGCACAGTACACTACAGTTGCACAGTACACTATACACTACAGGTGCACAGTACACTACAGGTGCACAGTACACTACAGTTGCACAGTACACTACAGGTGCACAGTACACTACAGTTGCACAGTACACTACAGTTGCACAGTACACTACAGGTGCACAGTACACTACAGGTGCACAGTACACTACAGGTGCACAGTACACTACAGTTGCACAGTACACTACAGGTGCACAGTACACTACAGGTGCACAGTACACTACAGGTGCACAGTGCACAGTACACTACAGGTGCACAGTACATCACTACATACACACTACACTACAGGTGCACAGTACTCAGTACATCACTACATACACAGTACACTACATGTGCACAGTGCACAGTACACTACATTACATTTTCCTGTAGGACCTACAAATGTTCCCCCCACAGTACTATTTTAATTACAGGTAAGTGTAAGTGTTGCTATTAACAGCTGTATGTAGGTATGCCACACAGGTGAAACTGGTAATACTAATTAATATTAATAGGTGATATGGGCTAAATACGAATTAATGGTCAGTTACATACCTTCGGTCATATAAGAAAAATTATACATTTTTTTATTTTTTATTTTCTGTTATTATATTGTTCTTCCTTATACGATCGAACTGACCGATAATTAGTAACTTACCCAAATATCACAGATAGCAATAATATTGAACATCACCTACATATATAGAATGATGAATAAAAATTTCCAGGTATGTTTGTCAGTTGGTTTAAATTACACATAGCAATCAATTAACAGGCACAACACCTGTTAATTGACATAGAGCAGGTGTAACTAGGTGACATAGGAATGACCTATATCATTCTGTGTCATGGTTCAACAAATTAAAAATGCAATGCCATTATATCAGTAATTACTTTGAGAGAAATGATATTAGAAATTAATAAATTGAATGAAAATTCGGGTAATAATTAAAAATGTTAACTATTTTCGCACCTAAATTAGAAATCATTTTCTTTTCAACTTTGGAAAATCAAATTTTATATTTAAATTTTGTAGGGTAAGTTCCAAATTATCGGTCAGTTCCACATCTTCGGACATATAAGAAAAACGATATAATAATAATTGTGGAATAATAAGATGTGGAACTGACCGATAATTCGGAACTTACCCTATGCAAATACTTTCCATTACTAAATTATTCTAAAATAGCATTTTTTTCCTCTTGCAATTTCAACAGAAGGACATACTTTTCCCTGGCGTCACATTAATCTCACTAAAAATGTTCATGTCCCTAATGGCAGTGGATAAACTCTCAATATCCTTACTGCAATAATGGCCTAAGGCAGTGACGGAACTCTTAACATTTATTTTTCTTTCAATATTTCCATAACATGATTATTGAGTGATTTTTACACTGCTCCTATCTATTCGTCTGATATCCCAGATATTCTCATAATATCTGATATCCCAGATATTCTCATAATATCTGGGATATCAGATATCATAATATCTGATATCCCAGATATTCTCATAATTCACAATTGCTGCTCTTTCAATATCATGTTTATTTTAATCAACGTTCATCTTCTATAAGTTTATATTAAATCATCTACACTTTGTACCATCAACTAAACACAAAAACCTCGAGGAAAACATAATAAGCATAAAAACTATTGTTTGGCATAGAGCTCATCAATATATCAATTTATCAGAGAATTACAAAGTTAGGAGAGAAGGATAGCAATCAAGGAAGGAAGGAGTCTACCAATCGATCTGCTAAGACTGATGGCAAAGGATCTTACGTTATAAAGAAACCTTATTTACACTATAAAGCTACCTTATCTTACACTATAAAGCTACATACGCTATTGACATATACATAATTAACCAGAAAAAATAGAAAAACACACCTTGCTAATTTGAACAGGATCGATAAATTACTTTCAACAGTTACAGCCCTACTCAAACTTTTCTTAAATGTTTTTACTGGAACACTCTAAGATAACATGAATAACACAGTTTACAATTATTATTTAGAGGTATGGTACCAGTGCACAGGTAGCAGAGAGGTTAGAAAGGAACTGTGACCTGTAACGTCACAGTTTAGAATCTGGAGGACGCGTTACCATCTGACCTACATATCCTAGGGAAACAATCATAGGGGAAAAAAACATACCCTAAACATAACCTGACGGTAGACTGGAGGTAGATCTAAATGGAGAATCAGCAATAGTGAACATGCTAACTAGCATTATATACAATATAAAGTGTGATAATTGTTTAATTAAATGAGAACTCTAAGAGTAAAATCAATAGAAACAAACAAACAGCAGATTACAACAGTTCCCTTTGTAGCGTGACAGACAAAAGGATTAGAGGGAAGCAGTTGGAATCTAACTTTAAAATGATTAAATAATAAATGCATTTGATATTATTTGTTGTAAGAGAATATTTCCGTAAGTACTTTAATTATATTAAAATTCTTCTAGTGCATCTTATTGAATTTTTGTATAAAGAATACGGAACAAAATATGGTACCTAGTTACCAACCTATAATATTTCTACATATAACACTCAATAAAAGCCATATAAATTAAGACAAATATAAGGACTTAAATACAGTTAAAAAATTCAATTGAAAATAGGATGATAGTTAATTAGATACAAGATTTAACTTTTAAATGATAATTTTTATTTAGTAAGGGTTTAACGTCTGCTTCGGAACCAAAGGCCATATCACAGACATCAAAAAGATATTAAGTACAAGGGACTGAAAGAAGCAGTAAAATAGGAAAATGGCTCCATGAACAAATTAAGTCATCTACCACCAATCAATGCTCATGAATGCCGAAAATCTACTCTGTGAATGCAGTCACAACTACCAAAGAATGTGACGAAAAGGGACACAAGAACCGGTGTCTTCAGTTCCATTATTAAGGCAAAAATGCGACTAAAAATTAGGAATATAATGATATATAAAAATATATAGTCAATCACTAACTATAATTTATATTAAGCGTGTCAAATGTGGCAAATCGTTAACTGGCATTTTTAATTAATTTGCAATTTACCAATATCACGCTTCATTGTTAATATTATGATATTAATTAATCTAGTAACTTAATGGCAAACTGATACTTTTTTAATTAATCACCAGGTAGTTGATGTTGGTATTATTGTTCTGTGAAAGATCATCTAAAATAACTAAATTCACATCAAAATATATTATAAAGTCCTGAATATATTAAAATCCATATATGACTACATAATTTATTTTAATAGCCATTGTACTGATTGTAGATGATTGTTCAGAGCAGAATAGCACCAATTAGCTTATGCACTAATTACCCAGTGAATACAAACTGTTTTATCGCGTGAACACAGCGATAGAACACCAGTCTGACAATGGATTGTCTGTAGCGATCGGAGCGAACAAACGCTTCGTACGGACACAAAAGCGGAGGGATGGAATTAGAGCAGACTCGTAAATAGTAATTTGTAAGAGAGTACAATAGGCATATGAAGAAGGATTGCATAGACTGTCATTCTGATGGTTTAGAAGTTATACACTTGCTTGAATTGCATAGTTAATAAATAATGAAACTTCGGGTACACATTTTCAGATTGTTTTGTTTAGCTCATTAATATATTGTGTATCGCTATGTTACATTCTTTGAGCAAATATTATCAAGTTAATAAAATAATATAGTTATTAGAAACGCATAGTACCTAATAAATTGATTTAAAAACAATATGTTGGTCAAATGAAGCTTTAAATTTTCCATCAATTACGTGAGACTTAATTTTAAAACAGTTTTTTTTAAATTTAAAAATTTAATTTAATCAATATAAAATAGTAGTAAGAGAAAAAACCTACATTGAAAGTTTTATTGAATTACAGAAAAAAGGATTAAAATGAAATTATCCAGTCTTTGAGATGAATTAATTATACGACTCACAGATATTTTGAAACTAGCCCAGCAAGATAGGTACTAATATCAAAAATATGCATTTTAAGTTTTCAATATAAAAACACACATATTACCTCATACATTGTACAGTGCTAAGTATCATACGAAAATGACTACGAATAATTGATAATACGAATAATTGATCATAAAAATAATTGATCATAAAAATAATTGATCATAAAAATAATTGATCCTAAAAATAATTGATCATAAAAATAATTGATCATAAAAATAATTGATCATAAAAATAATTGATCATAAAAATAATTGATCATAAAAATAATTGATCATAAAAATAATTGATCAAACGAATAATTGATCATACGAATAATTGATCATACGAATAATTGATCCTACGAATAATTGATCCTACGAATAATTGATCCTACGAATAATTATTGATCATACGAATAATTGATTCCACGAATAATTGATCAAACGAACAATTGATCATAAGAATAATTGAATATACGAATACTTTATCATACGAATGTCCAAAACTCAAACCAACTATGAAGGTATGGAAATTGTTAATTTTTGCAGTACTTACAAGGATTCCTAGAAGGTGATCCTTTAGGCGAATAAGATAATCTCGACTTGCATCCAGTCACAGAGTTGCGTAGAACACTAGGGGTGGTGTCGGTAGAAAAGCTACTGTTGGTCAGAGGTGAAATGGAAGGTCCGTTACCGTACAGGTAACCATTCACTTTTCGACGCTCGGAGGGAGAGGAAGAGTTCGAAATGTTCGCCTGGGTGTAGCGAGTTGGCGAACTGTTCGGAGAGGTTCGTGTGAGAGATTGAGACTGTCGGTAGCGCGTTTTATGAGGTTTGTGGTGTGATTTGTAGGTGCTGTTCGTAACTATTGTGCTGGTACTTAACTGGAAATTATTGCCGAACCTCTTGGTAGGGATGGTAGCTGTAGACTCTGTTTGTGCAGTACTGGAAAAGAGAGAGAACAGAATGAACATTGGTTATATTACTAGGAACTACAAAGTTTGTATTAATTTTAATGATCGATGATAAATTTTGACTGCGGTTGAATTTAAATAAAACCTTTAAAGATTTATATTACTAATGTTTGTATCTTTGTTATAACAGATTAAAATAGTTCACATAGTAATAGAAATTGATGGAAATTTGACTAAGGAAACTTTTAATGACTAAGTGAAATATACTTTCAATGAATAACTTTTAAATAGATTGATTAAATACTAAATGAAATTTTAGATAAATAATTTATTGATAAATAGTCATTATGATCTACAGAAAAATTCAGGTCAAATTACATCATAAGTCAAAGTGACTATGATAGTTTGAACTACAAAAATAAATCACAATTATCATGTATATAACACTTTCTCAAAACGCAATAAACAAACAAAACTAAAAATTACTAATTTGTATGAATTATTGATTTTCGAAGGTTGAAATTATCTTTTTAAAATCAATGTTTAATATTAGAATATATTACCTTGCATTTAAATAGGCTTTTTATTTTGAAAACAAAATAACAGAATGTGATCACTTAAATTACAATAAGAAACATTAAAAATATTATTAATAGAAAACTAATCCCGCAAATATTAAAAATAAGTTTACTAATATATTTACTGGTACTATAATTCTAAATTTAATTATTATTGAATATATATGCAGCATTTCAATTACTTTATAGAGGTTTCATTGGAATATTATTATATGCTATATATATTAATAGATAATCCCAAACTTATAATTGGAAAATAAATAATATAAATTAGTTATCAAATTTTGATTAATAATTAATTATCAGAAATATTAACTAATTAGAATTCTTGTATCATATTATAGCTTCAAATTAACATGTAATTGGTTTAAATAATTAATATAAATATAGCTAAAAGTAGGTATTGTAATTATGAAATGAAAAGTCGCGTAAAATGCATTAATATATACTATATAGTCTGGTCCGTATATTAAAGTAATTTAATTCATACTTTAAATAGCATAATAATCACTGCAAGAGTTAATTTAGTATACAGCTTACTTAGCAAAAACTTTTTCGGCAACAATAACAATAATATACTTATTCAATTTTAAATAACGAAACTTCCTGTTTCATTAATGTACAATAACATACTGTATTGTTATAGGCTAGTAATTAATCTCTTTATCAATCATCTATAAATTGCGCAGACAGTTTAATGCGTCATTGGTTGATTTCACATCATCTTCTCTGCCAAGTACATTAATAAGGAGAAGCTAAAACTGTCCCCAGAGATTTTATTATACCTGATAATGCCAAGTGGCTACGGGTAATACATATATAGATATGAAACTGAATAAAGATAGGTACACCATTCAATCACTGTAATTAATTATCAAAGCGTTGTTAACATATTTTCAGTTTAACATGTCAAATTGAAATGATTTTTTTTAATATCATTGTACTTTTATAGCTTTAGCAGATATGATTGTCATTTTAACCCATGAAAGGTATATTGTACATAAAGTCTCGTTATAGTATTTATTTAGTAGTATAGTATGAAGCAAGTTTTAAATCACTATCCTATAGTGTCTTTAGTCTGTTATTTGCATAATACATTTTTCATCATTATTAATATACCTAAATGGTTTATTTTCATTAAACATAAGCCCTAAATTTCTCTCGCTTGTGACACATCATTATTAGAATATACTGAATTACTAACGTAAATACAATTTATTAACCAAGTTAAACGGTTGCCTTTAAATTTAAGTAAGCAATCAGGATTCCAAATATGAAGGAAGTTATTTGTTCTAAATAAATACAATAATAGTTTTAAATCAAAATAAATCACGTATAGGATTTTAAATCTATAAGACAGAAGGTCTAATGAATCGTATATGATTTTGAATGTTGAAGACACAAGGTCGTACGAATCGAAAAGTATTTTAAATGTTGAAGACACAAGGTCGTACGAATCGAAAAGTATTTTAAATGTTGAAGACACAAGGTCGCACGAATCAAATAGGATTTTAAATGTTGAAGACACAAGGTGGTAGAAATCGAATAGGATTTTGAATGTTGAAGACACAAGGTCGTACGAATCAAATAGGATTTTGAATGTTGAAGACAAAAGTTCGTACAAATCGAATAGGATTTTTGAATGTTAAAGACAAATGTTCGTAAAGAATCGAATAGGATTTTAAATGTTGAAGACAAATGTTCGTTACGAATCGAATAGGATTTCGACCCTAAGCAATAATATCTTACTTATCGAATATGGCCCGATAATGGCACCATCTTAACTGATCGTTTATTGCCGTTGTACAGTTGTTTGTATGTGGCACACGTGTCACCTTGTTTAGAGTATAGGTAGTGTTGGCCAATTGCCATAGTGCCTACTTCACCTAGTGCAGACAGGTGGGTCACATAGTCATCAAAAGGAGTTAATTAAAATAAATAAATATAACATAAATATATTGTCGAATTTACATAGCACCCATATATATACACTATACAGTGTGTCCACCAAAAAGGTATCTACTACCAAGATTCAAATAATTCAACATATTCATCTTTCTACGATAAGATGCATTTTTATTTTATTCTGGTATCACGGATGCGTGGATTAATTAATGAATCATACATAATACTGATATAAATTTTTGGTGGCCACACTGTAGTGTACAACTATATGTAATAAATGATCCGTCTAACATAAGAGTACGGTTACTATGGATGAGTATTCAAGCGATTTTTCGCACTGACGACTTCTGATCAAATCGGATAAAAATCAAACTCATACTCTCCAATGGGAGTGGTTACAGTGGCAGCGATTTAGTCGTCAGAATACACATGAAGTCGTCAGAACAACTCTAGCGTTCAAATGACTGATTTTTTCATGCGACTAGCGACATATTCGGTCATTTTTGTGTTTAATTCTCTTACTTTCGATTGCTGTTACTGTTTATTTATTCGTTTTGGAAATATATTATTTGATACTACCTATCAGGAATAATACAGATATTATTTAATTACATATAACACCTATTTGTTTATATAAAGGCTTGAATTGGTTATTCTGTGTACAATTTTATTATTCGAATATCCTTATAGTCATATAAAAAAAATCTCCTTATTTTTCTATTTAGGTATTTCAAAAATTTTGTGCAGTGAAAATTATAATCAAATTAGCTCGCGTCTATTATCTCATATTCACACAGGTACGTTTTTAATTCTTCCCGAAAATTATATTAAATAAGCATAGTTTATACCCCAATATTAATTGGGGAGAAACATACTGACGATCAGAAATCGCGTACAGTGCAACCACTTCGCACTGACGATCAGTTCTGACGATATCGTCAGTGCGAAAAATCGCTCGAATACGCATCCATAGTAACCATGCCCTTAAGCTCATTTATTTTAGAAACATAGATTAAAATAAAAGATAAACATATCCTAGATATACAGTAGACCTATAACATGCTTTTTAAAATAAAATTTATAAAATATATATCAATTAGTGACAATTTTGTCATAAGTTGCATCTAGCACGAAAAAATCATTTAGAAAAAAGTATTTCAACATTTTTCAATAATCGTTTAAAAGTCGGACCCCTGGGTTACGCACCCCCCTGGGAAAATAAGATCCGATCGCATATGCTCCAACGCAAAATGATTTGATGGAGTAATCTCCCACAACATTACTTAAAAAATATGTACATTGAAATCAAAACTGATCTATTTATTTCCACATATCTCTAAAAACTGTAAAAACTGTACCTGTTACAAAATAGAAGATAATTTAAATATGAAGAAAAATATTCAAAATGCAACCAAAGTATAGAAGTCAATATACATGATTTATAATATCATACTATAAATTTAATTACAATTTATTGAAAATAGTATTATAATCATTTTCAGTGCGCTTTAATGAACATGTTATTTTCTCTCCTTTGAGAGTGTACGTACATACGCATGTGGTCATTCCTTTTCAAAATAAACCCCTCTAAAAAGTTCTCCACAGGCTTCAAAACCTGAGTGCAAAGACGAATAATTACGGATTATATCGTGTGATGAAAAAGAAGACACGAGGGAGATTATACCGCACAGTGTGGAGATTAAATACCAAATAGTAGTATTAAACCTTACTTGCCTAGAAAAAAATGTGTCCCAATAATAGATATTGGAGCAGTATTTTGGTAGGCCACGCGTATAGGTAACAAATTGGTTTAATTTAAAAAATTGACATGAATATAAAGGATAAAGTTTAAATTAACTTTTAAAAAGTATAAAAATATTCATAAACAATTTCACAAAGATGGAGATTCGTAATTTATAAAAGAGATTGTGTCCGTAATCTACAATTAACGATCATTGAGTAATGCAATTATTGAAATAAATGAGGAAGCAAAATATGCTAGATAGGTAAGTCTATAATATGTATTACTTTAAAAAAAAGAATTAAAAAATGATGTTTTTGACTCAAAAATGATTTTACCTTCAAAATAGATTCATCATCAATATAAAGATAACTTGACTGAACATTAATGAATTTCGACATTTATGAATGAAATGCTTTAATATTCATATAACTGTTTGATATAACATATGTACCTTTGAAAGGGATGTTGAAGTATTAGAGCACATATTTAGTGAACAGGCTACGCCTTGTTCATTCACAGTTGATAATTACAACTGTTACTTCATTCGATAGAATGGTTCTATATATAAGAAGAAAAGAAATTATGAAATACTTAAGTACATTAAAATTTAATATATAAGCATGTTCAATGAGAGTGAAATACATCTACAATGGATTTTTAATAAATAATTTATTAAGAACATATTTGTCATATTCATAGTTAGTTATATTACTCATATTTAAAGTTAAATGAATTAAATATATTAATCAAGTAAATATCAATACGAAGACAAAAAAAAAACAATAACGAATTAAAAATATATAAATATAAACAATAATTCACTAATTATACAAAGAAAAAATAAATCAATTTTAAGATAAGTAAAACAAATAGCTTCAACAAACTACTTTTTCATTATACCTTTAATTCTTTTAATAATGACCAATGTGGAAACAGTGCCGACTCTTGTAGCGCGCGCTGCAATTGGCGCTTCTTTTTTGAGTAGCGGCTGCACCGCTGTTACTTTTGTGCTAATGGAACGACAGCGCTGCTACTTTTGTGCTAATGGAACGGCAGCGCTGCTACCATTGTGCTAATGGAACGGCAGCAGCGCTACTTTCGAGCAAATGGAACGGCAGCAGCGCTACTTTCGAGCAAATGGAACGTCAGCAGCGCTACTTTTGAGCTAATGGAACGTCAACAGCGCTACTTTTGAGCTAATGGAACGGCAGCAGCGCTACTTTTGAGCTAATGGAACGGCAGCAGCGCTACTTTTGAGCTAATGGAGCGGCAGCGCCGCTACTTTTGAGTGAATGGAACGGCAGCAGCGCTACTTTTTTCAGAATCGCTAGAGCTTTTTGCGCTACAGGGTTGTCGGTTCTTTTAAAATCAAAATTGTTAAAACTATCTGAGGAATCTGGAAAAAAGTACAAAAAAGTGGGCGATCCTATAGTTTATCAGTTGTAAGGGATATTCAGATCAGTTAATTCACCACTGATAATGACCTAATAGTACCAATATTAAGTTTATCAATTTAACATGTGTAGTCAATTTAAAATATAACATATATATAACACTTTCATATATGTATATCAATTTGTTATGTATGTATATCAGTATGTATTTTAACAAAACATAGCAACAAATGATATAGTCACCAAACCATAAATTTAGCAGTGTATGACATTTCCATCTATTTGAAAGAAAAAACTATACAATATTCTCTTGTAATGCGTTGTTGTGGAACCTACCTATAATGCAATATATTGTTTGAGTGTGTAATAGCATACATTTAAGAACAGAGTACATTTTTCAAGCTGCTGTAATTCTCAAGAGACAGACTGACAAATAAAGCCGAGGAAGAACATATTTTAGGTAAAACTTTAGTAGCAAAGAGTTATCGGATGGGAAAATAACAAATACTTAGATTTTCAGTATACTCCATTTTCATTCTTAGATTTGTTGTCAGTTTACAGTTGAAGATAAGTTTCTTCTTGTCTTTTATTCTTCTTGTTTTCTTCATAATATAAAAAATTGTTTCAATTGATTCTTATTCACTCATTTATTTAAATGAAAGATTCCCTCATAGTAAGGATAAGCAGTTATGATTCTGCTGTACATTAGTGAAATATAACGCACTTTTTATAAGAGTCTGATTAAGAGTGAAAGAAATCGATACATGAAAGAAAAACTTCTGTAATGCAATTATTATAATTTATTCTCTATTAAAAAAGTAAAAGTGTTTAATTGGATTATAAAAAAATTATAATAATTTGAGGATAAAAAAATTAAATTTCACTTTCCGGAAATAAACTCAATACGCAAAAATCCTTTACTTTTACATACAAGTTTATTCATTATTAGGTCATAAATTAAGAAACTATAGACAGATATGAAATCCACCATTAGTCTAATTTTTTTTTACTTTCAATGTGGATCCATCCTCAGAAATATCTTATACGAAAGTGCGAGGAAGTCCATTCTTATATTCGATCATAAAAGCTATTTCTCCTAAAAATTACCAAATTGTATTTCAAAAACAGATATCATTCGTAAACCACAATTGCTTAAAAATACATAAAAAGATAATCATTCAGAACAAGAGATTGGGTAAGGAACGAAATATTGGTCGGTTTCACATCTTCGGTCACATAAGAAAACAACAATATAATAATTATTATTTAATTTTAATTACTATATGGTTTTTTCTTATATGACCGAAGATGTGAAACTGATCGACAATTCGTACCTCAGCCCTCTGTGGACTAACTGTACCTGTACTCAAACTGTACGCAGGTACAGCCAGTAAGTGGTTTCCTCCCGAGGGAATGGCATAGTAATGAGATTCGAGAAAATTGGGTAAGGGAAAGAGAATTAGTGGCACCGAAAATAGAGACCGTGATTGCAGGGGAAAAAGGCTGCTATTTGTGTAACAAATGCTTTGAGGTAAAATAATCTAAATAGGGAAATAAAAGGGGCTGCTATTTGTGTAACAAATACTTTGAGGTAAAATAATCTAAATAGGGAAATAAAAGGGGCTGCTATTTGTGTAACAAATACTTTGAGGTAAAATAATCTAAATAGGGAAATAAAAGGGGCTGCTATTTGTGTAACAAATACTTTGAGGTAAAATAATCTAAATAGGGAAATTAAAGGGGTTGCTATTTGTGTAACAAATACTTTGAGGTAAAATAATCTATTGCTCTCTATCACCACTGTATGGTGATTAGTGAATGGTGATAGCAGATTTTAGTGTGAGTAATGAGTTGTGGTGAGTCATGTGTTGATTCAAGGGGTGGGTAAGTGATTCATCATACTCTGACACCAGGAAAATAGAATGAGAGTGAATGAGGAATAGAATTGGTGACTGGGGAGTTAGTGACTAAAATGGTGAGTAAGTAAAATGGTGAGTAAGTAAAATGGTGAGTAAGTAAAATGGTGAGTAAGTAAAATGGTGAGTAAGTAAAATGGTGAGTAAGTAAAATGGTGAGTAAGTAAAATGGTGAGTAAGTAAAATGGTGAGTAAGTAAAATGGTGAGTAAGTAAAATGGTGAGTAAGTAAAATGGTGAGTAAGTAAAATGGTGAGTAAGTAAAATGGTGAGTAAGTAAAATGATGACTGACTAAAATGGTGAGTGACCAAAATGGTGAGTGACCAAAATGGTGAGTGACCAAAATGGTGAGTAAGTAAAATGGTGAGTAAGTAAAATGGTGAGTGACTAAAATGGTGAGAGACTAAAATGGTGAGAGACTAAAATGGTGAGTGACTAAAATGGTGAGAGACTAAAATGGTGAGAGACTAAAATGGTGAGAGACTAAAATGGTGAGTGACTAAAATGGTGAGTGACCAAAATGGTGAGTGACCAAAATGGTGAGTAAGTAAAATGGTGAGTAAGTAAAATGGTGAGTAAGTAAAATGGTGAGAGACTAAAATGGTGAGAGACTAAAATGGTGAGTGACTAAAATGGTGAGTGACTAAAATGGTGAGTGACTAAAATGGTGAGTGACTAAAATGGTGAGTGACTAAAATGGTGAGTGACTAAAATGGTGAGTGACTAAAATGGTGAGTGACTAAAATGGTGAGTGACTAAAATGGTGAGTGACTAAAATGGTGAGTGACTAAAATGGTGAGTGACTAAAATGGTGAGTGACTAAAATGGTGAGTGACTAAAATGGTGAGTGACTAAAATGGTGAGTGACTAAAATGGTGAGTGAGTTGGAGAGCGACTAAAATGGTGAGTGAGTTGGTGAGTTATATCATATGGACTGATAAATTATCAAATTAATTGGTATCGGAAATACTAATTCTTATGTACTGGAAAATATTTCAATTTTTCAGCAAACAGGAAAATGTACGGGCAAGAGAAAATAAGTTGGAAAGGGAAATAAAGAAGATAAATAGGGAGCAAGTAAATAAACCGTTTGGAGTATTGCCAAGCTCAATATTAAATGTCATGGCGCAATGTACTTATCCTAAGCAATCTTACTGAGTTATAACGAGAATAATTTAACAGATGTTATATTAATGAGGTAGTGCTATTTATAGTATCAGACTAAAATAACATTGACTTGAATAATTAGAGAGAAAAGTACCATATAAATGATAATAAAAGCTTAGTAAGTTATTTAAGAGGTAATATTATCTTTTAAATTATATTAAAATTTAAAATATGATCGTTTGAATTTTTCAATTAAAATTATTTTTAACGCGTTACACATATATTTTAGAATAATGTAAAGAGTACAGAACAAATTTCAAATGTTGAATATTCTTGTAATATAAAATTCATGAAAGCCAAACTGATTCGTCTCAGTAATATGAAAAATAATATTCCATTAAGGAATGAAATCTTACGGTGAACAACATTCATACAATATCTAGTCTACACAGTCAATACAAATTATTCAAAAATATCAAACTCATCCGTTTACAGTGTTTAGCTTCTGCATCAAACTAAAAAATAGCATTTAAATCTATTAGTTAGCATATTATATACTAATAAAAGGGGTTATTTTATATGTAGGATACCCCGTATTAGAATTATTGCATAATGAAAAAGTTACAACTCTGCTATGGTATTCTTGATGATGGTTTGAAATGGTCAGAACTGAAAGCGTTACTGTAATTAATATGTTTAAAATTTCTTACAACCAACATAAATAGTATTTGTTTTCTTTATTTATTAATAGTACTTAACAATTCATTTATAATATGTTATACCATTTTATTGGATATAAACAGATAAAGCATTGGTTTACATTTATGCATTGACTCTTGCTTTAATAAATATGTATATAATTTAATTGAAAGATCGACTTATCAACAAAAATTATTGGCAATTACACACAAAATAAACTAAAACGAAATACAAAATATAATTTTTTATAATATATTTTTCAAATAAATGATAACGTTTACAGACAAGTGTTTTTCCTGTACAGTCACATTCTACAGTCAACAGAAACACCTTCCAAACCTCCAAAGAGATGTCGTTAAAAAAAACCTCCTGATAATTTCGGTACAAAAGAAGGCATAAATTACCATCAGGAATATTGGATTCCAATATTCCTGATATTCCCAGGATGTAGTTTTTCTTCTTTCGGCTCTTTAGTGCTAGGGATAACGAGAGTAGGTCCATAACAAGATGAATGTGTGGCTGTTACAAACTATATTATGTGTCGTTAGTGTGAGTACACAGAGAAAAAATAAGAGTCAAATTGACTCACAATTTGAGTTTTCAAGTTTGTACCAAAATCGGCTCAAAAATGAGAGTCAGTATGACTCATCCTAGTACTTTACTCGAAACCAAGTCATATTGACTCCTAATTCATAGTCAGATTGACTCAGGTAGAGTCAATCGAGAAAAAGACTCTAATTTGGAGTTTTGACCGCCTTGTCTCATGCGATGAGTCAGATTGACTCTCAATTTTTTCTCAGTGTATTTTACTATGTAAATACTAACAGTTTTAGTAAACAAAAATAAAAACAGAAAATTCTCTTTATTTTATTCCTCAATTAATTTGAAAATTCATTTTTTCATTCTTTTAATATTATGCAGTTTAGTTGGTAGGAAATCATTCTTGTATAAAATCTATCTACTTTTTTCTTAATTTGAGAACATACAATTTTTTTTTAATAATATTTTATATAGGAATATTTTACTGTAATAATATAAAGGAATATTACAACCATTGGTGTGAAATTTAAATAAAACTCTATAGGGTAAGTTACGAATTATCGGTCAGTACTACATCTTCGGTCATTTAAGAAAAAACGATATAAAAATAATTATTAGATAGGATTGTTCAATAATAATATAATTTTATATCGTATTTTCTTATATGACCGAAGATGTAGTACTGACCGATAATTCGTAACTTACCATATCTAATATCTATACCTAGTCAAAGAAAAGAAAGTTGCTAGTCGTGAATTGATTTACAAATACTAAACAAAATTCTACACATATCTAAAAAAAATTCTAATTTAATTTATTCATTTTCATAATTTGAGATATGAATACTAATTTTCTTTAAATATTGCAATATAAAATCAATCTTTCTGAAATTGAATGGTGACAATTTTCCACATACCATTTTAAAATTAAAAAGCATTTTCTTCATTAAAACATCAAAAGGTGCTATTCCTTTATTTGACACTAAAGTGAGTCTTGAGACAGCAGTCACTACCTCTTCTCTCAACAACCAAAGGACAACTGAAGAAGATTGGCACAGAACAACCACAACCACCTGCTACATTATAGTGCCTAACTATCTTATTTATTGGCCCTACGCAAGGTATTGTAGATAAAAACTGCGAAAACTTCATTATTTAAAATAAGGTGAATGGGAAGACCATGCAAAAAATATTTAAAATATAAATTTCTTAACAGTATATTTAAAGGCAGCGTTAAATTATTTTAAAAATAAAGAATAATTGTCGGTTGTGACATAATTTATGCAAAATAATGCAAACGATTTAGAGAAGAAACCTCAGTAAGAATAAACTATGAAGAAATAACATGTTTCAATGATAAAAAATATCTTATCACTAAATAACTAAATTTACCTTACATATACTAAATAATTAGTCACATAAAAACAAACTAAAAATATAAACTAAAACCTTTAAATTAGAATTATTTATGGAATATTTCTTTATTATATATAATTGGTAAAATTAGCACATTAACAAGCTATGCCGGTAGAAATATTCAAAAAACGGCATTGAAATCTAAATTTAAATTTTGTTCCTTCTTATATATACCACAGACATAACTGCACTTATGAATAGAAAACGATAAAGAATAACTAAAAGAAAATATAGTGATTTAATACCAAAAAGTATCTCTAGCGTTGCATATAATCTTTACAAGTCAGTGCAAAGAAATGTTAAAATTCAATAAATACTCTAATATATGTACCACATTATAATAGTAAATATTGTATAGTAACCTTTTAATTCACAATATTTTTAATTTCTGATTAAGTTCATAAACCATTTAATCTTCCTTTTCCTTTTTCAATTAGGGATTTTTAACATCAAACTTACTTAACTTAAAATTGATTTAAAATTCACATTAATTTGAAGGTACCATAATTATAACCAAGCCTTCATACACTTTTTGTAAATATGTACTTATTTGAATCCCTCTTAAATTATAGTTTTTTAAAAGCATTAAATTATTTAAATATACACTCTTAACATGTTCCCTCAATACTCACTCGTCAATCTCTATGGTAAGGGTTGGGGCAGATTTGGCGATGGCATTCACGTCCCCCAGAGTGAGGCTTTGGGACGGAGTGCCATTGAGGGCCACTATGCGACTACCAGCAGACAGACCAGCACTCCCAGCCTTACCGCTAGATGTCACCTTAGAAAGAAAAAGAGTCGTTACTCTTGAGAAAAGGGGGTGTAAACAGATAGAAACATAGCATTAAATGTTTTTATGCATTATAATTTTATAAATTACTTTTTTACAAATAAACATTTAACAAATTATTTTTGTATAAATTAATTTTTGTATAAATTAATTTTTGTATAAATTAATTTTTGTATAAATTAATTTTTGTATAAATTAATTTTTGTATAAATTAATTTTTGTATAAATTAATTTTTGTATAAATTAATTTTTGTATAGATTAATTTTTGTATAAATTAATTTTTGTATAAATTATATTTTATATAAATCAGTTTTCATATAAATCAGTTTTTTTATAAATTAAATTTCATTTTTTATAAATTGAATTTCATATAAAAAAAATTTGGTACATTAATTTTTTTCATAAATTTTTTTTCTATAAATTATTATTTTCATAAAAAAAATTATTTTTTTATATAAATTAATTATACTAAATTGAATTTATAAAATATTTGTATATTATTTTATTAAATAAAAAATTAAATTAAATTAATAAAAAATAAGTTTAAATTTTTCTAACTTTTAAAATATATTAACATACTACACACTCACATCTTTTGACTTCCGCCGGCGTATTGAGTTACAAAACTTAAGCATCGCGTATAGAGTAAATAGTACCACAATATCAGAATTTAGCTATTAACCCTTAATATGTAAACCTTATAGTTAAAGGTCGTAAGTTGACCATAAAAGTTATATATATTAATAGTAGCTTTAACATTTAATTTACTAACATTAACATAATAATATCAATGGAAATGTATTAGAACAAATTAGTGTGTTGTCATTGTTCAACTGTGATAAAATAATCATTTTTCTGAAAACTACATTTCGCGTTAAAATAATAATATACATGTTAAAAATAAAAAATAAAACATAATCCAAATTACAACAGTTCGGGGCTAGGGGGTCCAATCCCACCACGAAATATTTCCACCATAGAACTCAAAAATCCTAACAATTATGACTAGGGTAAGTTCTTTATTATCGGTCAGTTCCACATTTTCGGACACGTAAGAAAAAACGATAGAATAAAATTTTTATTTTTTTATTTTTATTTGTATCCATGATACCTGCAGGTATCATGGATACCAATTAAAATAAAAAATATATAATTATTATTATATCGTTTTTTCTTACGTGTCCGAAAATGTGGAACTGACCGATAATTAAGAACTCACCCTATGCATAATCAATAAAAACAAAACAAGCACCCTTTGTTAATAAAGAGCCGAGATAAATACACAAAATGTTTCCAATTCTTTTCCACATCAACTCATTGCAAATAGATTATGTGTATAATATGCAAGTCAATGCAGTGCAAAGCTGGGGAAAATACGCAAAAAATGCAATCCAATTCGGCATCAATCAGCCCAAAAATGTGGTAATTTAATTTGCATTTGGAATCTAGAGTCTGAAATGAGATTGACTCTTATTGAGTCAATAGGCTTGACTCTTATTGAGTCAATAGGCTTGACTCTTATTGAGTCAATAGGCTTGACTCTTATTGAGTCAATAGGCTTGACTCTTATTGAGTCAATAGGCTTGACTCTTATTGAGTCAATAGGCTTGACTCTTATTGAGTCAATAGGCTTGACTCTTATTGAGTCAATAGGCTTGACTCTTATTGAGTCAATAGGCTTGACTCTTATTGAGTCAATAGGCTTGACTCTTATTGAGTCAATAGGCTTGACTCTTATTGAGTCAATAGGCTTGACTCTTATTGAGTCAATAGGCTTGACTCTTAGTGAGTCTATAGGTTTGACTCTTAGTGAGTCTATAGGTTTGACTCTTAGTGAGTCTATAGGTTTGACTCTTAGTGAGTCTATAGGCTTGACTCTTATTGAGTCAATAGGCTTGACTCTTATTGAGTCTATAGGCTTGACTCTTAGTGAGTCTATAGGTTTGACTCTTAGTGAGTCTATAGGTTTGACTCTTAGTGAGTCTATAGGTTTGACTCTTAGTGAGTCTATAGGTTTGACTCTTAGTGAGTCTATAGGCTTGACTCTTAGTGAGTCTATAGGCTTGACTCTTAGTGAGTCTATAGGTTTGACTCTTAGTGAGTCTATAGGTTTGACTCTTAGTGAGTCTATAGGTTTGACTCTTAGTGAGTCAATAGGCTTAACTCTTATTGAGTCTATAGGCTTGACTCTTAGTGAGTCTATAGGTTTGACTCTTATTGAGTCTATAGACTTGACTCTTATTGAGTCTATAGACTTGACTCTTATTGAGTCTATAGGCTTGACTCTTATTGATTCAATAGGCTTGACTCTTATTGATTCAATAGGCTTGACTCTTATTGAGTCTATAGGCTTGACTCTTGGTGAGTCTATAGGCTTGACTCTCAGTGAGTCAATAGGCTTGACTCTTATTGAGTCTATAGGTTTGACTCTTAGTGAGTCAATAGATTTGACTCTCAGTGAGTCAATAGATTTGACTCTCAGTGAGTCAGTAGATTTGACTCCGTGGATAATATTACACAGATGAAATTGGTAGGGTAGGTAGTACGGCAAGCCGATGATAGGCCGGCAGTTAAATTACAGAAACTGAATTATATACTACAGCTGAGTGGTTTGAAGTTAGGGATTTTGTTCAATATAAAACTAATAATTTACTAAAAAATTATGTATTTAGAAATTATTAGCATTTTTCAATTATTCGTACTTTTCAATTATTACAGAGTATTCTACAATTATTCAAGATATAGAAATTATAATTTGATTATGTTAATCAAATAAAATTTAACTCAATCAAAAATAGATTCAAGAAAAAATACAGTTACTTCTACTCTATATATATCTTCCATTATATGAAATATAAAGAAATAATAATACAAATAGAATAAAATTAGTCCAAAGAAAAATATTTCTCACAAAGTATTTCACAATTACTAAGGTTCACATTAAGCACTACCGTACAACAACAACAACCGACTGACCACAACTAACAACATACGACAACCAAGTAAAGCTATGAGGGTAATGTGAACCGTGTGCGTGAGTGGGCGTGAACGTGACACGTTAAACCAATCGTGTAAACCCTCACTGTCACAACATGAAGTCATGTGCGTTGAAATATTAATTCGAATGAAAAATATCACCACGAAAATCTCGCAAAATTCAAAAATATATTCCTAAAGTAGTGTTAATTTTAAATAATGTGTTAATAAATTTTCGTTGAAGACTTTTATTGTCACTAATTTGAAACTCTGTAATCGGTCAAACAAATAAGCAAACTTATATGATATCATAACCTCTTACGATTTTTTACTTGGAAGAAGGTAATAAATTATCACTAATATAATAAATAATACAAAATGACTCAGTCCAGTACATGAGTAACCACAATACCATGCACTAGCCAGTACAACATATAAGTCATAACATCAGGAAAAGAAGAATGATTTCAGAGAGTAAAGTAAGTATAATCCAATACAGCAGTACAATTAATACCATACAATACCCAGTGCAATATTTAACCCAATGAAGCAATATCAAATACAACAGTACAATATTTAACCCAATAAAGCAATACCCAATACAACAGTACAATATATAACCCAATATATCAGTTGCTACAATATACAACCCAACACATCAGCACAAACAATACCTTGTGTTAGCCAGTACAATATACATCCCAATACGGCAGCACAAACAATACCTTGTGTTAGCCAGTACAATATAGAAGCCAACACATCAGTACAAACAACACCTTATGTCAGCCAGTACAATATAGAAGCCAACACATCAGAACAAACAATACCTTGTGTAAGCCAGTACAATATACATCCCAATACGGCAGTACAATATATAACCCAACACATCAGTACAGACAACACCTTATGTTAGCCAGTACAATATAGAACCCAATACATCAGTACAGACAATACCTTATGTTAGCCAGTACAATATAGAAGCCAATACATCAGTAGCAGTACATTTAACCCTATCTCTGTAGCTGCCCTGCAATCGTCATACTTTAGTTTATCTCGGACATTAACTGTCCTAATAAATAGCGCAGTGAGGGGTCTGCGTTCACCCCCCCCCCCCCCCCTCCTCACCATACCCTTAAGGAGGGGGGGGGGTAAAACAAACAATGCTATGGTGAAATGGTTAATGGAGTTATTTTGTTGCAGTTTCTGAAAACAGCGACACAATGTAGAATATTTTTTGAAATATTAATGATAAATAATGATAAATAATGATAAATATTCATATTTGAAATGTTCAAGGTAAATAACAGCTTTTTTCAATATATATTATTGCTACTGGCATTTAATTTCAATAATTAGGATACTATTTTATTACTAAGGATAAAATAACTTATAAAAATTGATATTAAATTTGGTTAAAGTTGACAAAGAGTTAATTTAATAACATAAATAAAAAATATAATCAATTGACGAAAAAGTGTTTGAGAATAGTAAGCGGTTTCTAATTTTTCTAGTCGTAGGTAAACTGATCATGTGTTTGACAGCAAAAATTCCACACTAAAGATTTTTTCAATCTAGGGTAAGCGTCAAATTATCGGTCAGTACTACATCTTCGGTCATATAAGAAGAAACGATATAGAATTTATTATTATTATTACACAGTGTTATCTAATAATTATTTTTATATCGTTTTTTCTTATATGACCGAAGTTGTAGTACTGACCGATAATTCGGAACTTACCCTATCTCCTTATTAATTAAATCTCCAAAGATAAGATGTATATATAAAATACACAGGGGAATGGGCAAGAAAGAAAAACCTAACATGTTGGCATCATAATATTTCAATAAGTTATGGATTAGAACAGCTTATCATATTTCAATATTTTTAGATTGAAAATTGTATTTTTTTACTTAATCTAACTGTTTTAAAATGGTTACACAAAAAAAATTATAGAATCAAAGGGGCCAAATTGTTGATGACATGCACAAAACCTGTAAGAATGTTCGAAATAACAAGAGGTACTGTCTCAAAAATAATGACTTCCTTTGAACGAGAAGGAAAAACGTCCTCAACAAAGCACAGGTCCGACCGAAAGTCGAAGTTATTTGAGAGAGACTTTCAGACTCTGAATCAAATTGTTAGATCAAATCACTAGACCACGGTTCCTAAAATCACTGCAGAGCTCAATGAACACCTACAGAACACAGTGTCCACAAAAAGTGATAGTCAGAAGCTGCACAAATATGGATTGTACGCAAAAGCCACAGGGTGTTTCCATTTGACAGTGCAAGTTTTGTATCAATTACAGTACTGACCAATTTCAAACGGTACATTAGCCAGTAAAGTCACACCAGCATTTCCAATTAGGAACATTATAAATAACAGGGACTGTACTGAGCACTGAGTATTAGAACTAATTATGAAATAGAGGTGGTGTGGGGGCAATGGGGTTGGTGTGTGGGTAATGGGGTTGGTGTGTGGGTAATGGGGTTGGTGTGGGGGCAATGTGGTTGGTGTGGGGGCAATGTGGTTGGTGTGGGGGCAATGTGGTTGGTGTGGGGGCAATGTGGTTGGTGTGGGGGCAATGTGGTTGGTGTGAGGGCAATGTGGTTGGTGTGAGGGCAATGGGGATGGTGTGAGGGCAATGGGGATGGTGTGAGGGCAATTGGGTTGGTGTGAGGGCAATTGGGTTTGTGTGAGGGCAATTGGGTTGGTGTGGGGGCAATGGGGTTGGTGTGGGGGCAATGGAGTTGATGTGGGGGCAATGGAGTTGGTGTGGGGGCAATGGAGTTGGTGTGTGGGCAATGGAGTTGGTGTGGGGGCAATGGAGTTGGTGTGAGGGCAATGGGGTTGGTGTGAGGGCAATGGGGTTGGTGTGAGGGCAATGGGGTTGGTGTGGGGGTAATGGGGTTGGTGTGGGGGTAATGGGGTTGGTGTGGGGGTATTGGGGTTGGTGTGAGGGCAATGGAGTTGGTGTGGGGGCAATGTGGTTGGTGTGGGGGCAATGTGGTTGGTGTGGGGGCAATGGAGTTGGTGTGGGGGCAATGTGGTTGGTGTGGGGGCAATGGAGTTGGTGTGGGGGCAATGGAGTTAGTGTGGGGGCAATGGAGTTGGTGTGGGGGCAATGGAGTTGGTGTGGGGGCAATGGAGTTGGTGTGGGGGCAATGGAGTTGGTGTGGGGGCAATGTGGTTTGTGTGTGGGCAATGTGGTTGGTGTGGGGGCAATGTGGTTGGTGTGGGGGCAATGTGGTTGGTGTGGGGGCAATGTGGTTGGTATGTGGGCAATGGAGTTGGTGTGTGGGCAATGGGGTTGGTGTGTGGGCAATGGGGTTGGTGTGTGGGCAATGGAGTTGGTGTGGGGGCAATGGAGTTGGTGTGGGGGCAATGGAGTTGGTGTGGGGGCAATGGAGTTGGTGTGGGGGCAATGGAGTTGGTGTGGGGGCAATGGAGTTGGTGTGGGGGCAATGGAGTTGGTGTGTGGGCAATGGAGTTGGTGTGGGGGCAATGGAGTTGGTGTGAGGGCAATGGAGTTGGTGTGGGGGTAATGGGGATGGTGTGGGGGTAATGGGGATGGTGTGGGGGTAATGGGGATGGTGTGGGGGCAATGTGGTTGGTGTGGGGGCAATGTGGTTGGTGTGGGGGCAATGTGGTTGGTGTGGGGGCAATGGGGTTGGTGTGGGGCCAATGTGGTTGGTGTGGGGCCAATGTGGTTGGTGTGTGGGCCAATGTGGATGGTGTGTGGGCCAATGTGGATGGTGTGAGGGCAATGGGGATGGTGTGAGGGCAATGTGGATGGTGTGTGGGCAATGGGGATGGTGTGTGGGCAATGGGAATGGTGTGTGGGCAATGGGAATGGTGTGTGGGCAATGTGGTTGGTGTGGGGGCAATGTGGTTGGTGTGGGGGCAATGTGGTTGGTGTGGGGGTAATGGGGATGGTGTGAGGGCAATGGAGTTGGTGTGGGGGTAATGGGGATGGTGTGGGGGTAATGGGGATGGTGTGAGGGCAATGGGGATGGTGTGAGGGCAATGGCGTTGGTGTGTGGGCAATGGAGTTGGTGTGTGGGCAATGGAGTTGGTGTGGGGGCAATGGAGTTGGTGTGAGGGCAATGGAGTTGGTGTGGGGGAAATGTGGTTGGTGTGAGGGCAATGGAGTTGGTGTGAGGGCAATGGGGATGGTGTGAGGGCAATGGGGATGGTGTGTGGGCAATGGGGATGGTGTGTGGGCAATGGGGTTGGTGTGTGGGCAATGGGGTTGGTGTGTGGGCAATGGAGTTGGTGTGAGAGCAATGGGGATGGTGTGAGAGCAATGGGGTTGGTGTGTGGGCAATGGGGTTGGTGTGGGGGCAATGGAGTTGGTGTGGGGGCAATGGAGTTGGTGTGGGTGCAATGGAGTTGGTGTGGGTGCAATGGAGTTGGTGTGGGTGCAATGGAGTTGGTGTGGGGGCAATGGAGTTGGTGTGTGGGCAATGGAGTTGGTGTGTGGGCAATGGAGTTGGTGTGGGGGCAATGGAGTTGGTGTGAGGGCAATGGAGTTGGTGTGGGGGTAATGGGGATGGTGTGGGGGCAATGTGGTTGGTGTGGGGCCAATGTGGTTGGTGTGGGGCCAATGTGGTTGGTGTGGGGGCAATGTGGATGGTGTGGAGGCAATTTGGTTGGTGTGGGGGCAATGGGGTTGGTGTGGGGCCAATGTGGTTGGTGTGGGGGCAATGGGGATGGTGTGAGTGCAATGGGGATGGTGTGAGGGCAATGGGGATGGTGTGTGGGCAATGGGGATGGTGTGTGGGCAATGGGGATGGTGTGAGGGCAATGGGGTTGGTGTGTGGGCAATGGGGATGGTGTGTGGGCAATGGGGATGGTGTGTGGGCAATGGGGATGGTGTGTGGGCAATGGGGATGGTGTGAGGGCAATGGGGTTGGTGTGAGGGCAATAGAATTGGTGTGGGGGAAATGTGGTTGGTGTGAGGGCAATGGAGTTGGTGTGTGGGCAATGGGGATAGTGTGTGGGCAATGGGGTTGGTGTGGGGGCAATGGGGTTGGTGTGAGGGCAATGGGGTTGGTGTGAGGGCAATGGAGTTGGTGTGGGGGCAATGGGGTTGGTGTGGGGGCAATGGGGTTGGTGTGGGGGCAATGGGGTTGGTGTGAGGGCAATGGGGTTGGTGTGAGGGCAATGGGGTTGGTGTGAGGGCAATGGGGTTGGTGTGAGGGCAATGGGGTTGGTGTGGGGGCAATGGGGTTGGTGTGTGGGCAATGGGGTTGGTGTGGGGGCAATGGAGTTGGTGTGGGGGCAATGGAGTTGGTGTGGGTGCAATGGAGTTGGTGTGGGTGCAATGGAGTTGGTGTGGGTGCAATGGAGTTGGTGTGGGTGCAATGGAGTTGGTGTGGGTGCAATTGAGTTGGTGTGGGTGCAATGGAGTTGGTGTGGGGGCAATGGAGTTGGTGTGTGGGCAATGGAGTTGGTGTGGGGGCAATGGAGTTGGTGTGAGGGCAATGGGGATGGTGTGGGGGCAATGTGGTTGGTGTGGGGCCAATGTGGTTGGTGTGGGGCCAATGTGGTTGGTGTGGGGGCAATGTGGATGGTGTGGGGGCAATTTGGTTGGTGTGGGGGCAATGGGGTTGGTGTGGGGCCAATGTTGTTGGTGTGGGGGCAATGGGGATGGTGTGAGGGCAATGGGGATGGTGCGAGGGCAATGGGGATGGTGTGTGGGCAATGGGGATGGTGTGTGGGCAATGGGGATGGTGTGTGGGCAATGTGGTTGGTGTGGGGGCAATGTGGTTGGTGTGGGGGTAATGGGGATGGTGTGAGGGCAATGGAGTTGGTGTGTGGGCAATGGGGATGGTGTGAGGGCAATGGGGATGGTGTGAGGGCAATGGGATTGGTGTGAGGGTAATGGGGTTGGTGTGGGGGCAATGGGGTTGGTGTGGGGACAATGGCGTTGGTGTGTGGGCAATGGAGTTGGTGTGTGGGCAATGGAGTTGGTGTGTGGGCAATGGAGTTGGTGTGTGGGCAATGGAGTTGGTGTGTGGGCAATGGAGTTGGTGTGAGGGCAATGGAGTTGGTGTGGGGGAAATGTGGTTGGTGTGAGGGCAATGTGGTTGGTGTGAGGGCAATGGAGTTGGTGTGAGGGCAATGGGGATGGTGTGAGGGCAATGGGGTTGGTGTGAGGGCAATGTGGTTGGTGTGGGGGCAATGGGGTTGGTGTGAGGGCAATGGGGTTGGTGTGAGGGCAATGGGGTTGGTGTGAGGGCAATGGGGTTGGTGTGAGGGCAATGGGGTTGGTTTGAGGGCAATGGAGTTGGTTTGAGGGCAATGGAGTTGGTGTGGGGGCAATGGGGTTGGTGTGGGGGCAATGGGGTTGGTGTGGGGGCAATTGGGTTGGTGTGAGGGCAATGGGGTTGGTGTGAGGGCAATGGGGTTGGTGTGAGGGCAATGGGGTTGGTGTGGGGGCAATGGGGTTGGTGTGTGGGCAATGGGGATGGTGTGGGGGCAATGGGGTTGGTGTGAGGGCAATGGGGTTGGTGTGAGGGCAATGGGGTTGGTGTGAGGGCAATGGGGTTGGTGTGAGGGCAATGGGGTTGGTGTGTGGGTAATGTGGTTGTGTTCCATAAAAGACAGACAAAATAAAAAATATTTCAGAGTAAATAGAAAAAAATTATTAAATAAAAAATAAAATATTATATTAAAATATTAGGTGTCTCATACCATACCATTTTAATTTACTTATTTTGAGAAAATGATGTGGTAAGAGATTCCAAATAATTAAATAATTAACGGTCCCCTCCACTCTACATTTTTTATTACACTATTCATAAAGGTACGTTTTGCATGCTGCGATTGTTGCGATCATCGCTCAGCGATGATCAAACAGCAATAGGAATACATTGAACTATAGCTTGGCGGTAATCGCTCGATGCAAAACATCTCCATAGGAATAGCATTGAACTAGTGCTCAGCGATAAGCACTAGGTGATGATTGCAATTAACAATCGCTAGAGTAATTAACAATAACTAGAGTAATTAACAATAACTAGAGTAATTAACAATAGCTAGAGTAATTAACAATAGCTAGAGTAATTAACAATAACTAGAGTAATTAACAATAGCTAGAGTAATTAACAATCGCTAGAGTAATTAACAATAGCTAAAGTAATTAACAATCGCTAGAATAATTAACAATCGCTAGAGTAATTAACAATAGCTAGAGTAATTAACAATAGCTAGAGTAATTAACAATAGCTAGAGTAATTGACAATCGCTAGAGTAATTAACTATAGCTAGAGTAATTAACAATAGCTAGAGTAATTAACAATAGCTAGAGTAATTAACAATAGCTAGAGTAATTAACAATAGCTAGAGTAATTAACAATCGCTAGAGTAATTAACAATCGCTAGAGTAATTAACAATCGCTAGAGTAATTAACAATAGCTAGAGTAATTAACAATAGCTAGAGTAATTAACAATCGCTAGAGTAATTAACAATAGCTAGAGTAATTAACAATAGCTAGAGTAATTAACAATAGCTAGAGTAATTAACAATAGCTAGAGTAATTAACAATAGCTAGAGTAATTAACAATATCTAGAGTAATTAACAATAGCTAGAGTAATTAACAATAGCTAGAGTAATTAACAATAGCTAGAGTAATTAACAATAGCTAGAGTAATTAACAATCGCTAGAGTAATTAACAATCGCTAGAGTAATTAACAATAGCTAGAGTAATTAACAATAGCTAGAGTAATTAACAATAGCTAGAGTAATTAACAATAGCTAGAGTAATTAACAATAGCTAGAGTAATTAACAATAGCTAGAGTAATTAACAATATCTAGAGTAATTAACAATAGCTAGAGTAATTAACAATAGCTAGAGTAATTAACAATAGCTAGAGTAATTAACAATAGCTAGAGTAATTAACAATCGCTAGAGTAATTAACAATCGCTAGAGTAATTAACAATCGCTAGAGTAATTAACAATCGCTAGAGTAATTAACAATAGCTAGAGTAATTAACAATAGCTAGAGTAATTAACAATAGCTAGAGTAATTTACAATAGCTAGAGTAATTAACAATAGCTAGAGTAATTAACAATAGCTAGAGTAATTAACAATAGCTAGAGTAATTAACAATAGCTAGAGTAATTAACAATCGCTAGAGTAATTAACAATCGCTAGAGTAATTAACAATAGCTAGAGTAATTAACAATAGCTAGAGTAATTAACAATCGCTAGAGTAATTAACAATAGCTAGAGTAATTAACAATAGCTAGAGTAATTAACAATCGCTAGAGTAATTAACAATCGCTAGAGTAATTAACAATAGCTAGAGTAATTAACAATAGCTAGAGTAATTAACAATAGCTAGAGTAATTAACAATAGCTAGAGTAATTAACAATATCTAGAGTAATTAACAATAGCTAGAGTAATTAACAATAGCTAGAGTAATTAACAATAGCTAGAGTAATTAACAATAGCTAGAGTAATTAACAATCGCTAGAGTAATTAACAATCGCTAGAGTAATTAACAATAGCTAGAGTAATTAACAATAGCTAGAGTAATTAACAATCGCTAGAGTAATTAACAATAGCTAGAGTAATTAACAATAGCTAGAGTAATTAACAATAGCTAGAGTAATTAACAATAGCTAGAGTAATTAACAATCGCTAGAGTAATTAACAATCGCTAGAGTAATTAACAATAGCTAGAGTAATTAACAATAGCTAGAGTAATTAACAATAGCTAGAGTAATTAACAATAGCTAGAGTAATTAACAATCGCTAGAGTAATTAACAATAGCTAGAGTAATTAACAATAGCTAGAGTAATTAACAATAGCTAGAGTAATTAACAATAGCTAGAGTAATTAACAATTGCTAGAGTAATTAACAATCGCTAGAGTAATTAACAATCGCTAGAACTAAGGTTACTGATTATAAAACGGCAAACCATTTCAAATTAGGTTTTGAATATTTATTACAATATGTAATTAAAATATTTTGTGTAGTTTTGCACTAACTGAAAAAAAAATAAACTGATAAAGTGATAATGCTTATCATGGACATATCGTAAAGGGCTAAATATACAGTTATCTAAATACCATTACCCTAATTAAAACATTAGGTACTTAAAAGTGTGCATAAATTCTTAATTACCATTGAATATACGATAATACGTGATAGAGTTTGTATTTCTTTCTTGTTCTTCTATTGAGTCTAAAAGAAGTCGGACAATTAAGGTTCAGTGTAAATATTTCTTATAAAATGAATAACTAAGCTAATACTTGATCACTTATTTCGGTTATCTGTTATGCATTATATAACCAAAGCTCTACAAATTTTAACAATTTCTATTTAGCGTGGTGGGTACCTTTTCGCAAAAAGTACTTTAGTGTTACTTGTCAGTACCTAACAAAGTAACACTATAGTACATTATAGAATGCTATAGCACAAGTGATGTACTATAGTACAGTATAGCATGCTATAGCTCCATATCCCAGCACAGTAGATAATTACTATAATGCGTTACGCCCAGTGAATATAATATTATAATAACCGTCCATAATTTTGAATAGAAACCCCAACAACAACAACAAGTCTATTAAGTGCGAAAAAGAGACGATGACGCTAATTCACATAAATAAGATATTATATCGGGATGTATTTAGTGAGAGTATCTAAAACATGGATACTTGGCGTCACGAATTATTAAACAGTTTGGGGGGAAATATTGTATGAAAAGTTATGTTATCAAAGTAATCACAATGTGGAATAAAAATAACTGTGCATAAAATATTTATGATCAAATTAATATAATAATCTTTTGTCATTAAATAACTTCGATTAATAGAAATTATAAAGAATAAAAATTATAAAAAAATATGGTTCTAGGAAATTTTGGTCTTAGAAAAATCGGTCTCTGAAATTTTGGTCTCAGAATTATAAATGACCTCTCAACATAAATGACCGTTATGCAGTTTGTTGTATCCGCTAGTTTGATGTACTGCACACTTCATGATTGTTTAAAAACCTGTCAGGGGGGATCTTGGGCGGCACGCCCCCCGATACATCTAATTCATTAGTTATATTTATACCTGAGACCCGAATTTTCCGAGACCGAAATTTCCTAGACTGAATTTTCCGCTTAAATCGCATGTTAAATAAATGTCAAAACATGTCAAAAATTACTAATGTTCTGTATCATTTTACAACGGTTAATGATATTATCAATTTTTAATAAATAAACTACACATTTTAGAGCACATAATTTCAACTTTTTCTATTATTATTCTTTAATAACATCACTATAAACTTAGACCAAGTTTTCCGAGACCGAATATTCCAAGACCGAAATTTCCGGCCACCAAAAAATATACAGTATATTATGATCAAGAAAATGGTATTCAAAAACTCATGTTTAAAAATATAAAGATCAAAAAAATATAATGTTCGAGGAAATATGATAATCATCAATATAATGTTCAACAATATAAATGATGTTCAACAATATAAATAATGTTCAACAATATAAATAATGTTCAACAATATAAATAATGTTCAACAATATAAATAATGTTCAACAATATAAATAATGTTCAAGAATATTAATTTCAGATTATAATCCAAAAGAAATTCCCCGATAATATCACAATAAAATAATGAAGCATTCTTTAATATCACATGAAATAAATAGTAGCAACTCTAACTATAGGTACTACATGGAGAGGAAGAGGAGACATGACAACACTGTAGACCATATGAACAATGTAAGGAGTGGTACAGTATTTTCTTACAGTACCTACCCTCATATAGTGTCAAATGATGTGAAAACTGTACAACTGGTACAAGTGAAATAAAAAAGTTTGAACTTGCTGCTGTGATTTTCATATAAAAGAAGAAACATTAAAAGAAGATAAAATAGATTTTATTCATGTAATTTGGTCGTTAACTAATATGAATTAAATCACTAAACGGAATAGGTTTGCCAAAATAGAATGCTTTAAACCATTTGGAAGAATTTAATGATAAAATGATGTAAAAGAATTAATGGTAAAGTTTAATTATTTTATGAATATTTAAAAAAAATATATTAATGACTTCCATAAAAAATATAGTCTACTGTATTATGTCTCACTTATAATATTTTATCCATACTATTTTAATGCCTCTAAAAGAACTATCTCTGTATTAATCTTATTTCCATCGATGTTATTATAGGAAAAAATACTGAATATTAACACTTATATAATAACAGAATAATTAAAATAGAAATTTCATATATCTATTATGAAAAAAATATTTAATATGACCTCAAATATTTCAAAGTAAAGAATATTTTTTAACAAATATAATCATTTTATAGCACATTGTAAAAAAGAAAACTTTCTTACGACCTAAAATACTTCAAATTAAAGGATATATTTAAATGCACATGTATCACATTATACAATGACTGTGAGTGACTAATAGCATTGCTAGTCTAATAGGCACTCTTATCTAATATCAGTTGCAGCTCAGAGATAACATGGAGAAAAATGCATTTGCACTATCGAAAGTAACAGATACAGACTCAATGGGAACACTTGTGAACCTACAGCAAGTAGCTACATTACTTGTAAACCACTACCAAGTAAACCAATTGTGAGACACTACCAAGTAGCTGTACCACTTGTGAACCAAAACAAAGTAGCTGTACCACTTGTGAACCAAAACAGAGTAGATACATCACTTGTGAACCACCACCAAGAACATCACTTGTGAACCACCACCAAGAACATCACTTGTGAATTAAATTTGAACTGTAATATTAATTTTATTTCACAAAAAAAAAAATACTTGTGAGCCCCAGTAAGTAAATTTATTATTTGTGAACTCTACCAGAAAATGTTACTTGTAAACCAGATGCAAATACAATACTTGTAAACCACATTTAAATACAATGCTTATAAACCACATGTAAATAAACTTCTTGTAAACCACATGTAAATACAATGCTTGTAAACCACATGTAAATACAATGCTTTTAAACCGAATGTAAATACAATGCTTGTAAACCGAATGTAAATACTTGTAGCACGAATGTAAATACAATACTTGTAAACCGAATGTAAATACAATACTTGTAAACCACATGTGAATACAATACTTGTAAACCACATGTGAATACAATACTTGTAAACCACATGTAAATAAATTGCTTGTAAACCACATGTAAATATATTGCTTGTAAACCACATGTAAATAAATTGCTTGTAAACCACATGTAAATAAATTGCTTGTAAACCACATGTAAATAAATTGCTTGTAAACCACATGTAAATAAATTGCTTGTAAACCACATGTAAATAAATTGCTTGTAAACCACATGTAAATAAATTGCTTGTAAACCACATGTAAATAAATTGCTTGTAAACCACATGTAAATAAATTGCTTGTAAACCACATGTAAATAAATTGCTTGTAAACCACATGTAAATAAATTGCTTGTAAACCACATGTAAATAAATTGCTTGTAAACCACATGTAAATAAATTGCTTGTAAACCACATGTAAATAAATTGCTTTTAAACCACATGTAAATAAATTGCTTGTAAACTACATGTAAATAAATTGCTTGTAAACCACATGTAAATAAATTGCTTGTAAACCACATGTAAATAAATTGCTTGTAAACCACATGTAAATAAATTGCTTGTAAACCACATGTAAATAAATTGCTTGTAAACCACATGTAAATAAATTGCTTTTAAACCACATGTAAATAAATTGCTTGTAAACCACATGTAAATAAATTGCTTGTAAATCACATGTAAATAAATTGCTTGTAAACCACATGTAAATAAATTGCTTGTAAACCACATGTAAATAAATTGCTTTTAAACCACATGTAAATAAATTGCTTGTAAACCACATGTAAATAAATTGCTTGTAAACCACATGTAAATAAATTGCTTTTAAACCACATGTAAATAAATTGCTTGTAAACCACATGTAAATAAATTGCTTGTAAACCACATGTAAATAAATTGCTTGTAAACCACATGTAAATAAATTGCTTGTAAATCACATGTAAATAAATTGCTTGTAATATACTACATAAATATATACATTAAAATAATGAATAGCGATGAAGGTTCATAAAAAGACAGAGAGATTAATATCACAAATTAATTTAGTTTTTTTTTGAGAGAGAGAAAAAATCAGATGGAAAGAAATTAAAACTTTTGAGATGAACGAGAAAATATAAAATATTTTAATGGGACAATTTCGCAGAGAATTAAAATAAGTATTTCTCTAAATTTAATTAAAGACATAGGGAAACAAATGGATATTTGTATTTAGGTTATTTTACACATGACCAATAACTGGGTCAATGCTCTTATCTATGTAATGAAGAACAGAAATCTTTTAGATAAAATGCAGAGGCAATTATCTTATTTTATCTCAAATTGTGTAGCATTTAAGATAAGTTATATCCACTAATGTTAGTGAAAGCTGGGTATAATAATGCTAAAAACATTTAAATAATTACATGCTTCTGTTTATATAAAATATAGACTATAATAAGTTTCATAGATTTATTCATATTTAATATGAAAATAGAAACAGTTGGCTAGGTATTTGCTCGGACATTCCAAAGAGACAGTTCCCAGGTATGTACTTATGTTGGTATCTATATCTTATACTAAATAAAAACAGTTAAATTTTTTTTACGACATTATGTAAAAACATATAAATTACAACAGCAAAAATGCGTAATGTTAATTAAAGCTTGTACGAGATTTATGATGAAATTTTTAAGTTTCATACGCAACAAAAAAAATTGAAAAAAATAAAATCTCAGATTAAATGGATAGGTGGGGTTAAATGAAGCTATGTTATATATAAACTAACTAGATGACGGGCACTCGTAGAGCACATACTTTCCCGCCGTTTATAAATGACCTTGATCATCTAATAATCCTCGAGTATAAATGACCTTGACCTGATCGCTCCCAAATTCAATAAACGGGTTCCTAGATATTCACTAAACAGCCCACCAAATTTCAGGCAATTTGGTCGAATACTTTTTAAGTTGTGCGAACGAATAACAAGAATACAAATAAATCAACTCAGAACATAACTTTCTCCAATTTGCGAAGGGAATTAGGTACTCGTTGTACAATTTCTTGAAATTTTGAGCGAGTTGTATGTTCCAAATCTTACCTTAGTTACAATTAGCTTGACAAGGTGGTGCGCATCTCGCCGAGATATTCTTTTGATGAATATTCACAACGAATTGATTAATTTTTCTTATTAGAAAATGTTGTTTTTAAAACCTTATAGAAAGAATTAATATTCCTAACATTCAGAAAATGAACATTAACTGATAAAATCAGACTTATTATGAAGTAAACAATGATATTTTAATACTAATAAATAAATATTTTAATACCAATAAATTTAATTTCCTTCCAGCATATAAAGCTTGATTAAAATTAAATACTAATGCAATTGCTAGTTTCAAATGAATAAAATAAATATGAATAATAGGCCGTTGTTTATTCACTCACGTCTTACAGTGGGGCAGAATATCTGGTTATTCTCTTGGTATGAGAGGGCACCCTCATAAGACACACAGAGAGAAAGACACTCTAGAACCTCTCTTCACCACACCTCTTAACCAACTGCGAAAGAACCCTTAGAGCATTAAAATTACACTTCGAAATAGTAAACATGAGGGTACGATAAATAATTCTATCTATTATCCTGATATCCCTAGCATTTAACAAAAGCACATTTGTCCCTTCTTTTTGGACGCTGAACTTTTGGTATATAAGTTGTTATTAACTACGTAAATTTGCGGAAGGTTATTTTCTACCAGGCATTTATTTATTTGTCCTCTTGTTATTCGCATAACTGAAAAATTATTCGACAAAATTGCCTAAAGTTTGATGGGACAATTGGTCAATGTCCAGGAACCATCTGGTAGAATATTAGGGAGGTCAAAGACATTTATAACTCAAAAAGTATTCAACCATATTACATGAAACTTGGTATGACGATTAGTCAATATCAAGAAACCAATTGGTTATAATTTTGGAGCGATCGGGAAAAGGCCAAAGATCAAGGTCAAGTTCATTTACAATTTAATAACTCAAGAGTTATTCAACCAAATTGCCTGAAATATGGTGGGATGATTGTTCAGTGTCCAGAAACCTGCTGGTAGAATTTTAAAAGCAATCTGGTCAAAGGTCAAGGTCATTTATAACTCAAAAAGTATTGCACCATATTGCATGAAACTTAGTGGGACGATTGGTCATTATCAATTTACCAGTTTATTAAATTTTGGGAGAGAACAGGTCAAAGGTTGAGGTCAAAGTCATTTATAACTCAAGTAATATTGGATGGTCAAGGTCATTTATAAGCAGCAGCGAAGGTATGCGCTCTACCAAGCTCTTGTAGAGTTTATATAGCTTTCTTCCTAAGCAATAAATCTGATTCAGATTTTAAAATGTAATTATAAATGATAACGACTATCAGTTGGTAACATTTCAGCTTATATTTTCATCTTATAAATAATAGTACTCCTGAGAGTAACCAGCACTACTCCTGAGAGTAACCAGCACTACTCCTGAGAGTAACCAGCACTACTCCTGAGAGTAACCAGCACTACTCCTGATAGTAACCAGCACTACTCCTGATAGTAACCAGCACTACTCCTGATAGTAACCAGCACTACTCCTGATAGTAACCAGCACTACTCCTGATAGTAACCAGCACTACTCCTGATAGTAACCAGCACTACTCCTGATAGTAACCAGCACTACTCCTGATAGTAACTAGCACTACTCCTGATAGTAACTAGCACTACTCCTAATAGTAACTAGCACTACTCCTGATAGTAACTAACACTACTCCTGATAGTAACTAACACTATCCCGCTATCATGTAAACGTTAAGCTTAAATAACCTCTCAATACTATCCCGATAGTACAAGTGACACCGCACACTAATTCCTCTGATCCTCTATCGATAGTTACGCTAGAAGTTATCTAGAGGCGACTTTTATAATCTACGGTGACGAGTTGACAAACTTCATTATAGAAGTTCATCTCATCAATCTAGGCAAAGTTAGAGGGTATCAGCACTTTGCATACACCATATGTATCGGGAAAAACTTATAGGTAATGATGATGTATGGGGAAATAGTGTCCATCTTATATGATAAAGAAATACACTAGGCACTATAGATCAGTGGTTTCGAGACTTTAATTTCTCACGGATCTTAACTGAAAATTACTGTAGATCCATTTACCACCAACTTTTTATTCTATAATTTTTATATAATGTAACCTTTACATCAATCCTTTCAATCATAAAATAAATAAACTATATTGAAACGACACTTTTATAATAAAAAGAAACCATATAGCTACTGAAAATAGTCGAAACTGGCACACACCAAATGTGGTGCACTGTGAACCTCTGGTTCATAGGTTCACAGTGAACCACTTTGTGAACCCTGATAGACGGTTTCTAGATATCTTATTACTTACTCTGTATTTAAATACAAAAGTTGATCATCACTAACCTGTTTCACTGTCATTTCATGCAAAGGGAAAGAGCACAATAAATTTGGTGGTCTCATACATTGATGTTAAATGTTTATAGATAGTCTTGATTTATAAAGCACAAAGTTATTTTTAGTTACTATATTGTATTTATTTGAATAGCTTCCTTGTGAAAATGCACTAAATAATCATTACTAAAGGTGTTGAATGGTAATAGTAACTGATAGTGAACATTAAAGTAGAAATTAATAATAATTTACTTAAGATATTCCGCGTTCAAATATCCAAAATTTGCTCAATGTAGCTCTATTTCGTAGAAATTGGTTTAAATGTATAGTAAACTGTAGTTAAAATAAAAAATATCTTGTCCACGTTTAATTACTATGTATATTACCTATATGAGAATTCACAAAAATTCCTATATTTTCTAAGCGATAAGGAACCTGAAAACTTCAAAATTATTAAAATAATAAAAGATGGAATATCAATATTTACTCAAATAATTCAGTAGATCTCCTCTATAATGAAATACTGTATTATGAATCGTCGAGTCCTGAGTGAGGAAGTAGCCTCTATAGTGAACAATATTTCATTAGTCTGCCATGAATTGCTATTAGGTATAGAAAACTGACAGCCATTTTAGGGCATACTAAAGAACACATTTGCTCCATATAGAGGCTACTTCTTTACTCAGGACACTACATTCACTATACAGGATTTAATTATAAACAATTTTTACATTATATACCATAAAATTCTACAGTAATTATAAATTTTCAGATCGAAAAAAAAAACTATTTAAATATATACATTGAAAAATCTTATTAGCGTCTAATAAATACATCGATATGATATTAGTTTACAAACTAAGTAAAAAAAATCCTTTTTAAATTTCTAATATCAAGTTAAATAAAATAATAAATACAGTTTTTTCTCTGTGAGTGACCTGTACTCACTGCACCGCTTTGTTTGACTATAGTTAGTTTCATGGATATACAACACACCATATAAAGATACTATAACCACTCGGCCCATAAACGGAGAGCAGCCCCATAAATTATGGCTTATAGGGAAGGATATGTCCATAAAATGTGGCACCGCGTTTATTGAAAATAGGGGAAATAATAATTCATAGCATTTCTCATAATACCTGGAGCTTTCAGTATTAGAAATAAAAAATGAAAAAATAGTATTGAGTGGTAATTAGAAATGTTTATATTTAAAAAAAACTTAGCGTATTGCTAATTAATTCTTTATTCTAATGGAAAATGTTCAAAAAATTAATGTCTACTTTGTAATCAAAGGCCATATCGCTGACGTTAAAATTAAATTAAATACGAGGGACTGGGAGAAGCAGTCAGAAAGGAAAGTGGTTCCATGAACAAAGTCAGCTACCACCGGAGGTGACGAGGCTCATGGATGCAGAAAAGCTACTCCGTGAATGCAGTCACTTACCAAAGAATGTGAATAAAAGGGACACAAGCACCGGTGGCTGCACTCACGGATGAAAGAGGAAAATGAAGAGGGCATAGTAAATGAAGCCTATGAGCCTACCTAACACAAAATCTAAGACCTCGTAGTTGAAGAGCATAACCCTAGCGCTATCCTCTAAAACTGTAATAGCGTTAAAAAAAATGATAAACATGGTAAAAATGAAGAGGGACAATCCATAATCCAAATTACAACAGTTCGAGGGACAGTTCTCTTCTCTTCCATTCACCACAGATATTTTCAGGATAGAGCCACTGAAGCAATAATAAAAAATATAGGTATAATTAAAATACATAACGGGACATCAACTAACAAATAACGGTAAATACAAAGTAGACCTAAGAAAATCTGCTATTTCACTGCGCTGATTCAGATACATTTAATCATTCATAAAATATAACATAGTGAAGCAAAAAATAAACACAAAATAATATCTCATAAAATCCTCGATCATTAAATTATCTAGACAAAAAATCGATTAAAAAAACTCATCTCAAAATTAGAAAAGTTAAACCATCGATATTTGGAAATAAAGATTGGCATCAGAGTGAGTGGCATCAGAGCGAGTGGCATCAGAGCGAGTGGCATCAGAGCGAGTGGCATCAGAGCGAGTGGCATCAGAGCGAGTGGCATCAGAGCGAGTGGCATCAGAGCGAGTGGCATCAGAGCGAGTGGCATCAGAGCGAGTGGCATCAGAGCGAGTGGCATCAGAGCGAGTGGCATCAGAGCGAGTGGCATCAGAGCGAGTGGCATCAGAGCGAGTGGCATCAGAGCGAGTGGCATCAGAGCGAGTGGCATCAGAGCGAGTGGCATCAGAGCGAGTGGCATCAGAGCGAGTGGCATCAGAGCGAGTGGCATCAGAGCGAGTGGCATCAGAGCGAGTGGCATCAGAGCGAGTGGCATCAGAGCGAGTGGCATCAGAGCGAGTGGCATCAGAGCGAGTGGCATCAGAGCGAGTGGAATCAGAGCGAGTGGAATCAGAGCGAGTGGAATCAGAGCGAGTGGCATCAGAGCGAGTGGCATCAGAGTGAGTGGCATCAGAGTGAGTGGCATCAGAGTGAGTGGCATCAGAGTGAGTGGCATCAGAATGAGTTGCATCAGAGTGAGTGGCATCAGAGCGAGTGGCATCAGAATGAGTTGCATCAGAGTGAGTGGCATCAGAGCGAGTGGCATCAGAGTGAGTGGCATCAGAGTGAGTGGCATCAGAGTGAGTGGCATCAGAATGAGTTGCATCAGAGTGAGTGGCATCAGAGTGAGTGGCATCAGAGTGAGTGGCATCAGAGTGAGTGGCATCAGAGTGAGTGGCATCAGAGTGAGTGGTATTGGAGTGAGTGGCATTGGAGTGAGTGGCATTAGAGCGAGTGGTATTAGAGCGAGTGGTATTAGAGTGAGTGGCTACAACATTTAATTCAGATATTCAAATAATTACTTCAAACTGTTAAAAGGATGTTATTTTTATAAGGCAAGTACACTAGTGCTGCTGAAAATAGATTCTTTACACTAGTTCTGTTGAAAAAAGATCCTTTACACTAGTTCCGTTTCAAAATAGATCCTTTACACTAGTTCCGTTTCAAAATAGATCCTTTACACCAGTTCTGTTTCAAAATAGATCCTTTACACTAGTTCTGTTTCAAAATAGATCCTTTACACTAGTTCTGTTTCAAAATAGATCCTTTACACTAGTTCTGTTTCAAAATAGATCCTTTACACTAGTTCTGTTGAAAATAAATCCTTTACACTAGTTCTGTTGAAAATAAATCCTTTACACTAGTTCCGTTTCAAAATAGATCCTTTACACCAGTTCTGTTTCAAAATAGATCCTTTACACCAGTTCTGTTTCAAAATAGATCCTTTACACCAGTTCTGTTTCAAAATAGATCCTTTACACTAGTTCTGTTGAAAATAGATCCTTTACACCAGTTCTGTTTCAAAATAGATCCTTTACACCAGTTCTGTTTCAAAATAGATCCTTTACACTAGTTCTGTTGAAAATAGATCCTTTACACTAGTTCTGTTGAAAATAGATCCTTTACACTAGTTCTGTTGAAAATAGATCCTTTACACTAGTTCTGTTTCAAAATAAATCCTTCACACTAGTTCTGTTGAAAATAGATCCTTTACACTAGTTCTGTTTCAAAATAGATCCTTTACACTAGTTCTATTTTAAAATAGATCCTTTACATCTGTTCTATTTTTCAAAAATAGATCCTTTACACCAGTTCTGTTTCAAAATAGATCCTTTACACCAGTTCTGTTTCAAAATAGATCCTTTACACCAGTTCTGTTTCAAAATAGATCCTTTACACTAGTTCTGTTGAAAATAGATCCTTTACACCAGTTCTGTTTCAAAATAGATCCTTTACACCAGTTCTGTTTCAAAATAGATCCTTTACACTAGTTCTGTTGAAAATAGATCCTTTACACTAGTTCTGTTGAAAATAGATCCTTTACACTAGTTCTGTTGAAAATAGATCCTTTAGACTAGTTCTGTTTCAAAATAAATCCTTCACACTAGTTCTGTTGAAAATAGATCCTTTACACTAGTTCTGTTTCAAAATAGATCCTTTACACTAGTTCTATTTTAAAATAGATCCTTTACATCTGTTCTGTTTTTCAAAAATAAATCCTTCACACTAGTTCTGTTGAAAATAGATCCTTTACACTAGTTCTGTTTCAAAATAGATCCTTTACACTAGTTCTATTTTAAAATAGATCCTTTACATCTGTTCTGTTTTTCAAAAATAGATCCTTTACACCAGTTCTGTTTCAAAATAGATCCTTTACACCAGTTCTGTTTCAAAATAGATCCTTTACACTAGTTCTGTTGAAAATAGATCCTTTACACTAGTTCTGTTTCAAAATAGATCCTTTACACCAGTTCTGCTGAAAATAGATCCTTTACACTAGTTCTGTTGAAAATAGATCCTTTACACTAGTTCTGTTGAAAATAGATCCTTTACACTAGTTCTGTTTCAAAATAGATCCTTTACACTAGTTCTGTTTCAAAATAGATCCTTTACACTAGTTCTGTTTCAAAATAGATCCTTTACACTAGTTGTTTCAAAATAGATCCTTTACACTAGTTCTGTTGAAAATAGATCCTTTACACTAGTTCTGTTGAAAATAGATCCTTTACACTAGTTCTGTTGAAAATAGATCCTTTACACCAGTTCTGTTGAAAATAGATCCTTTACACTAGTTCTGTTGAAAATAGATCCTTTACACCAATTCTGTTGAAAATAGATCCTTTACACCAGTTCTGTTGAAAATAGATCCTTTACACCAGTTCTGCTGAAAATAGATTCTTTACACTAGTTCTGTTGAAAATAGATCCTTTACACTAGTTCTGTTTAAAAATAGATCCTTTACACTAGTTCTGTTTCAAAATAGATCCTTTACACTAGTTCTGTTTCAAAATAGATCCTTTACACTAGTTCTGTTGAAAATAAATCCTTTACACTAGTTCTGTTGAAAATAAATCCTTTACACTAGTTCCGTTTCAAAATAGATCCTTTACACCAGTTCTGTTTCAAAATAGATCCTTTACACCAGTTCTGTTTCAAAATAGATCCTTTACACCAGTTCTGTTTCAAAATAGATCCTTTACACTAGTTCTGTTGAAAATAGATCCTTTACACCAGTTCTGTTTCAAAATAGATCCATTACACCAGTTCTGTTTCAAAATAGATCCTTTACACTAGTTCTGTTGAAAATAGATCCTTTACACTAGTTCTGTTGAAAATAGATCCTTTACACTAGTTCTGTTGAAAATAGATCCTTTACACTAGTTCTGTTTCAAAATAGATCCTTTACACTAGTTCTATTTTAAAATAGATCCTTTACATCTGTTCTGTTTTTCAAAAATAGATCCTTTACACCAGTTCTGTTTCAAAATAGATCCTTTACACTAGTTCTGTTGAAAATAGATCCTTTACACTAGTTCTGTTGAAAATAGATCCTTTACACTAGTTCTGTTGAAAATAGATCCTTTAATCTAGTTCTGTTTCAAAATAGATCCTTTACACCAGTTCTGCTGAAAATAGATCCTTTACACTAGTTCTGTTGAAAATAGATCCTTTACACTAGTTCTGTTGAAAATAGATCCTTTACACTAGTTCTGTTTCAAAATAGATCCTTTACACTAGTTCTATTTTAAAATAGATCCTTTACATCTGTTCTGTTTTTCAAAAATAGATCCTTTACACCAGTTCTGTTTCAAAATAGATCCTTTACACTAGTTCTGTTGAAAATAGATCCTTTACACTAGTTCTGTTGAAAATAGATCCTTTACACTAGTTCTGTTGAAAATAGATCCTTTAATCTAGTTCTGTTTCAAAATAGATCCTTTACACCAGTTCTGCTGAAAATAGATCCTTTACACTAGTTCTGTTGAAAATAGATCCTTTACACTAGTTCTGTTGAAAATAGATCCTTTACACTAGTTCTGTTTCAAAATAGATCCTTTACACTAGTTCTGTTTCAAAATAGATCCTTTACACTAGTTCTGTTTCAAAATAGATCCTTTACACTAGTTGTTTCAAAATAGATCCTTTACACTAGTTCTGTTGAAAATAGATCCTTTACACTAGTTCTGTTGAAAATAGATCCTTTACACCAGTTCTGTTGAAAATAGATCCTTTACACTAGTTCTGTTGAAAATAGATCCTTTACACCAATTCTGTTGAAAATAGATCCTTTACACCAGTTCTGTTGAAAATAGATCCTTTACACCAGTTCTGCTGAAAATAGATCCTTTACACTAGTTCTGTTGAAAATAGATCCTTTACACTAGTTCTGTTTAAAAATAGATCCTTTACACTAGTTCTGTTTCAAAATAGATCCTTTACACCAGTTCTGTTGAAAATAGATCCTTTACACTAGTTCTGCTGAAAATAGATCCTTTACACTAGTTCAGTTGAAAATAGATCCTTTACACTAGTTCTATTTCAAAATAGATCCTTTACACTAGTTCTGTTTCAAAATAGATCCTTTACACCAGTTCTGTTGAAAATAGATCCTTTACACTAGTTCTGTTTCAAAATAGATCCTTTACTCTAGTTCTGTTTCAAAATAGATCCTTTACACTAGTTCTGTTTCAAAATATATCCTTTACACTAGTTCCGTTTCAAAATATATCCTTTACACTAGTTCCGTTTCAAAATAGATCCTCTACACTAGTTCCGTTTCAAAATAGATCTTTTACACTAGTTCTGTTTCAAAATAGATCCTTTACACTAGTTCTGTTTCAAAATAGATCCTTTACACTAGTTCTGTTTCAAAATAGATCCTTTACACCAGTTCTGTTGAAAATAGATCCTTTACACTAGTTCTGTTTCAAAATAGATCCTTTACACTAGTTTTGTTTCAAAATAGATCCTCTACACTAGTTCCGTTTCAAAATAGATCCTCCACACTAGTTCCGTTTCAAAATAGATCCTCTACACTAGTTCCGTTTCAAAATAGATCCTCTACACTAGTTCCGTTTCAAAATAGATCCTTTACACTAGTTCCGTTTCAAAATAGATCCTCTACACTAGTTCCGTTTCAAAATACTTTACACTAGTTCTGTTTCAAAATAGATCCTTTACACTAGTTCTGTTTCAAAATAGATCCTTTACACCATTTCTGTTGAAAATAGATCCTTTACACTAGTTCTGTTTCAAAATAGATCCTCTACACTAGTTCCGTTTCAAAATAGATCCTCTACACTAGCTCTGTTTCAAAATAGATCCTCTACACTAGTTCTGTTTCAAAATAGATCCTTTACACTAGTTCTGCTGAAAATAGATCCTTTACACCAGTTCTGTTTCAAAATAGATCCTTTACACTAGTTCTGCTGAAAATAGATCCTTTACACTAGTGCTGTTTCAAAATAGATCCTTTACACTAGTTCTGCTGAAAATAGATCCTTTACACCAGTTCTGTTTCAAAATAGATCCTTTACACTAGTTCTGCTGAAAATAGATCCTTTACACTAGTTCTGTTTCAAAATAGATCCTTTACACTAGTTCTGTTGAAAATAGATCCTTTACACTAGTTCTGTTTCAAAATAGATCCTTTACACTAGTTCTATTTTAAAATAGATCCTTTACATCTGTTCTGTTTTTCAAAAATAGATCCTTTACACCAGTTCTGTTTCAAAATAGATCCTTTACACTAGTTCTGTTGAAAATAGATCCTTTACACTAGTTCTGTTGAAAATAGATCCTTTACACTAGTTCTGTTGAAAATAGATCCTTTAATCTAGTTCTGTTTCAAAATAGATCCTTTACACCAGTTCTGCTGAAAATAGATCCTTTACACTAGTTCTGTTGAAAATAGATCCTTTACACTAGTTCTGTTGAAAATAGATCCTTTACACTAGTTCTGTTTCAAAATAGATCCTTTACACTAGTTCTGTTTCAAAATAGATCCTTTACACTAGTTCTGTTTCAAAATAGATCCTTTACACTAGTTGTTTCAAAATAGATCCTTTACACTAGTTCTGTTGAAAATAGATCCTTTACACTAGTTCTGTTGAAAATAGATCCTTTACACCAGTTCTGTTGAAAATAGATCCTTTACACTAGTTCTGTTGAAAATAGATCCTTTACACCAATTCTGTTGAAAATAGATCCTTTACACCAGTTCTGTTGAAAATAGATCCTTTACACCAGTTCTGCTGAAAATAGATCCTTTACACTAGTTCTGTTGAAAATAGATCCTTTACACTAGTTCTGTTTAAAAATAGATCCTTTACACTAGTTCTGTTTCAAAATAGATCCTTTACACCAGTTCTGTTGAAAATAGATCCTTTACACTAGTTCTGCTGAAAATAGATCCTTTACACTAGTTCAGTTGAAAATAGATCCTTTACACTAGTTCTATTTCAAAATAGATCCTTTACACTAGTTCTGTTTCAAAATAGATCCTTTACACCAGTTCTGTTGAAAATAGATCCTTTACACTAGTTCTGTTTCAAAATAGATCCTTTACTCTAGTTCTGTTTCAAAATAGATCCTTTACACTAGTTCTGTTTCAAAATATATCCTTTACACTAGTTCCGTTTCAAAATATATCCTTTACACTAGTTCCGTTTCAAAATAGATCCTCTACACTAGTTCCGTTTCAAAATAGATCTTTTACACTAGTTCTGTTTCAAAATAGATCCTTTACACTAGTTCTGTTTCAAAATAGATCCTTTACACTAGTTCTGTTTCAAAATAGATCCTTTACACCAGTTCTGTTGAAAATAGATCCTTTACACTAGTTCTGTTTCAAAATAGATCCTTTACACTAGTTTTGTTTCAAAATAGATCCTCTACACTAGTTCCGTTTCAAAATAGATCCTCCACACTAGTTCCGTTTCAAAATAGATCCTCTACACTAGTTCCGTTTCAAAATAGATCCTCTACACTAGTTCCGTTTCAAAATAGATCCTTTACACTAGTTCCGTTTCAAAATAGATCCTCTACACTAGTTCCGTTTCAAAATACTTTACACTAGTTCTGTTTCAAAATAGATCCTTTACACTAGTTCTGTTTCAAAATAGATCCTTTACACCATTTCTGTTGAAAATAGATCCTTTACACTAGTTCTGTTTCAAAATAGATCCTCTACACTAGTTCCGTTTCAAAATAGATCCTCTACACTAGCTCTGTTTCAAAATAGATCCTCTACACTAGTTCTGTTTCAAAATAGATCCTTTACACTAGTTCTGCTGAAAATAGATCCTTTACACCAGTTCTGTTTCAAAATAGATCCTTTACACTAGTTCTGCTGAAAATAGATCCTTTACACTAGTGCTGTTTCAAAATAGATCCTTTACACTAGTTCTGCTGAAAATAGATCCTTTACACCAGTTCTGTTTCAAAATAGATCCTTTACACTAGTTCTGCTGAAAATAGATCCTTTACACTAGTTCTGTTTCAAAATAGATCCTTTACACTAGTTCTGCTGAAAATAGATCCTCTACACTAGCTCTGTTTCAAAATAGATCCTTTACACCAGTTCTGCTGAAAATAGATCAGCGCAAAGGAGTATTCTGGAAGGCAGCCAGCAAACCTAAAGAGAATCTAGAACAGTCTCTAATATATTACGAACATTGGCGACCTTCCTCACCATTTGCGAGACTCAAATAAATATGCGGTTATTCAAAAAAAAAAACCAGAATCACTGGAAAAATACCCAGAGAGAAAATCATGGTTTGGTCATAGAATATCACATGTGGTCGCCTGTTAAACATAGAAACCCTCCCATAACATTATATCTCGGTGATGTCTTCAATAGAAGTAAACTATTATTATTATATAAGAGGATTGGTGTTAATTCCGGAACAAACTTAAAGCTATAATGTAAATGACTTCAGAGAAGCAGTCAAACAGAAAAGTGGCTCCAGGAATTGATCTACTATACAAATGGTCGAAAAGGAGAAAGATTTCCGTGAATGCTGTCGTTTACTAAAGAATGTGACGAAAAGGGACAAGCAGCGGTGGTTGCACTCACAGATGGAAGAGGAAAATGAAGAGGTGATAGTAAATGAAGCCTATTAGCCAGTCTAAGACATGAATCTAAGGCCTCGTAGTTGAAGAGTATAACCCTAGTGCTATCCTCCAAAACTGAAAGTATCGTTAAAAAAATAATTAACATGGATAAATCAAAAATATATACGCTCCAAATTACAACAGTTCTGGGCTCAAGGAACGCCATCCCCGTCGTCTTAATTAGCCACAGAAAACTTCAGAATTTAGCATTTGTGGACATGCAAATATGTAACTTTAAATTTTTATGGTAACAAATTCATCGAAAAAGTAGAAATTCCATCATATTCTTAATAAAGGAGAAACTTAATAACTACTATTATGAATATAATATGCATGCGATAGTAGCTACACCACCACTTGTATCAGCTGTCTGACTGCATCATCGAGCAGTAGAATATCTTTATGCCATTCCACTGCCTGTTTGATGCAACTCTAGGGTATCACTTTTCACTGGAAATAAGAGAAGCACTTCACAGCTATCTGAGTTCACTTAACTTTTCCACTTAGGGTAGCGTCTTCAAATGGCTTCATTTCCTCGTGTGGTGATGGAATTGACCCCATACCCATAGTGTAGAATATGGGAGATACTCTAAAGAACACTCGCACAGGCCTATGTGAATAGAAATGTCAGAGCAGTATTATTTTGGAACGAGATTATTATATTTAAAAACTAGATTACGTGCACTAGGTAGAGCGTATACCTTCGCCACCACTTACAATGACCTCAAACTTCGACTCGTTCGTTCCCAAAATCTAATAAATTGGTAACTGGTTAATGGCCAATCGTCCCACCAAGTTTCATGCAATATGGTTGAATACTATTTGAGTTTTAAATGACCTTGACCTTGGACCGGATTGCTCCCAAAATTCTACCAGCAGGTTCCTGGATATTGACCAATCGTCCCACTAAATTTTAATCAATTTGGTTGATTAATTTTTGAGTTAAGCGAATAACAAGATAAATAAATAAATGCGGTCTAAAATATAATATTCTGATTTCTGTGAAGGTGGAAATTATTTAAATAAGTTTTCAAATAATTTTACAATTTAAAAACTTAAGTAATTTATAATTTACTACTCGATTATAATTTATTTATAATTAACCTCGACAATTATTTAAAATCACAAAATTTTGTACAAATATGACATATTTCTTAAAGGACAGAAGCTGAAATTTAATACCAAATTCATAATATTGAACACCAGTCCAACCACATTAAAAAATCCGTATAACTGCAATTAAGTATTATTCGGAATTTCATTTTTTATTTGAGAAATTAGAGTTAAGTTACGTTACACATTAATAAAATGTGTAAAACATATATTTTCAGCAGATGTGTGGATTCAAATACTTAAAACATTATAAATGAAATATAAAAGTATAAATGTTAATTAAATAATATTTGATATATGTTCGAATGTAACAAATATTACAATAGAAATATTGTATTATGTATATTACTCATGGAATAATTACAAATTCAATGTAGATATAAAATTTATGTAACTCACATCTGAGATACGAATGAGTATTATACTGTTTATAAGTGTGTATTTTTTGATGCTTTTAAATGGCTTTAAGAAACTAAGATTTAAATACATTATTTCCAAGGTATAATTTTAAGTTCCTTTGAACAAAGTCGCATCATCACAGTAGCAATTTCTTGTAAGCCTTTGGATCCAATAGAGTCGTAATTCTCCCATATAATTTTCTAAGAATGAAGTCAATTAAAATGGTTTGGTATGGACAAAAGAGATTTACATTAAATGGTCTGAATGGCTACATCTTTGTGCCTTTTAGTATTTCATTAATTTGTTTAAATTAATTTGCCTGCAGCAACTAAAATAACTCCTCAAAAATATATGGCAATGAGTTAAAAGTTCATGAATGTCATAAAAGTATGAAATGTGAAGAAAATACATCAAAGTTAGATTAATTTTAGAAGTTAAATCAATTCAATAAAGCCTTATTTCTAACGATAATTTATTTCAGACATTTCTAATTCAATAATTCTACGAGTCATTATCTGTGATAAAAGTATAAGTTATTATTTTCATTTTTGCACTTTAAACAGAAAAAGGTCCGTAACAGTGACCAAACTCTTTAACTGTTTTCCCCATTGAAAATTCACAAGAACCATATATGTTACCGTGCCACTAAATTCTCCAAAGAACTTTGTCTGATGCTCACTAAGTTCTACCAATTCAAATAAAATTTTTGGTGAAACTTGACACTTCAAAAGAAAACTTTAGGTTTGAGAAAACATTTGGATCTTCGAAGAGAATAACGTGAATAAACTTACAGAAAAGAATTTTGAATAAATATTAAAAGTGCTTATTCGAGAATATTTTCTGAATGATTGCATTTAATATTTTCATTCGATAGATTTTAATTTCTAAATTAGTAGCTATTAATTCATGAATTACAGTATGAACTCGTACTGTAATAATAAGAACAGGATAAGACTGAGTAATTTGATACAAAATTGAGGTTTTTGCCTAATTTAAAATGTTATCAACATATATTTCACAATTTATATTCTTATTCTTCCCATTCAGGATCTTTGCTATCGATTCATGTAATAATCTTATTAAATATTTTATTCCATGCATCCGTGGCAATAATTTGAAAAATAAAAAAATAATGAATCAAATTACACCCCAAAGGTAGGATAATTTGATTCATTATTTTTTCATTCTTTTTCACTTCATTATTTAATTTTAAATGACACATAGGTTGCCAAAAGGTGTTGTATAATATTCTTAAAGTAGTTCTCAAACTGTTGATGATAGTCCATAGAACTAACTGGATGAGAACAAGATCAGAACATTGAATCAAAACTGTCAAAATTTTCATTGCTTTCTTGGTTGGAGTTTGTTACGTTATAAATCCCCTACTAGTTTAAGGAAATTAATAAAGCACTTTAGCTTATAAATGAATAAACTATGCTTGTTTCTAATACTCTCAAGTGTCCCTTTTCATATGAAACTAAGAAGAACAAAATCCAATAGGAAGTTTTTGAGTTATAGGCTTATTTAAAATTCTATTGGTTAAAAAATCACATTTTATAGAAATAAGCATCCTGCCATTTTGATACATTAACATATCATAATGGTCAATTAATAGTAAAACTATACTTGTGTCTAATACTTCGAAGTTACTTCTTTCATATGGAAACAAGAAAATCACAGTCCAATTGTAAGTTTTTAAGTTACAGGCAATTTAGTATGTTGTAATTTTATTTCACTTTTCGAATAAATTTCCACCCTTTATTCTAATACATTACTGTATCATCTTTGCTTATTTACAATGAAACTATACACGTTTCTAATACTCTCATGTGTCCTCTTTCACTTGAGACCAATAAGGTAACAATCAGGTTGAAATCTTTTGAGATATAGGTTCTTAAAAATATTAAAAATGAATCAAATTCTCCCTGTATCAAATTACCCCGTCTAACCCTATAGCTGTAATATTAATTAAAAAGGTAAGATAACGTCAATAGAAGAAGAAGGACAGATAAATAAAAAAGCCAGACTCTATCCGCTAATTAAACAAATGAAAAAAGAATATCAGTTTATTTTATATTGATTAATTAATAATAGAAACATTTTTAATGCAGTAATTAATTTCATTATAGAGAATGAAATTTTATTTGATCAATGCCGGTTTAATAAGGAATAGCCTTTTATAAGGTGCATGCATAAAATTAAAAATAAAATAAAATGTATGAATACATTTTTAAAGTGCGTGTTAGTTTCGTTAGTTTCTAATTCAACAATTATGTTAGTTTCGTTAGTTTCTAATTCAACAATAATTTGAGTTAGTTTTGTTAGTTTCTAATTCAACAATTGTGTTAGTTTTGTTAGTTTCTAATTCAACAATAATTTGTGTTAGTTCTGTTAGTTTCTAATTCAACAATTATTGTGTTAGTTTTGTTAGTTTCTAATTCAATTAGCTTCATTTTTTCTTTTGTTTATTTGACATAGGTACTTCCCATCTTAACCCTTTGATGTCCAAGTTATTTTATGAGGGGAAAAAATGTTTTCTATCACTGTTTATCAGGACGTCATACGACAATATATGAAAAAAAAACTTGAAACAAATTATTGTTATTATCATTAATATTAATTATGTAATTTGTTCCTTTAGTTGAAAAATGGGGACTTATATCTTATACATGACATAAGATTTTCTCACGCGGGATTATCTAATCTTAATAAATTGAACGGTTGAAAGGAAATAGATAGTAATTTTTTATCGAAATATAAATCGAGCAATTTTGTTCATTCGAGCAATTTGATAATTCGAGCAATTGTTCATTAGAGCAATTGTTCATTAGAGCAATTGTTCATTCGAGCAATTGTTCATTCGAGCAATTGTTCATTCGAGCAATTGTTTTTCGAGCAATTTTTTTTCGAGCAATTGTCTTTCGAGCAATTGTCTTTCGAGCAATTGTCTTTCGAGCAATTGTCTTTCGAGCAATTGTCTTTCGAGCAATTTACCGGCTACCCATTTATGTATCACAAAATGTCAATAACAGCATGCCACAGTCTGAATGCAAAAGCATTTCATTTTAAATGAGCAATTAATTTTGTATACCATTGTTCATTTCAGTGAGAAGGGAGTCTTAGGTATTTAATTATTCGCAAAGGTGATTCAATAGATTAAGGAACAAGATATTAGACCAGTTTATTTCTATTGTTCCACCAGTGATCCGCTGGACGCCATAGTGTTAGCAGAGAATCACAAGGGATTTCAGAGGTGCAAAAACACATCCTAAAATTGGCAAAAAGAATCACTAAGCTTTTTCAGTTCATTGTTATTGAACAGAGGCACTATATAGAAAATGCAAGTCACTAAGGTCAATAAGGTGACTTACCTTATGTCATACTTAGGTAAATAAGGTGACTAACCTTAAGTCATACTAAAGTCAATAAGGTGAATAACCGTAAGTCATACTAAAGTCAATAAGGTGACTAACCTTAAGTCATACTAAAGTCAATAAGGTGACTAACCGTAAGTCATACTAAAGTCAATAAGGTGACTAACCTTAAGTCATACTAAAGTCAATAAGGTGACTAACCGTAAGTCATACTAAAGTCAATAAGGTGACTAACCTTAAGTCATACTAAAGTCAATAAGGTGACTAACCGTAAGTCATACTAAAGTCAATAAGATGACTAACCGTAAGTCATACTAAAGTCAATAAGGTGACTAACCATAAGTCATACTAAAGTCAATAAGGTGACTAACCGTAAGTCATACTAAAGTCAATAAGGTGACTAACCGTAAGTCATAGTAAAGTCAAAAAGGTGACTAAACGTAAGTCATACTAAAGTCAATAAGGTGACTAGACGTAAGTCATACTAAAGTCAAAAAGGTGACTTACCTTGGCTGCATAGAGGTCTTCACCTGATCCACCCTGAAATCTAACCCCCCAGGGGTATCCACCTTTCAGTACATAGAGACGCCGGGGCATTATATACTGCAATGTATCTCTATATTCACTGTATCACGAACACTGTATCTTGGCATGTATCGACTGTATCTCGATGCGCACTGTCTATTTATACACTATATTGTCATAATATTTTTCAATGAAAAGTAATCCTTTTTTACTTTAAATTTCTTAACACATATTTTACATAATTTAACTTAAAAACAATATAATATCATAAAGTAAGGTAAAAGTTAACTGTAGTTCCTTTAACGGTATTCAAAATCTGTTTATTTTGCACATCCATCGCAATCAATGAATTACTTATTTAAATCACTAAAAGGTTCTAATATTTCATTTTCCATTAAACTTCACAAAATATCTGAAAAAAAAAAACAATCGATATTAATATGAAGGATAAATTCGTAAATTTATCTTATCTGAAGACCATTGTATTGAAATCTTATAAAATAAACAGCAACTATAATTAATTTTACCACGCAACAAAAGCTAAGGTAGGATTCAGTTTAGATAAATATTGAAAAAAAACACAATACAATAATAACGTAAAAAAAATCAATTTTAATCAATACATTTTACTGAAAATTTGTTTAGGTAGAAATACGAACTTATAAATTTCATTAAAAATTTTAATTCGAAATTTATACTATAGGATATAAACAACATCATTGATAGTACATTTATCTGATAGTACTCGGTAAACTAATCCCTAGAACTGTCGCCAATAAGGTAGCATGATGTATGCCGAGGAGCGTTTAGTATGCCAGACATATCTGCACAGTCTGAACACTGATATCAGATTTAGTAACCAGTTACCAAACTCTTCCAGTCTACTAAATTTAAGTGAGATATAGGCTGAGCTGCAGGGCAATCCAGTACTAAAATATGCAGTACTGAAGTGCTGGAGCAGTACATGATGTATATAACATTCCAGTACTGTATTTAGTGATGGGTATGCATCTTAAAAATAATGAGTCTATCACCTATCCGTTACTGTATTTCTATGTCCCTTAAAGTAGTTCAATTATTAATTACAATTTATTTAGGATGGAAGAAGAATAAGTATTGGACTTTCCAAATTTATAATAAATGAATTAGTACGAATTTAAAAAAGCACCCAAACTCAAATTCCACAATAAAAAGAAATGAACAAGAAGAACACTCTAATTATCTCAATAGTGTATTAACTCACTGTAACCCTATATTCCAAATATTGATTGATATTGAATTAATAATACTATAAACTTTGCCAATTTACAAGATAGAATTTTATATGCTCTAAACTGTAATATAACTTTGAAATCCAATTTTTGTATTTTAAACAAACCGAATAATTCACCTGAGCTTAGAACTAAAATATCCTAGCCATTATTACACTTTACGCAATATTACTATTATCTGCAGTTTCTGAAGAAGTGTTGATAGGAAGATAAAGACTTTCGCGCCTATTTTACGACTCTTTTCAAACCATTTAAACTGAAATATGGAGATGCTCTCGTTAGCCGTACATCAATAATGAGGTGATATATTTTGGCGCACCCTATAAGGCTTGGCAATGGACAGATTGATGGTAGGCCTACGGCCAGACTGCAATTATACTGCGCCGCATTTTAACTGAGTACTCAAATTATTATCTTAATGTATTAATGTATAACAAAAAGAATTGTGTAACAGCAATAAAATTATTTGAAATTTTTTATAATTGATCAATCACCGAAAAAAAAATCTTAAAATTGATAATTAAGAGAGATTTTAAAATCTTGTTTCAATCATTCTCCATTCCAACACTGTCTCCATTTCTTGTTTTCATTATCATCTCTTTTCTGTTTAGCTGAATCAGCAAAAAATTTCTCCATCTGTAAGGATCAAAGACCTAATTCAGAGTTAGAGATTTCACTTTTCGGCAGCAGAATTTATATACAAACCATTAGTTTAATTAAAGAAAGATTGTTTATTTCTTTTCAGTTCATTTTAGTTAGTAGTTACTTATAAATTTCGAACAAAAGATTTCTAGCCAAATTTATTTTTATCTTTTAATACATTTTTTGAACAAAACTTTAATTAAATATCTGACTGATTCCTTGGGTCAGATTATTTATATCAGAAGAGTATAGTATCATTCATTTAAATAAAAATATAAATAAACATAATGAACATTTATATAGGCGTGTTAATTAATCGGAAACGATTAATTAGACTATGACTATCTATGAATGGTTTTAAGATAATTTAAATCTCTTTCATTTTTTTCATTAGATATTACTTTCCAAATAAAAGAGAATGATTTTAAGAGTTAAATAATAAAGGTATTAACTGTGTTCACTGCAGTCGCTAGTATTATTTTTCTCGTTAGTAAACATGAATATTTAATTTGAAAATAACCGACAGTGATTTGTTTCAAAGAGAACAACCAGGCATCTGAATTTTAGAAGAGTTAACCAAGAATTTCGTGCCATAAAATGAGCAAGGAAGGAAGAGAGATGTCCGTTCGGTGGCAGTTTTAAACTTTTCCAAACTTTATATGAAGTCTATCCTAAAGTTTCTATCCTCACCATCGTCCGTACAATGCTCTTCCACAGCCTCTGAATAAGAAAATTTTAACGCAATATTTATAGGTATTTTAAAGTAGAAAAGTAGAAAAGATTACAGAACAAGGTTAACTATTTTGGTCAAGATACTGAAGGTACTTTAACGTTAAATAATAAAAAAGTGGAGCTGATCTACAATAAAACTCTAAAAATCATACTTTAATATTAAATCATAAATCACATTAAATGAGTTGAAATGTAAAAAAAAATATTTCACGCAACAGTTTCACTTCTGGACACCCTAGCATTTCTTCTCAACAGTAAACTAAATACAATCTTAAAGTATTAAACCGAAAAAACAAAAGAAGCGTATTGCTATCAAAAATTAGTGAAATGACTAACCATACTTATTTTATTTCCTGATTTCAATGCATATCTATATAAATAATCGATGATCGAATTATTAAAAGTAACATTCAAAATTAGTAACTCTCTAAACTGTATTTTAATCATAAAACTTATCTGTGTTACAATAGCAGAGCAGTTACTTAATAGCAATATCTATTTGTTACAGCGTACTTTTTTCATCATCTAATGCACTGCAAACACAATACAAGTTTTTATATTCGGACTCTGCGAGTAAATGGTGATGGAATTTGAAATGAGTTCGCATGCATTAAACTGCCAAGCAGCCTCTTAATAATGGCAAGTGGCTGAAAACTATGGGAACTCTAAAAGCTATTTTATATAAAACAATGAAGATAATACCATTTAGCTGGCTGATTACTTATTTGCTAGAGGAATGAAAATATATTTCAAAATATTGTACATCAATGTGACCAGATTGTTGAAATTGGTCAACTGTTCAAGATTTTTTTTTTAGATAGAGCTATAGAAAATATAGAAGAAAATGCCTATTGTGCAGTATATGATATGTTACCTTCTAAAAATTGCGTAAAATTATGCTTTGATTGGAATATGTTTACTAACTTATTTGTAATCTTGTTATTCGCATAACTAAAAAAGTATTTAACCAAATTGTCTGAAATCTTGTGGGACAATTGGTCATTTTCCAGTAACCATTTGATTAGATTTTGGGAGTGAACGGATCAAAGGCCAATGTAAAACAAAAGGTCAAAATCGATTGAAGGTGCGGCGGAGGTATGCGTCCTACGAGCGCCCGTTCTAGTTTATATATTATATATATTATTTGTTAACTTTTTAAATAATGTTACTATTCGAAAAACTCAAAAGGTATTCAACCAAATTGCCTGAAATTTGGTGTTAGATTGGTCATTACTGATGAACCGTTGATTAGTTTTTGGGAGCTATCGGGTCAAAGGTCAAGGTCATGAAAAGGTTACATTACAACGGCCACTCCACGAGTGCCCGTTGTAGGTGTAAAATGTAATTACCTTAAAAGCTGGTCAGAAAAGAAAGTTCTTTAAACAATCACCTACCAAACTAGCTCTATGTGCTTATACACAGGCTCCATGAGCGGCAGAATGAAGGCAGCCAAGTTAGCAGAATAATGAGACTGAAGTAAAGAAGAGAAGGAAATTGAAGAGAAAAATCATACGTCGTAAAGCGCACTTCCGGAGAAAAAGAACTTAAGAGATGACGACAAAAGAAAATGTCAGCTCATTAATTAAGATAGATGATAGTACTAGATTCTTAATATTAATGAGTAAAAATGATCAATATTCTGATTTATAATTATTATAATTATTCAATACGCTAACAGCACATTGAAGTATAAATTAAAATAGAAAAAACTATTTTATAATGAAATCATGTATAGTGAATGTAGTCTCCTTAGTAAGGAACTAACCTCTATAGTGAACAAAAGTTTTTCAGTCTACCATTGGTCATTTTAAGGCAGACTAAAAAGTGTGATCACTATAGAGGTTATTTCCTTACTTCCGACTTTACCTTCACTATACAGGATTTCATTATAAAGGAGTTCTACTGTATCTGCATTACATGCTAATATTTCTCTGCACGATTTACTCAGTCTCGCACACTTCCATTTGATGAAGTCTGCTATCTACAGCTACAGGATGAACACTTGTCGTAAGTTCTTGAAATGGAGTCTACGGAGGAAATGGAAGCTCTGATTTATTCTCCGTTACGCCAGACCTAAGAACAGTTACTGCATGAAACTAAAGAGAGTACCTATTGTGTTCCATGGACTGAATAAATAATAAGAGATAAAATGGATATCAAAATATAATATAATAAAAAAATGGGGATAAAATTAAGCGAATTTCAACAAATAATGAAACTCTGTTAATAAATAATTTAAATAAAATATTTTTTTCATAGTGAATCAATTTAAAGAAAATCGTTTTTCATAATAAATTAATTTCCAAAGGAATTTGCAGTTCATTTCACCATTCATAACAGGCTATGAAAAAAATGAATAAATTTCACTGATATAAATCACCCTCGTAGGGGTACATAAATTAGAAAACTAGTTTCCACTAGCATACACTAGTTAAAGTGACTAACAGTACCTAAGATTAAATACCAAAGAAAATTATACCGTAGAAAAGGTGTAAGTTAAGTAGCAGCTTACTATCAGTCTTTGGCAATATAATAAGCCTATTTCTCAGCTTGTACAGATAAAGCCATTAGTATTAGAATTCTAATCGAATCACATGCTAATTTAGAGCTCTACTTCCCTCATTATCTAATTTATACAGTGTATTATCACCTCAGTAACAATAATGGATTCACATTATAGCTTGCACAGTTAATGAATAAAATAATGAATTAATTAAGTTTTAGTAGGGGTTTAACGTCTGCTTCGGAATTAAAGGCTGTGTCTTTAACTTCAACAGGAAATTAAATACAAGGGACTTGAAAAAGCAATCTGAAAGGAAAGTGGCTCCATGAACAAATTTATCTACCACCGTCAGTGACAATGCTCATGAATGCAGAAAAGCTACTCACTGAATGCTGTGACTTACCATTGTGAGGAAGAGCGACACAAGCATCGGTGGTTGCACTCACGGATGGAAGAGGAAAATGAAAAGGTGATAGTAAATGAAGCCTAAGAACCTACCCAACACAAAATCTAAGACCTCGTAGTTGAAGAGCATAATTTTAGCGCTATCCTCTAAATTTCTAAAACTGCAATTAGCGTTAAAAATGATAAACATGGTATAAATGAAAAAAAGATAGTTCATAATCCAAACTACAACAGTTCGGGGCCCAAATGACTCCACCCCCCCCCCCTCCCCCTTTCTCTTCCATTCACTACAGACAGCTTCAGGATAGAGCACCTGGGGGTTAACGACTAAAATAACCTACGACATTGTCAACATTTTAATCACTTTAATAAATATTAAGATTTAACTCGTCCATTCGGTTATTTGTTCAGTGGACTTGGAAGATGATAATAATTAGGAGAAAAGCTGCATTGGGTATATAACCATTAGCAAATATAGCATGAATATTAATTGCTATTACCTTAGAATAATAACTATTAATGTGCAGAGCACTACTCTCTGTTAGTGGACAAATACAATGGAGTATCGCAACTAGATCCTAATAGCAATATTTCGTTAGAAAAATGGTAGGCCCTTCTATTTGTTTAAGATAAATATACGAATTAGAGAAATTGCATTCATTTCCTTAGTCCATTAGAGTGTCGAACTAATCAAATGAATTACAGTTGGTAACAATGAAGGCAAAGCAAAGATTTCTGGACTTTTGCGTCGTTTAAACATATGCTAATCAGGCTTTGTGCTGAAGCACGCACATGAAAACTTTTCGCAATTCTCAGAAAACAAGTGGCAGCTTTTGAAAGCCATAATGTAAGCTGATTAAATCAACTGGTGTTGCGAAAAAGAAAACACTGCAATTCCCAGTCCAGTGTACTTTATTTGATAAAAGTAGATAGAAACTTTTGAACTCTTTATACCATTCACCACCAGAGAATACGGCTCTGAACTTTACTTTAAAATGGCGTGAGGACCTATAAACCGACTACAATCACCCATTTACTTGAATATGAATTAGCACGTCAACTCAAGAAGCATCTTAAAACCAGTATGCTTATATTTATAAACAATTCAATTTAAAGTTAATAACCTTGAGAATTCACTTCAATACAAATTCCCAAAAAGAGTTAGTTTCAAACTCCCGTATAAAGCAATATCAGTCTGTTCTCCAAGTTATATTACATCCCTTTTCATGCTCCCGTTGGCGGTAACATAAATATTTTAGATGACAAGAGATGACGGAATGTCTCTAGATAGAATTTAATCCTCTATGGAGTTTCAAACTAAATAAGATTGTGACCGAATTTAAGTGTTTATTGGATAGTGGATACAGAAACTAATACCAATACGATCATTTTTTGTAGTGTTGCCGGTTATAGTATCTATAGTAATAAATTCTGTGATATGATAGGCTATACAAGACAGTGAATAGTGATTCCCTTTCCAATTGATAGGCAGTATACTATTTCCAGCTGGCCAAATCACAGCTGGCAGTTGTCAGTGGCTGTCAAAGTAACGAATGCCAGCATATGTTCCAGAAGTGAAGAGTTTGGAAACTCAGGATTGGATTTCAACGAACAAATTCTAACGTCTTTCTAGATTTACAAAATAGATAGGAATGAAATACGCTGGTATAACTACAGGGAGTGGAATTAATACTGAACAGAAAATTTATGACTGGGTTGTGGGAATTAATTGGATCAATTCTCTATCATCCGTGGCAGCTTTTATCATGTTTCATGATAAAACACGGTACTAGGACAAAATGCCCAACGGACAAAATGTCCAACGGACAAAATGTCCAACGGACAAAATGTCCAACGGACAAAATGCCCAACGGACAAAATGCCAAACGGACAAAATGCCCAACGGACAAAATGCCCAACGGACAAAATGCCCAACGGACAAAATGCCCAACGGACAAAATGCCCAACGGACAAAATGCCTAACGGACAAAATGCCTAACGGACAAAATGCCTAACGGACAAAATGCCTAACGGACAAAATGCCTAACGGACAAAATGCCTAACGGACAAAATGCCTAACGGACAAAATGCCTAACAGACAAAATGCCTAACAGACAAAATGCCTAACGGACAAAATGCCTAACGGACAAAATGCCTAACGGACAAAATGCCTAACGGACAAAATGCCTAACGGACAAAATGCCTAACGGACAAAATGCCTAACGGACAAAATGCCTAACGGACAAAATGCCTAACGGACAAAATGCCAAACGGACAAAATGCCTAACGGACAAAATGCCTAACGGACAAAATGCCTAACGGACAAAATGCCTAACGGACAAAATGCCTAACGGACAAAATGCCTAACGGACAATATGACTAACGGTCAAAATGCCTAACGGACAAAATGCCTAACGGACAAAATGCCTAACGGACAAAATGCCTAACGGACAAAATGCCTAACGGACAAAATGCCTAACGGACAAAATGCCTAACGGACAAAAGGCCTAAAGGACAAAAGGCCTAATGTACAAAATATATGAATATAGAAAATAAAAATTGTAAAATAATGACGTAAAAGAATGTTGCAAAGTGAATAAAAGAATTAACTCCATATTTAAATAAAAGGGCCGAATAGAAAATATTGAAGTGATATCTGTAATGGAATGATTATTGGTAAATAAAGAACAGAATACATTATATTGTAATAAAGAAAATAAACCTTATCAATGAACATTAAATAATATTTTTTTAATATATGTAAAACATAAGAAAAAAATATATACTACGTTTCAGTTACATCTCATAAAGGATACTGTATTTTTTGCAATGGAACTTCTAATACTATGAAGGTAGATGAATAAAACAAATATCGGCAGCTTTTTTTGTAACCCGAGTAGTTAATTGCATGTCAGTACTAACTTATATAAACATTGTAATTACTTAACTTGCCTTAAAACTTCAAAAACAACTATAAACATCACTATAGATTGAAGATGATTAAAGCTATCTAAAAGAATAAACAATATTTAAGAAAATGAAAATAGAATATGATGATTATAGATATATTTTAAAAAATGAAAATAGAATAAGATGATTATAAATGTCTTCAAAAAATGGGAATAGAAGATGATTATAGATGAATTTTAACCCTAATTGGACTGACAAAATTTGAGAGTATTCTTCACACAATGATATTTAGGAAACCAGATGCTCGAATTATGTAATTTTTTGTCAGTTAATAGCTTTAATCATATTAATGTACTGGGAAAAATTTTATTTACCCAAGATTGATGGTAATAGTGTTATTATATTGAATGAATTCGGTTTGTCGAGCCTAAACTCCTCTGTCAGTCTTTTAATGGTTAGAAAAAATGAATAGAAAAAGATGATTATAGATATCTAATAAAAATGGCAAGATGTAGGAAGATTACTTTTTTAGAGCAATTTGATAAATAGAACAAAAACTTTAGTGATAAATCACAAACACAGTGAAATGAAATAAGAGGGTGTTTACACTAAGCACGTTGAGTTACAAATGTTCATATTCAATGTGAAAGTAATTTAATAAACTCTCACTGAGATAAAACTTTGTTTCCACTTGGTCTAGCTTATTTTAAATCTTTGTCCACAATTTCCACATTTGAAATAAGTTTAAATGCATTTTAGGCATTTTGTCCGTTAGGCATTTTGTCCGTTAGGCATTTTGTCTGTTAGGCATTTTGTCTGTTAGGCATTTTGTCTGTTAGGCATTTTGTCTGTTAGGCATTTTGTCTGTTAGGCATTTTGTCTGTTAGGCATTTTGTCTGTTAGGCATTTTGTCTGTTAGGCATTTTGTCTGTTAGGCATTTTGTCCGTTAGGCATTTTGTCCGTTAGGCATTTTGTCCGTTAGGCATTTTGTCCGTTAGGCATTTTGTCCGTTAGGCATTTTGTCAGTTAGGCATTTTGTCAGTTAGGCATTTGTCAGTTAGGCATTTGTCTGTTAGGCATTTTGTCCATCAGGCATTTTGTCCATCAGTCATTTTGTCCATCAGGCATTTTGTCCATCAGGCATTTTGTCCATCAGGCATTTTGTCCATCAGGCATTTTGTCCATCAGGCATTTTGTCCATCAGGCATTTTGTCCATCAGGCATTTTGTCCATCAGGCATTTTGTCCATCAGGCATTTTGTCCATCAGGCATTTTGTCCATCAGGCATTTTGTCCATTAGGCATTTTGTCAGTTAGGCATTTGTCCATCAGGCATTTGTCCATCAGGCATTTGTCCATCAGGCATTTGTCCATCAGGCATTTTGTCCATCAGGCATTTTGTCAGTTAGGCATTTGTCAGTTAGGCATTTGTCCATCAGGCATTTTGTCCATCAGGCATTTTGTCCATCAGGCATTTTGTCCATCAGGCATTTTGTCCATTCGGCATTTTGTCCATTCGGCATTTGTCCATCAGGCATTTTGTCCATCAGGCATTTTGTCCATCAGGCATTTTGTCCATCAGGCATTTTGTCCATCAGGCATTTTGTCCATCAGGCATTTTGTCCATCAGGCATTTTGTCCATCAGGCATTTTGTCCATCAGACATTTTGTCCATCAGGCATTTTGTCCATCAGGCATTTTGTCCATCAGGCATTTTGTCCATCAGGCATTTTGTCCATCAGGCATTTTGTCCATCAGGCATTTTGTCCATCAGGCATTTTGTCCATCAGGCATTTTGTCCATCAGGCATTTTGTCCGTTTGGCATTTTGTCCGTTTGGCATTTTGTCCGTTTGGCATTTTGTCAGTTTGGCATTTTGTCCGTTAGGCATTTTGTCCGTTAGGCATTTTGTCCGTTAGGCATTTTGTCCGTTAGGCATTTTGTCCGTTAGGCATTTTGTCCGTTAGGCATTTTGTCCGTTATGCATTTTGTCCATTAGGCATTTTGTCCATTAGGCATTTTGTCCATTAGGCCTTTTGTCCGTTAGGCATTTTGTCCGTTAGGCATTTTGTCCGTTAGGCATTTTGTCCGTTAGGCATTTTGTCCGTTAGGCATTTTGTCCGTTAGGCATTTTGTCCATTAGGCATTTTGTCCATTAGGCATTTTGTCCATTAGGCATTTTGTCCGTTAGGCATTTTGTCCGTTAGGCATTTTGTCCATTAGGCATTTTGTCCATTAGGCATTCTGTCCGCGCATGGTAAAATACAGGGTGACCCACAAATAAGTTATCCAAACTTTAAATTCGTATATTTCAACAACTATTGTAGGTAAAGTTTTCTTTCAAGTATCATTTTGTTAAATGAAGCTTTTCAATCCACAGTTAAATTTTCATAAAGTTTTATTCAGTTTTATGGATATATTAACTATTTTATTGTGTGGTTAAAATGGCCTTGCGCATATGGTCAGAAACGGACAATGAAGTAAGTTCAAACAATAAAAATATTTTTTATTAAACAACAGCCCCATTATTAAAACACATTTATTTCCAGGTTTTAAGAGTATTCATATAACTTTTCCATTTATAAATTATTGACAATATGGAAATATGTGATTTAATACAAAAAAGGCACAAGTTGAAATTTTAACAAGGGTAGTTTAGACCGCAAGAGGACAGTACGATCTGAAGACAAAATCAATTTTGTTCAGCAACTCCTTTTTAAAAAAATATAAAAGTTTCTGTGATAAGAAAAGGAAAAAAAATCGAGATATTTAATCCATTTATCCTAAAAGAAACATTTATTATTTAACAGGAGTTGCTGAACGAAATTGATTTTGTCTTCAAATCGTACTGTCCTCTTGCGGTCTGAGCTACCCTTGTTAAAGTTTAAACTTGTGTATTTCTTTTTGTACTTATCACATTTCTCCAGATTGTCAATATTTCATAAAAGGAATATTTATATGAATACTCTTAGAACCTGGAAATAAATCTGCTTTATAAATTGGGTTGTTTCCTAATAAAGATATTTTTAGTGTTTGAACTTATTTCATTGTCCATTTTCTAACCATTTGTGCAAGGCCTTTTTCACCACCCATTAATAAAATAGCCATTAATCATTATATCACAAAAATGAATAAAACTTTATGATAATTTAACTGTGGATGGAAAAAGCTTCAATTAACAAAATGATACTTGAAAGAAAACTGTACCTACAATAGTTGTTGAAATATACGAATTTAAAGTTGGGTTAACTTTTTTGTTGGTCACCTCGTATAAACAAATATGGTAGTGTTTCTGAACCATAATTTAATATCCAATAATTTAGACTCGTATGCTATAAAATAAAATAGAATTAGTAAAAGTATGGACTTTACATTAGATATCAACTTATGATAAATATCAATAATTATTAATGATCAAAAGGAACAAAGCCGCCAATATCCATCTTCATAAATCACTCCGCACCCTCTCACTTAACCACCAGATTGAAATTTAGGGAATGAAAATTCAAGCAGCAGGACACCATTATAATCTGCATGCAATTTTTCAAGATAGAAACGTGGAGATAGCACTAGTGCTAGTGCTAATAAGAACAAGAACTAGGCAGTACTATCACGTACAGGAGAGATAGCACTAGTGCTAATAAGAACAAGAACTAGGCAGTACTATCACGTACAGGAGAGATAGCACTAGTGCTAATCAGAACAAGAACTAGGCAGTGCTATCACGTACAGGAGAGATAGCACTAGTGCTAATAAGAACAAGAACTAGGCAGTACTATCACGTACAGGAGAGATAGCACTAGTGCTAATAAGAACAAGAACTAGGCAGTACTATCACGTACAGGAGAGATAGCACTAGTGCTAATCAGAACAAGAACTAGGCAGTACTATCACGTACAGGAGAGATAGCACTAGTGCTAATCAGAACAAGAACTAAGGCAGTGCTATCACGTACAGGAGAGATAGCACTAGTGCTAATCAGAACTAGCACTAGGGAAGTGCTATCACGTATAAGAGAGATAGCACTAGTGCTATCACGTATAAGAGAGATAGCACTAGTGCTATCACATATAAGAGAGATAGCACTAGTGCTGTCACGTATAAGAGAGATAGCACTAGTGCTATCACGTATAAGAGAGACAGCACTAGTGCTATCACGTATAAGAGAGATAGCACTAGTGCTATCACGTATAAGAGAGATAGCACTAGTGCTATAATGTACAAGAGAGATAGCACTAGTGCTATCATGTACAAGAGAGATAGCACTAGTGCTACCATGTACAAGAGAGATAGCACTAGTGCTATCATGTACAAGAGAGATAGCACTAGTGCTACAATGTACAAGAGAGATAGCACTAGTGCTATCATGTACGAGAGAGATAGCATTAGTGCTAATCATAACTAGTAAGCAATAGTGTAGTACTATCACGTTCAGGAGATAGCACTAGTGCTAATCAGAACTACTAAGTACTAGCAGTACTATCACGTACAGGAGATAGCACTAGTGCTAATCAGAACTACTAAGTACTAGCAGTACTATCACGTACAGGAGATAGCACTAGTGCTAATCAGAACTACTAAGTACTAGCAGTACTATCACGTACAGGAGATAGCACTAGTGCTAATCAGAACTACTAAGTACTAGCAGTACTATCACGTACAGGAGATAGCACTAGTGCTAATCAGAACTACTAAGCACTAAGCAGTACTATCACGTACAGGAGATTCATTTGGTGCGACTGCGGAATGACAATGGAGACACAGTCTGTGAATATGGAGACACGAAAGAGTCTCAATTTCATTACTTGAGACTCTCAGTTAATAAGATAACGTGTAGGAAATTATCTAGAGGAGAGTGGAGCAGAATACGTAATGAGGATGGTGAGGAAGGAGACTGAGGATGGTGAGGAAGGAGACTGAGGATGGTGAGGAAGGAGACTAAGGATGGTGAGGAAGGAGACTGAGGATGGTGAGGAAGGAGACTGAGGTTGGTGAGGAAGGAGACTGAGGTTGGTGAGGAAGGAGACTGAGGATGGTGAGGAAGGAGACTGAGGTTGGTGAGGAAGGAGACTGAGGATGGTGAGGAAGGAGACTGAGGTTGGTGAGGAAGGAAACTGAGGTTGGTGAGGAAGGAGACTGAGGTTGGTGAGGAAGGAGACTGAGGTTGGTGAGGATGGAGACTGAGGATGGTGAGGAAGGAGACTGAGGATGGTGAGGAAGGAGACTGAGGTAGGTGAGGAAGGAGACTGAGGTAGGTGAGGAAGGAGACTGTGGTTGGTGAGGAAGGAGACTGTGGTTGGTGAGGAAGGAGACTGAGGTTGGTGAGGAAGGAGACTGAGGTTTGTGAGGAAGGAGACTGAGGTTTGTGAGGAAGGAGACTGAGGTTGGTGAGGAAGGAGACTGAGGTTGGTGAGGATGGAGACTGAGGATGGTGAGGAAGGAGACTGAGGTAGGTGAGGAAGGAGACTGTGGTTGGTGAGGAAGGAGACTGAGGTTGGTGAGGAAGGAGACTGAGGATGGTGAGGAAGGAGACTGAGGATGGTGAGGAAGGAAACTGAGTTTGGTGAGGAAGGAGACTGAGGTTGGTGAGGATGGAGACTGAGGTTGGTGAGGAAGGAGACTGAGGTTGGTGAGGAAGGAGACTGAGGTTGGTGAGGCAGGAGACAGAGGATGGTGAGGCAGGAGACAGAGGATGGTGAGGCAGGAGACAGAGGATGGTGAGGCAGGAGACAGAGGATGGTGAGGCAGGAGACAGAGGATGGTGAGGCAGGAGACAGAGGATGGTGAGGCAGAAGACAGAGGATGGTGAGGCAGAAGACAGAGGATGGTGAGGCAGAAGACAGAGGATGGTGGCAGGAGACAGAGGAGGAGGCAGGAGACAGAGGATGGTGAGTCAGGAGACAGAGGATGGTGAGGCAGGAGACAGAGGATGGTGAGGCAGTAAGTAGTGTACGAGGTATAATGATTAAAAGTATAACGTTTATAAAAGTAAAAATTATAACTATAATGATTGATTATAAATATAATTATTATAAGTATTATAAATATAATTGTTATAAGTATTATAATTATAATTATTTTAAGTATTATAAATATATTTATTATAAATATAATGCCTCGCAATACCCATTCTGGATCAAATTAGTTGATAAAACATTTCTGCTTAATTAGGTTTTAGCATTTATTTAGTATTATTTTTATGTTATTGAATAATTCTTTAGCATCGAAATCGGTAGCGAGATTAGTTTGATAAACATGTTATGAAGAAATGAGCTATAAGTGTAATTAATATTATATCTACAGTGACCTGTAGCTGACTATACAGTGACTGTAGCTGACTTCACAGTGACTGTAGCTGACTTCACAGTGACTGTAGCTGACTTCACAGTGACTGTAGCTGACTATACAGTGACTATAGCTGACTATACAGTGACTATAGCTGACTATACAGTGACTGTAGCTGACTATACAGTGACTGTAGCTGACTATACAGTGACTGTAGCTGACTATACAGTGACTGTAGCTGACTATACAGTGACTGTAGCTGACTATACAGTGACTGTAGCTGACTATACAGTGACTGTAGCTGACTATACAGTGACTGTAGCTGACTATACAGTGACTGTAGCTGACTATACAGTGACTGTAACTGACTATACATTATACAGTGACCTGTAGTAGCTCACTATAGTGTTAGTCATGAAGTACAAGTGTTATTTTCAAGGACACAGGAACAATGATTCATAGGTGCACTCATTTAATCATTTAGAAAATTAATCTGAATATTATCATTGCCTTTAGTCACAATTTCCAATGGAGTTTAAAGTAAAGCCTGTAGTAATAATAAGAGGTAAAATTTATATTCATTTTCCATGCATCTTAACTAATCATATACAATGTGTGTGTAGTTAAAAAGAAGGTGCAACTGAATAGGTTTAGGAGATTAAACTCTTAATCACAAGGTAAGAGGTAGGTGCCACTGTTAATTACAGGTATCTTTTTAATAACCCGCATTCATTTTACCTCAAATAAGGTAGGTCTAAATAAATTAAGGAAAGGCTGGACACCTAGCTGTATATACGAGTATACTAATTATACTCTATAGGTGTGTGTAGTTATACTCTATAAGACTATAGGTGTGTTTATATAATGCGAGTTAAAGCTTTCTATAATGGTGACAAAATATGAAACTGTATATAAACTCACATAAAGTAAAGAGCATGCATTTCGAAATTAGCGTGTATGATTAATTTTTCTGGGTAATGAATAGATACTTGGAAAACAAAATAACTTCGTAGCAAACTTTAATGTGACTTAACTAAAATGAAGAGAGTTCAATTGGCTACAGCTGATAGAAAACATTTTTTGTAATAGAAAACTAATATTTTAGGGATAACTTCAACGCTTTATATAACTTAAAATTTTCATAGAGAGACTAGACATGGTTCATATGAAAGATGAAGAAGTGTTTCACGATAAAACTTCGAGACATTTGAAATTGAGAGTTTGCTTGTAAGTTATATTTGAAAAATCACAAAATTTCAAACCCCTGTTTCTTGAACATTTTCCAAATTATTTTACCTATAATTTTTTTCTAATTCTCATATCTGAAAAAAAGCTTAATGTTATATTATTGAGCACTACTTTTTCTTCCAAAAGTGCCCTGACATGTCTCTCTACAACAAAAAACTTACATAGATATGATATAGAGCGTCAATCATCCCAAAACGTAAGTGTTCAGGAGAGACTGAAACATACCTACCATCAGGTCACCGCGTTCTATAAGAATGTGTCATTTAGACAAACGATACATCCTCCTCGTGCAAAATTCAGTGCGTTACAGATTTCTCAAGTGAGCCTGGAGTGCAGGAGTGCTGGTTTTCCTACAAATGTGTTCCTAGCCACCCCTCCAATTTTCACCCACACCTCTATTGTACGCCCCACAGACGAGCTATGACTGCAATATGTAAACAGTGTATTCTACACATCTGTTGTTGCATGTTAGGTGAAATAAAAAAATTGACATATTTTCAATTTTTAGCTTTTCTGAAGGATATCGATCCCCTTCATACCAATTTTGGTTGGTATATTAACCAATCATACATTAATGTAGTTAACAACCAAACATTTCATGTAGTTAACAACCAAACATTTCATGTGGTTAACAACCAAACATTTCATATAATTAACGACCAAACTTTTCATGTGGTTAACAACCAATTAACTATATCACATATCTGGTTACCTAACCCATCATTTAAAAAGATGAACCAGGAAGCTCATTCAAACAGGATTGCTCATAACAGTATGACTGTATAATTATATACAGGGACAACTGTACGTACAGTACCGCCACACAAGCGCCTTAATTATCCTGTATTTACATTGTTAACAGTATGACGTGCTTAATGACGCTAAAATGCTGTCATTCTATTGTCATTTTCGAGGACATGGAGTGATGAATAGAATATAGAAGTACTCCACTTCAGAGGTAAAAATTAAGGATAACTGTGCAGGTTTTTGTGATCATTTTTAATAGCAATTTAGTAGGGGGTTTAACGTCCGCTTTGGAACTAAAGGTTACATCGCTGGCATGAAATAACTTGAATACAAGGGACTTTAAAGAAGCAACGAGAGAAGAAAATGGCTCATCTATCACCGTTTGACAAGTTCGTATGGATGCAGAAAAGCTACTCCGTGATTGAAGTCATTTAACAAAGAATGTGATGAAAAGGGATAACAGAACCGGTGTCTAAAGGAAAGAGCAAAATGAAGAGGTGATAATAACGTTTCCGGACAATTCGTCGTGGACATTTCGTCGCGGACAATTCGTCGTGGACATTTCGTCGTGGACATTTCGTCGTGGACATTTCGTCGTGGACATTTCGTCGTGGACATTTCGTCGCGTACAGTTTTTATATTTTTTCTATATTTGTATTTGTATTTATAAATTTTTAACTCAAATTCAACACGATTTTATACCATTTTTATTTCTTCAAATTACATCCAGAGATTTTGAGTTGGTTTTATCTGAGGTTTTTAGATTTATATAAATTACTCTTATTGTTGATACCAAATCTTGATATTATTATTTTTTTTATTATTAATTTCAAATGTTTAATAATTTATTTCGAAATGTGGAATAATTAATTTCAAAATAATGGAAGATTACTTATTCATTGGAAAAATCTTTTGTAATGTAGATAGAAGTTTTGTACCTATTGTATCATTTATTAATTTGAATATTTGAAAGAAGTGGAAAGTATGGTGAATAAATGGCGAAATTAAATATGAAACAAATTAATAATATGAAAAATGGTGGGAGGGAAAATATGGTGTCCAATTCCTCGCGACAAATTATCCGCGATGAATTGTCCGCGACGAATTGTCCTAGCACCGATAATAAATGAAACCTATGAGTCTACCTAATCGAAAATTGTAAGTCATAATAATTGAAGAGCATAAACTATAACATATATACCGTAAAAATGAAATCAAAATTACAACAATAATTATTACAGTGTACATGAGTAATAATTGTACACGTGTAATATTAAATAAATTATTGTGACACGTACACAACGTGTAATAATATTCTCGGCAATTTTTTTTACAATTTAAAACAAAACTTGAAGCTCAAATTTTTTTTTTAACTTGATTTAGTTTTATTAAAAACCTGGTCAAATTGATCTCGATTCAAAGGCACAGTTTAAATGTTGAAAATTTCAATTAACTGACGAATTTTATATTAATTTGAGACGTGTCAAAAAATATTGCAATGCATCTGTAATACTCATGATAATATATTTAATATATTTCCCTTATGAATAATTCATAGTAGCTATTGTTAATTATAATACATTTTTTTAAATATAGAGTTTAACGTCTGCTTCAACTACATAGCTATCTATATCATACTGTACGTACACAGTATGCACGCTTAATTACTTCAAAATAGTACACCTGACTCTCCAGGTATATTATACACAGCATAAAGTACACAGTGCACACCTACTCTAAGTACACACCTACTCTAAGTACACACCTATTAGCTGTGTATGTTCAGACACACTTGTGTCCCACTTTCCATGAGATAACAGAAGTACCAACCTAAAAATAAACAGGGGTACCAACCTAACCAACACACTTTCACTTTTTCTGGTTTTCTCATGTGGCAATTAAGGACAGTAATTATTGTCACGACTTTGCTCAATGAGATTGGTAATTAGCAAACGCGCTAATGAAATCTGCAGCGTTTGTGTGTTTGTTGGTAGAGTGATTATTCTTTAAGGTATGGAAGAACTGTGATGAAAACTTGCAATACAGATCATTGCAAAGGGATAGATAACTTGGATATTATTTTATTAGGTATAATGACACAGTAACTGTATTTACTATAATATTACTGTAGGGTAAATTACGAATTATCGGTCGGCTTCACATCGTCGGACATATAAAAAAACGATACAATAGAAATTGTTTAATTTATTTTTATCAGTATCCATGATACCTGCACTCTGCAGCTATCATGGATACCAATTAAAATAAAAATTAAATAAATTATTATACAATTTTTCCTCCAATGACCGAAGATGTGATACCGAACCATAATTCGTTGCTTAACCTACCTCAAATAAAATGAGTGGAATTTTAGTACATTTTTAGAATTATTCAATTATACAGGGTGACTCAAAAAAAGGCAACCGGGTTTTTGGATGATAATATTTTTCGAAATATTCGAGCCACTTCTTAATGCTTTATGGCATCTTGAAGATAATCTTTTTTTCTATTAATTAATAAATTCATTTTAATTTATGACATCGAACAATGGTGTGACATCAATTACAATAAAGTTTGTCAGAAATCAAATCCAGGCAGAAAAAAGTTTATGAAATAGAACAAATCTTTTTTCAATACAATAAAATACATGACCATAAAAGTAAAATTTATACCGTTAACAAGTTTAAAAAATATTACTCAATTATTAGTTTTAATCTACATTTCCTTCCGTGTATCCTCCATTTCTCTCGGTGCAAATTTTTGCTCTTGTTCTTCTTGCTCTTACAGATCTGCTGATAATCATTCGAGTTTTTTTAGTTCTTCAAACTCTGTAATTACGTTGCTTTTCAATTCACGATTATTTGGTGGGGCTTTGGTAAATAAATTATTCTTTATGTAACCCCAAAAGAAATAATTAACATGAGGTTAAATTTTGGGGTCACTCAGTATCTTGTCCAATTTCTCTCAATCGTTGATGGAACACCTCACTAAGCGATCACGAACAATAATGCAGCGATCGGTAGGAGCTCCATCTTGTGCCACAATAGTCGGTTGAATATTTCACCTAATTTCCCTCTTAGATGTGGAACAATAATATTATTAAGCATATCTAAATATTTTTATTCGTTCAGATTTCCCATCCAAAAAATGGGTCCAATCATTAGACGGTTTCCGCAAAATGTAACCCACACTGATAACTTCTCTCTGCGCATGCTTATTTCATAATTGAATGACGGAAGGACATGGAGGTTAAAATTGATAATAGAATAACATTTTTTTAAACTTTTTAATGGTATAAGTTTTACTTTTATGGTCATGTATTTTATTGTGATTTCATTTCCCGAAATGAAGAACACTTGTCATTAATTCATTGTGATAATAAATGAGAAAATTATCATACTTTATATTTTTTGGTTTGATCTTTATACTGGGCAGCAGGTTGAATTTAGATTGAATATTAACTTCTTTGTAGCTATATTTCTGAGCACCCTAAAATGCTCTTAGCTATAGGATATAATAGATTATTTTCATACGATTATATAATAATCTGTCATTATGTTATGATTATTGATTGAGTGATCATCAATTTCAAATACAATTAATTATTAATAAGAAGTAAACAATTTAAAAAAGACAATACATAATATAAATTACAACGGTTCAGAACCCAAGAGACGCCGCCCCCTTCTCTTCCATTTCAAGATAGAGCCCCTGGGGGCTTTTATCCATTATGACACAGTTAAAAATATAAAGATATTACATCATTTCAAGACAAAATAATGTATTAGTTCTTGAATATTATTACTTATATATGATGCAGTCAATTTGACATTATAACAGAAAAAGAATGGATATAACGACATACGAAAAGACTATCGCATACGTTCGAATTTATCGAATTTATTATGTCATTATTTTATTCTTGTTTTTTATTTATTTTATTTATGAACTTTAGCGTACGTTCGAATTTGTCCAGTTTGTTATATTATACAAGTTTATTATATCATTATTTTATTCTTGTTTATTTAGTCAACCTTGGATAGAGAAAAGAGAATTTAAAGGTTAGTCAGATTACAACGAGAGATTATATTACATACAATACTAATCTCTTAATCAATTTATGTGAATGATATAACAAACTTAATAAAATATTGGTATAATAAACTTATACTTACTGTATTTACAAAAGAAATAGAAAAAATAAGAAAAAGATGAATATTGTCTTTTTTTTTTAATTATAATTCATTAACGTTTAAATAAAAATATATCAACACACATAATATATTTCAACAACAAACACAAAAATGGAGAAAGAATAAGAAAAAGAGAAGTAAAAAAAACATGCTCTGATTTTTTATCACTGGAAGTTCGGAACACATTTTTCATATTTTATTTTCTATCTTGCCTCTTCAACTGTACAGGAACACAGTCTGATGAAGTACAGCCACCTACAGGAATGCACAGAACTGTACAGGAACACAGTCTGATGAAGTACAGCCATACACAGAAATATACAGAACTGTACAGGAACACAGTCTGATGAAGTACAGCCATACACAGAAATAAACAAGAATGTACTGGAGATAAACTATATTTTTTTATTACCGTTCAGTATTAATATGTAAAGCATTGTATGCTTTATATTATACGTTGAAATTTTCTGAATGAGATAAAAAAAATTTCAATCAAAATAAGTGTCAAATATTCAGACTCACAGCACAGTGAACTAAAAATGATAGTCAATGGAGATAGACAGCGCCAGCTCATATGTGTCCACACCATCAAAGGATTAATCAACCGTGAGATCTTATGATAGATTGCAATGGTGGAACTGTGAAATATAAAATCACCGTTTTGGACCTGTAACAGTGAAGATGCATATACGTAAAAACTAACTTGACTACCTTCTTCTATGACAATTACACAATTAAATAAAATAATAGAATTATACATTAAATTTAATTACTCTTATCATTATTATTCAGTTTTTATTAACAAAAACTGACATCTAATTATTTATCATATGATTAATTCTGCATGACTAAATACACGATTTAAAAGTTTAAATCTTAGAAATGAAAGTTAAATAAAAAGGTAATAAACACAAGAAGGCGGTTATAGAGCTCTGGTGGGGAGTTTTTCAAAGGACTGTATATCCTACATGACAGGAAGTACTGAAGGATACAAATCCTAGCCCCATCCCTTTTAGAAACTCCTGTGGGATATACTTTAATAATAGCACTATGCAACTAAAACAATATTCTGAAAATATTTAACAATTGTTAAATAACTATATATTATTTTAAATGTTAAAAATTAGTAATGGGTTTAACGTCTGTTTCGGAACCAAAGGCCAAATTACAACAGTTTGGGTCAAAGGGACTCCACCCCTTTCTCTTCCATTCACCACAGAGAGCTTTAGGATAGACCCCCTGCGGGCCTAATTTCATATAATGGACAAGTAATTTAAAGATTAATTTTGATAATTTCATTGATATTTTCATATATTGTAAATATTACTGATAAAATTGTCACATTAAATACAAATTAAATATTAAATATTATTTTAATGCACAGATGAAAATATGTATTCACAAATTGTATTATAAACAAGAATGTACGTACGACGGCACATGTTTGATATAGCCGTTAAATCTCGCCGAGAATGATAAGTGTGCTCTAACGACTGCACTATCAAACAGATAGAAGATATAAAGAGTAAATATTGATACAATAATAGATTATCAATAGGTCTGGCCCTTTCTAGTGTACCGGCAATAAAGTATTGCCCGAAAAGTGTTCTCTAAATACTTATACATATATGGACTTGATTTCTAATATTGTATTGCATATATTTACATTTTTCTTAATAGCGACTGTGAGATATGTTGTAATAGGACAGTTTTTTATCGATAAAGATGTTTTCAATGTTTCAGGAATAGTGTATGGTTTCACAATGGTCTTCAAAATAGGGGAAAATGACGTAAAAATAGGGGAAAGTGACGTTAAAATAGGGGAAAGTGACGTTAAAATAGGAAAGAGTGACGTTAAAATAGGAAAGAGTGACGTCAAAATAGGAAAGAGTGACGTCAAAATAGAGAAAATGTCTTCAAAATAGGAAAAATGTCTTCAAAATAGGAAAAATGTCTTCAAAATAGGAAAAATGTCTTCAAAATAGGAAAAATGTCTTCAAAATAGAGAAAATGTCTTCAAAATAGAGAAAATGTCTTCAAAATAGAGAAAATGTCTTCAAAATAGAGAAAATGTCTTCAAAATAGGGAAAATGTCTTCAAAATAGGGAAAATGTCTTCAAAATAGGGAAAATGTCTTCAAAATAGGGAAAATGTCTTCAAAATAGGGAAAATGTCTTCAAAATAGGGAAAATGTCTTCAAAATAGGGAAAATGTCTTCAAAATAGAGAAAATGTCTTCAAAATAGAGAAAATGTCTTCAAAATAGAGAAAATGTCTTCAAAATAGAGAAAATGTCTTCAAAAAAGAGAAAATGTCTTCAAAATAGGGAAAATGTCTTCAAAATAGGGAAAATGTCTTCAAAATAGGAAAATGTCTCCAAAATAGGGAAAATGTCTTCAAAATAGGGAAAATGTCTTCAAAATAGGGAAAACATCTTCAAAATAGGAAAAATGTCTTCAAAATAGGAAAAATGTCTTCAAAATAGGAAAAATGTCTTCAAAATAGGAAAAATGTCTTCAAAATAGGAAAAATGTCTTCAAAATAGGAAAAATGTCTTCAAAATAGGGAAAATGTCTTCAAAATAGGGAAAATGTCTTCAAAATAGGGAAAATGTCTTCAAAAATATGGAAAATGTATTCTAAAATATGGAAAATGTCTTCAAAATAGGGAAAATGTCTTCAAAATAGGGAAAATGTCTTCAATTTAGCAATGCAGTTTCGGATAGGCAGATATCAGTGCGGCAATCAACTGATGCTATCTGGGACTGACAGTCGTGTCCGGAAACATGTGCTGCACTTGTCCGCTCATACCGCTAGATATGCAGTCGAACAAAATTTCAAAAAATGTAAAACGAAAGCAAAAGAATGTTAAACTGATATGTTAAATAGAATGTTAAGTAGAATTTTAAAGGAATTTTAAGTTGAATGTTAAATGGAATATGAAATTGAATATTCAAGTGGAATATGAAATTGAATATTCAAGTGGAATATGAAATTGAATATTCAAGTGGAATATTCAAGTGTAATAATTAACGGAATATATAGGTGGAATATATTTAACGGAATATATAGGTGGAATATATTTAACGGAATATATAGGTGGAATATTTAACTGAATATTTAAATGGAATATATAAATTAAATATTTTTTTTGTAATATTTAGAAGGAAAGTAGTTACCTAAATATCAAAAAAAAATTCAAAATATGACAGTAGATTATTTCGATTATTAGTAAATTTAAAGTGGCAGAATAATCAAATCATTCAATTAAATCAATTACTATCATTCAAAATCGTTAGGGACGTAAAATGAAGATGAGCAGTTATTAATCATTGACGACATAACTACAGTGAACATTAAACTCTCGAACTATCAAGCAGTCATTTATGGTACAAACATTTATATCTCATAAATTATTATTGGTAGATACTTCAATTTTTTATAATTTTAATAGAAGGAGACACTCATTTTATCTAGATATTTTAATTGGCATCCATGATACCTGCAGGTATCATGGATACCAATTAAAATAAAACAGTCTTCTTATTTAAAAAAAATCAAGTATCTACCAATAATGATTTATGAAATACAAATTTTTGAAAAAGTAAAAATCAGTGAAATTGACTACTGGGTAGCTTAGTGTTAAAGTACAATATAATACCTCAGTACTACCTATAGTCACGTAACTATATACATTGCAAACAATGACATCAACATTATTTTAATCCCAGTACCTGGGTAAGCATTAAGTCATTTAAATGAGCAATGAGTATGTTTTTAACGTTTTAACCCAAGCGCACCTGACCTCTACCTGTGGCACGTGACTTTAATACATCTAAAGTTAATTAACTAATGTTATCTAGTAAGTCTGATAGGAGAAAGTTATGGTGGGGCCATAGAAGATTAAGTGAGGGCCCATCTTAATATTCAACTTTCTATCTAGTTTCGAGTTATCGAACAGTTTCACATATTCGATCAGGTAAGAAAAAATATAAATAAAAAGTTATTTTAAATTATATACATTATTACTTTTATGATCGAAATTGTGGACATAATCGATAACCTGAAACATACCCCACCTAGATAGAAAATTATAGTGGGGTCGATGAAGATTAAGAGGATGACCTCTCTCAATCTTCTATGACCCCACCATAACTTTCTCTCTGGGTAGCTTCATCTAGATTTCATTGCAGTAAATAAAACATAAAGTATCAACATACAAAATTTTAAAGTTTATTATATTTAGGAGTTGCACTAGCTATATACTGTTCAAAACTTATATTAATTATGTTTGATAAACTGAATATTATTCCTTTACCTAAAATTATTTTATTTACAAAGTAGCGAAAAAAAAGCAAAAGATGTTAATTTCCTGAATGTCTGCACTGCCTTTTCAATTGTTTTGGCACTAACTGGATTTTAATCAGAGAGAAATATCTGCAATAACAGTATGTACATTTAAAGTGAAAATAGTGGGTTATCAGAAGCTTATTTTAGTAAAACGGAAGTAGCTGGCTACTTATTTATAAATCATAAAATTTAACTTTTAAATTATAATTTATTTAACAATACGTATGGGAAATAATGTTATTTTATTTTTAAGTTTATTTTTTTTTAGTTTAAAATATTTCGTTTGATGTTTTAGATTCCAATATTTAATTCATAATTTTGGTTTATACTATTTACTATATAATTTTAGTTTCAAATATTTAGTTAATAGTTTAAGTATATACTATTTACTATATCGCTTGTTTGCAGCAACAACGTCATAAACACAAAAACATGTATTTTAGAGTTATCCATATAGACATATAAATCATAAAATGCTGATTATTTTGGTAAAAAAATAATCATTGAAACTTTAAAATGTACCGGTAGAAAGGCTAAATGTCCTAACGAAATACCATTAAATGTACGTACATTACAAGTACTAATATGCCTCTCCTGAAAAACAGCTTTTATGAAGTTATAACAGTGTTTTCGCAAACAAGCGATATATTTTAATTTATAATATTTAATTTCAAATGCATAGTTTCAAATTTTAGTTTCTAATAATACTTCCACACCAATACGATTCTTCCCTATCACGACCATATACCCTCTACGAGTCTACAGCGACCAAAATATAGATAACAAAACTTTCAACCAGTATGACCGGGCAAATGGCATCGTAAAGGGATTGCGCCGTATTTACCGGCTAGCTACTCCTAGCCATATCCACCGTACAGTAATGGCTTGGAGCTAGCACTCAGTTAGCTCAAGGTCATTGCTAGGGGGGGTGGTAAGCGGTTCAGCCATTTCATGCCTTAAAGCAAGCACAGGTATTGAACAGGATTTTTGAATTAATTTAAACTAGGTATATGAATGCGGTGGGTAGCTAATTTCGTAATATTAAATTATGAAAAAATGAATATTAATAAGTGATAAGTTCTCGCATAGTTAGTTAATACGAATAAATTATGAACTTAATACTAATGAAAATAAAAATATTGACGTTATCTAGATACCTATTGAAATTTTAAAGTATGTATAACCCTGTCAATTTTAGCCATAAAATCTGCTTTGAATGTATTTAGCAATTTCTATAATCTATATCAAAAGAAACTGTGATAAAAAAAACCTAACTAACGATATAAAAAAAAAAAGAATAGAGTAAAGGCACCGCACCTAACTAACGATAATAACAAACAATAATATTAACGAGGAAGAATAGAGTTAATTTATTCTTAAAGAAAATAATGCAATTAAAATAAATCATCGGACTGCTCCACATTTTTAATCATAAAATAAAAAGTTAATTATTATAGATTTTTCTAATGAGATCAAAATTGAGGAACCGTCCCATAACTCGGAACTTACCCTACTGCTACTTGCAGTATTTTCTTCAATAATAAATTAATTAGAAATCAGATCTTCAGTGAGGTCTCTGTTTCGGTAATTATCCAATTAAAAGATAATTATATTAGGTAGGTAGCTAATTTGTTGTTAAAAAAGATTGTTAAAAATATTAAAAAGTACTTTGCGCTCAAAAGTTTAAAAATCAAAACAATTTTATCAATTTATAAATCCTATTCACATACTTTTATATATTAAAATTGATAACATGGACACATTTAATTCTTTTTATTTTCAATAAATAACTGTCATATCTCACGGCAGCTTTTCCAGTTTCTAAGATATTCCACAACTGCCACGGAAGAGGAGGAGCGACGCACACCTCAGTACCACTCACGACACTGTTCCAAATGGCACTGAAAAATTATTATTATTAAAAGAAATCTGTAGAGATGACTTACAAATACTAATCCCTTTATTTATTATTTACTCCTACAACATGGCCGATTATTTTGACTGACATAAACTGTATTTAAAATGTATTAATTAAATTTAAGTGAATTTTATTTATAAAAATACTTATTTAATATGAGCTCTTGCCTCTTGATGAGACTGACGAATAGAATTTAAAAACTTTGTTTATCTCCCATAAAATAAGGGATAGTTTTCCCCACGTAAACATTGTGAAAGAAAGAAAATATTTCAATACATGGGTAACTCTATAAATTTAAAGTTTAATTCTTGTATATATATTCTATAGTTTAAAAATCATTTTAAAATAAATACGGAATATGTTGACGAATACTAAATAGTGATTAATTCATCGTTTCCTAACTATTGCTTTAAAATGAGTCCTTTGTATTACAAAAATAGCATATGAATTTAGGAACATGGCTGACGGGTTTTTTTTTTTTTCACAATGTTAATTTTATATTGAAATTCATGTTTATATGCTATTCTGCTGTACTAACCGATATTTAAATCACTACATTCTATTAATTATCACATGGTGAAAAAATCTAATTCAGATTTGAAAATGCTCTAGAGGGTTTTAAATAAACAGAAATGTAATTAGTCATCAATAATTTATTATAATAATGGAACAGTTATTTGAGGTGTTGTGTTAAAAAGGTTATGCTTCTCTGTCTCAATTGTAAAAATAGGGTAAGCTGTGCATAAGGTTTTTGAAAGGTTGTCTCTACAGCATAAGTTTCTTTAGATACAGTGCTGCAGCACAATGTTCTTATGGATAATTTTTTTAACGATAACTCTTTTCCAATTGGTCGGCTAGGAGGAAGAGCCAACAGAGGGCGGGGCACTAAGCCATTAGTGCTCCGCCCTGGTGGCTCCTCCTCCTTGCATATAGTAATAAGTTGAATTAAATACATTTAAGAAAAATGACCTTTTAAACTCTCCACCTAGATGGCTGAAATGTAGTTTGTTGTATCCGCTAGTTTTTTGTACAGTAAAACTCCTGAGTTATTCATAACTAGAGCCACTTTCATATATCAGGTGCACTAAATAGTTTTTTTATGATTAAAATATTGGAGAAAATCATGATTTTCGAGGGATAACTATATATGTATACCATTGAAAGAATGTATTATTCATTAGTGTAATTCGATATACAGTGTGACCCCAAAATCGAACCCAACTTTAAATCAGTATATTTCAACCACTATTGAAGGTACAGTTTTCTTTTAAGTATCATTTTTTGAACCCTTCTCCATCCACAGTATATAGGGTGGCCGAAAATCAAACTTTAGAAACTGACATGCGGGTATAATAAAAAGTTGTGAAT